>JAQPPZ010002569.1:0-16170 GCA_028583015.1 Wollemia nobilis | reverse complement strand
GGAACGGTACCTCAGACTGAGAGGCCTTTTGAAGGTCCTGCCTCTCGGGGGAGGGATATTAAGGTGGATTTTTGACAGATGGTGGGGTTCACCAGGAAACGTTTAGTGGTAGTCTCCACGCCTAGGTTGATAGTGTGTTTGATGTGTTCATTTTTACCTTTAATTATTCAAATCCTAGGTTTGGCCAAATGAATCTAAGTTGTTCTATATGAAAATGCGATTAAATGAATATAAAAGAATCAAATGAGAACAGAAAAACGAGAGAATAAATTAGAGTGAAAGAAATCCATACCTGATCCGGATATCTGATGGAGATTCTGATTTTTGAAGCAGTCCAGTATACGCCTTGGGATTGTGATAAGATTGTCTCGATCCATAGGATCATTTGAGATCTTACTAATTCATCTGACTAATTTATCGAAGACATAAGCAAGCGGAGAAATAGATACACAAAATCCGAAAGACTATCGCAACTAAGCAAGGAAAATGATGTTGAAATAATAATATGAATGTTAAGATGATAATATAGATAACCAAATTAAGCAAATTCGATGCTTTTAATAACTAATTATGATTTTATTATGCAATTAAACTACATGAGGTGAACTCCAAGATGCAAAAAAGGAAATAATAATTAAAGCTAATGCAAAATAAAAAACAACAAGAGTGATAGGAAAAGCGCAAACTATAAGACCTTGATTGCCCCAATGTTGTCTGATGGTTGAAATCGTCTCGAATTGGGTAACGAGATCGTCCCGAGATTGTACAGGATCGTCTGCTTATGATCGAGCTTGCTCGGTTGAAGAATAACATAGTTCTACAAGAAAATTTGAAAAGCGACAAAGGCATGATAATCTAGCGTATTCTAATGCATGCAAAAGACAAGTGCGAAGAAAATTCAGCCGCAAGGGAATGTCAGGGAGGTCCTAAGATTAAATAGGCTTAGGAGGGAGGTTAGGAGGTTGGAGATCATCCCAATTTGGGAGATCTCCACCGAGGGGAGTCTTTAACGGCGTGCAGCGCTCTCTCCCAGTTAGAGATGTCGTTGAAACATAATCTAGTTATGAAAAAATAGGTTGGGGACGAGATCGTGCTGGAGTTCGCTCTAGACAAGAATCAATCCGATGCGAGGCGATATCGTCCGATCGGCGACGATATCATCCAACGGACAAAACAAATCCTAAAAAATGGCACGAAAAATGAGGAAAACAAATTATGCGGGTGAGTACTTTGGGGTTGAAATTGAATTTTGAATTATTACTAAGGTAATTTTAATTATTTGTTAAGGTTTACTACGCCAATTTTAGGATGCTACATTTTGCCCCCTCTTTAGCGAATTTTCCAAAGAAAATGCGTTAAAGATGAGTTTTTCTCAATCTACGAAAGCAAAATTTACTCCCATTTTTAGGCGACAATTCTGGAGTCGAATCAGATAAGAGAACTTATATGGTGCCCCCTCGGTTGTTTTATCCAAATCAAACGTTTGAGGTAAAAAAGCAGAAAAGCAAAAAAAAAAATTTTAATGTTTTTAATTGTTTTTGAATAAAATTAAGAAAGGGAAGGGAAAACTCTAATTCATTTCTTCTGTTCATTTTCATTTTAGTTTCTAGAGCTCTGAACAAACAAAATGGTCAAGATAACGCACAGATCCAACGAGAGGGGCGGCGCGGCTATTGGTAAAGTCTAAAATTAGTTTAGAATGCTTTAATTTTGATTTTCTATGCTTTTTAGATTAATTTTTAATTATTTTTTGAGCATCGTGACCGTTTTTAGACCGTCGGCGTCGTCCGGACGAAATCATCTCCATTAATCAAATCGTTATCCTCGATTTCGTCCAGGCGCGAAATCGACGATATGGGAACGATTTTATACAATAAGGGACGATTCCCTCTTGCAAAATCGAAGATGAATTTGCTCAAATTTTTGATGTATCACGCCAATGTGGGATGATATCATTGTTTATGAAAGTGAACTTGTGTTACTTGCATTTTTAATCACCTTATTTTATTGATGATTTTTATTGTTTTGTTGTTTATATTGCGGAGAGGATTACTAAAGAGCGAAGAATGGAAATATGATGGGTTAAGGGATGACTTGGCCGCTCTATCTAAGGAGAACGAGATCGGTTGGCATAATTCGAGCATGCGGCATAGGTGAGATGCCCACGGGTTTCTACTGAGATATGGGGCTATTGACGACCCTAGCGAGAGGTGGTATCCAAGTTCTTCTTTTTGGTATATCGAGGGGAGATGACTCCCACTATGGAGGATGTAGTGGAGGATTTTGAGGATCCCCATACAAGTATGACTAATAACTCCCATGGCCAATCGGTGCCACGTGATGATGCTTCTATGCGGAGATCCAAGCCCACCTTAGAGAAGGCAAAGTAAATATCGAGTCACTACGCCGGATACCAGGGCATCTAGGCCCGACACAAGTTTTGGCTGGGAGTAGTAGGTGGTCTCTTTGCTATGCCATTAGAGTGGATGCAGGTACCATGGTGCTGCAGCGCGGTGTGGTCTGCGACATGAGAGAACCACGGGTACAGAGTTTGCTTGGGAGCTTTGTACTATACCGATTGTATGGATCCCACCATGGGGTCGTATGCAAGGGCGGCCGATGTACGGTCATGACATCACTCCTCGCGAGGTTTGGTGCTAGGAGCACATCATGGTGTGGAGGCCGGTAGGGCTCCCACTAATAGGGATTGATGGGGAGAGGCCTCGAGGCTTTCTTACGGTGGCTCCGGAGAGGGTCACAACGGTGGATAGATCTCCCAATGTCCTAGAGACTACTTAATGACCTTGTCTTCTGGCGAGATCACACAGGAGCCTTGGAGAGATCATCCGAGGGTGGGCCGAGGACGAGCAGGAGTGGCTCACGTTAGGAAAACCCTGTTGGGTGAGGATGGAGAGGGGAGGGTGGAGCTCCATCGCTATGACCGAGTTTTAGGCGAGTTCGATCTACGGTGGGGGATCCCATCTCTAAAGACTATGAGTTTTCCCAGGACCTCTGGGATAACACTACGATTAGCGGGGCTCTAGGATATGCAGTACTTTTGGAGTCAAGATACGGATGATGCCCCAATCCGGCGAGTGGATGGGGACGAGCAGAATGTAACGATGACTATGATACGGTATCCCAGAGCATCCCCCTCCTCGGATGACGAGGGCTCAGGGTCCGATTCACGCAGTTGTGCATCGAATGGGGAGGCGATGCCAGGTGGCTATTGAGGTGGCACAGGGTCACGATGGGAGAGAGCAAAGGAGGCCACAGGCTCAGCAGAGGCCGTGCCAATGGGAGAGGAGGGAGGCTAGACCCCCTTCTCCACGGAGAGAGAGGCCACCATCGCCCGATAAGGGCAAGGGTGTGGACATAGGAGAGAGTAGTGAGATGGCTACTCTTCAGGTGAAGACTATCCATCTCCAGGCATAGGTGCAGACTTTACAAGATGAGGCTACACGCCACCGAGCTGAGGCTACACAGCTTAGAGATGAGGTTGCATGCCTCAAAGCATAGAGCGGAGGAGCGAGCACTCAGGAGTTTGCGTGGTCGATTGCTCAGACCATGTTCTATCAGGGTATCTACTTCCAGATGGTGCCAGAGGGCCAAAGGGTATAGCTGCCAGTCGACATTGCGGATCCGATTAGGGTTGGGTCATCGAGGACTGCATCCCGATCGACGACTAGGACTCGTAGTACCACACATACTACGATGGGGCCACCTCGTCCACCTCAATGCGGGGGAGGAGATGAGGCTGAGAGCTCGAGGGGTTCTCAAGGCTAGGCTACTGCCTTGTACAAACTGATTATATGATTGAGAGGATTGAGTATGCCAAGATGTAGATTGTGGCATACCAATCTAGTTTTGATATGATGTACATATATTTTTGATATATATATATATATATATATATATATATATATATATATATATATATATATAATATTTTTGATCATATGACTTGTCTTATGTGTTTGTATGATGCTTTAATGTTTTGGTGTGATTGATTTGATGATTCATGTAATTATGTCGTTTGGAAATATTATGGTTTGAATGTCATGTTTTTTTTTAAATTTAAATGAAATAATCTGATGTAAACAAATTGGTTGTTTGTGATGTGATAATTTGATAAAAATAAAAGGGGACTTTTAACAATAATTTCAAAGGACATTGTCACTATTATAGACCATTTCATGGAGTCGCCGCTCACTCGGTCATCAAGCTAATCCCAGTATAGAAATATTGTTAAAAAGTAAAAGAGTGCTTAAGAGACTGTCTTAAGACTTTGTTGTGAGGATGCAAGTGATGATGATGATGATGATGATTTGTTTTCAGATTTCCATGAAAATATTATGCATGAAATATTTTAAAATGATTTTTGCTAGGCATAAATTCCTAAGAGTGATAAAATTGTTGAATAATTCCCTATGAATTATACCATCATTGAATTTTGACATAATCACATAAAATAGAAAAAGTGTTTGTTTGTTTTAAAGCATAATTGTGTAACATAATGATTTAAGTCATATGTTTTGATGTTTTTAAATAAATAGGAAATAAAATTAGTGCAATGGTTTGCGCTAGGCATAGAATATTTAGGTATAGACTTATACCATCATCGTGAAATCCAAAGAAGAAAATAATATAATAGTTTTATTGCATGGTTGATCTTTAATTTTTGAAAATAGTCAGAAAATATGAAGATGAGGACTTGCGCTAGGTATAAAATTCCAATTTTGGTTTTGGAACTATACCATCGTCGCGAAAGTCAAAAGTTATATATAAATGTAACTTTATTGCATGTTTTTGAAAATGATTTTGATTGTAGTTGTCTTTATACTAAACAACTGTTCTTCAAAGAAAAAAAATGAATTTATTCCAAACAATTTGCAAAAATATTTCAAAGTATCTTAAAGACAAAATTTAGATTTATAAGGAATCCCATGTGCATATGTGAGTTCATTACCAATCTTGATTTATCATAATGATACACAAAATCTCTCAAATACAAATGTGTGTGCAATTGCATTGTTCATTTACCAGTTTTGAGAAAGATAATTTGATACAAGTGATTTGAATGAACCAAATAAGTGTTCATTAACCATGATTTAGATGCATATAACCGTACCAGACTACTATGTAAGTCGGGTTATCAAGAGCTAGCTAATCCATAAGCAGACATAGGTCTGTACAAAAGAAGGTCGCTAATGTGACAGACATATCACCACGCTAGGGATTACCCAAGGCCGCGGGTTGGGCCAACCACCTTTATGGGGCTTCCTCCGTTTCGAATATTGAGAATTCCAAGGATTCAAGCTCATCGAACCTTCTTTTCTTTTCAATGGGTAGGGAAAGGGATTTTATTGCTTTTGCTTTTGCTTTCTTTTCTTTTGTCTTTTTTTTCTTTTGTATTTTTGCTTTGATATTTGAGATAATGCTGAAATAACCTTTTTCTTTTTCTCTTTTTCTTGAACTTTTCTTTTCTTCCTATGCTAGGGATACTTGCTCAGATTAGTTGTAGAGCAAGGGATTTTTATTCCGGGTAGGGGTGAGCTTGTCCTTTTGTCAATTCTCAAAGATTCTAGACCATGTGCATGATAGGATAGCAGGGGAAACTTTTCGCTCAAGAAACCACTTCTACTATGTAGCATAGCATGGACATTACAAATATAATCATTTTATTGTGAAAGGATATGCTTGGTTTAAGTAAATAACAAGATCAATTCTCTATGCTCAAACTTTATTTAATTGAATTTTGTGGACTTTGATATAAGAGAGATTAGTAATCATGCCAGATAAAATCAAGATATTTATTTTTGTGATTGTGATAGTGAGGGATTCCAAATAAATGCTAATTTATCCAAAATAACTTGAAAATATAACTGCAATATGTCACAATGTGACGAGGTACAATAAATAAAAGATGTTTTTGAAGATTTTGATGATTTTGGATGTTTTTGGTGTTTTTAATTTTAATTGATGAATTGGAGAAATATATAATTGTTTTTAAATTTTTATTTTTTATAGAATTTTTAGATGATGGAATTGTGGTATATACAAGATGATCTATATACACTATACAAGGTTATTTGAGTATAGCATGTCTAAGGTTGCTTCAAAATCAAAGGAGGTTTTGAAGGATAATTTGGTTGTGTTGAAGGTAAGAACAAAAGGTGATGAACAAAAGGTAGCGATAACAAAAGCTTTGTTATAATGTAGAATAATGTAGCAAAATATTTGACTTTTATATGTGTAAAATTGATCATATTACAAAATAAAATGTCAGAAGGATAAGAAGGTTCTTCATTCTTATCACTATCTTCCAAGTCTTGATAAGATGGAGGGAGCATATATAAAATATATGCATGGGTGTTATTTGGTAAACAAGGATGATCATATATGGATGAAGAAAAGTGATGGATAGAAGATAATTGTGACAATAGAGAATGTATAGAACTTGATGTTTCAACCGTTAAATATTCTTCAAATGGTGTTGGGTCACCATGTATGGTAACAATTTTATTTGCAAGTTCAAACTTCAAACATTGGTGAAGAGTAGAAGGGACAACCCTCATCGTATGAATCCAAGGACTTTTGAGAAGTAGGTTGTAAGGTGAAGGACAATATGCTACATAAAACAAAGTATCCAGGATCTTGGATCCAATATTGAGGGGAAAAATTATAGTACCTTGAGCTTCTTGAATTTCATTGTTAAAAGATTTTATAATAACATTTGATTCATTAAGATCTTCTTCCTTTGATTTGAGTTTTTGGAATAATTGATAAGTGCATAAATTAAGAGAGGAGCCATTATCTACCATGATAGTTTTAGATCCTGTAATGTAAAGATAGTAGTCTTCTTGTGGAGTAGAGGAAGGAATCTCCTCATCATAGAATGAAATATGGTTAACCTCAAGAGGGTTTACACCATTAATTATGTTCTTAGAGAAAATATGATGAGGAACAAATTGTTGGCTAGGTATCTTGAACCAAGTTTCCTTATGAGAACTTTGTAATCTTCTAAAAGGGATATCTTTGCTTGGGATTAATCACTTGTTGTTGGCTATCAAAGGGGATTTCAGATTGAGATTTTGATTCTAAATATGAGCTTTCTATGCTTACATTCCATTTTGGATCATTCTCTAGAGCCAAAGATAGTTTTGAAGGTTGGTCAAATGAGGAATCCATATCTTGAATATCAGATTGAGTTGATTGAACTTGAGGTTGCTCATTTGTAGTTTTTGTTACAATATTAGTAATATCATCATGATGGGACACATTAACATGCAATATTTGATTGGTTTCCTGTTGTTGATAATTGAATAGGGGTTCTTGGGAGATCCCCATGTCTTGATTGATTATTGGTATTTGTTGTGTAGGAGTTTGATTGTTTATTAGAGATTTATAATCAGTTGTAGATTGTAATTCCTTTATATTAAAAAGACCCTCATCAATCAAATCTTGAATTGCACATCTTAAATATTTACATTTTTGTGTCATATGTCCATCTACTCTATGATATTCACAATGTAGCTCAGGTTTAAACCAATCTGCTGTGGTATCAGGTTGTCTTATGGAAGGGAGTTCAATCTTATTTGTATCAAGTAAATACTTGAGAATTATATCCATTGGTTGATTGAGCTTAGTAAATTTACGTGATGAAGGTTTTCGAGAGGTTTTTGATACGTGCCTTAGGAATTCAGTCATAAAAGGGCCTAATGGTTTCTCACCTCTACTTTCTTTATTATGGGTAGAATGATGATAGGAAGATTGCGAAGTAGGAGGTGAGTGCATGGTAGAATTGGAAGAATAAGTATTTTCTTGTTGAAATGAATGTGTTGTATTGAAAGAAGAATATTGAAATGGTGGAGGAGGATTGTATGTGGATCGATAGACATAATATGGATATATGGGAGAATAGATAATATCATTATGAAGAGGATTGGCAAAGGGATTGTCCTGTTGGGGTAAGGATGAAAAATGAGAAAAGTGTGATGGAGGTGGTGTTGAATAGGGATGAGGTTGGTCATAATCAACAAATGTATTTGGCTGAATTCTTCCAACATTACTAATGGGCTCATATTGATTTGAGTAAAAACTCATGGTTTCTTTAGTACTTCTAAAAGTAATATTTAGTATCTACTATTTAGAATTGAATCTAAAACATACAAACTTGAAATGATGATTTTGCTACTTTTTTTTTTTTTTGTATACATATATATATTTTTTTGTTTTTTTATATTTTTGAATCAGAAAGATGCCTATGTTATTCACGTCGGGTTCACCAAAATGTATCACTCCAAATTTTTTGCATCCTTACCTTCAGGCTATAGGATCCGTGCCCGAAAGGAGGATGGGAAAAGGATGGGATAATACCTCGGACTGAGAGGCCCTTTGAAGGTCCCGCCTCTCGGGGGAGGGGTATAAGGGTGATTTTTTGATGGATGGTGGGGTTCACCAGGAAACTTTTAGTGGCAGTTTCCATGCCTAGGTTGGGAATGTGTTTAATGTGTTCAATTTTAGCTTTAAACATCCAAGTCCTAGGTTTGGCCAAATGAATCTAAGTTGTTCTATATGAAATGCAGATTTAAATGAATACAAAAAATAGATTTGAACAGAAAATAGAGAGAATAAGCTAGATTAAAGAGCCATACCTGATCCGGATGTCTGATGGAGGTTCTGATTTTTGAAGCAGTCAAGATCACTCCCGAATTTGACAAGATCGTCTTCGATCAGACAGGATCGTCTGAGATCTGACGAATTCATCAGAGACTCGCAATCAGAGAAATAGATACAAAATACAAAAAATGGCAATGCCAATAGAGGGAAAATGATGTAGAATGAGTATCAATATTAAAATGATAATTATAGACAAAAATATGAGTGGCAATACAATGATTTAATGACTAATTATGATTTTATTATGCATTAAGACTACATGGGTGAACTCCAAGATGCAGATAATAAATAATAACCATAAGATTAACTAAATGCGAGAATAATACAGCAAATAATGGAGTAAAGAAATGCAAACTCTGGGCATTGATTGCCCCCAATGTTGACTGCAGTAGAAATCATCTCGGATTGGTACGAAATCGTCTCGAATTGGACAGGATCATCTGCGACGATATGAGCTTGCTCCGACTGAAGAATAACAAAGTTCCCCCAAGAAAATTTGAAAAGGGACAAAGGCAAACAATAGTCTAGGATATTCTAATGCATGTAAAACTTGAAGTGTAGAAGAATTCAGCTAGGGGAATGTCAAGGGGAGGGCCTAAGATTAAATAGGCATAGGAAAGAGGTTGGGAGGTTGGAGATCATCCCAATTTGGGAGATCTCCAATGGGGGGGGTCTCTAACGAGCAGACACGCTTCTACCCGAGTTAGAGAAGTCGTTGAAATAAAAGCTAATTATGAAAAATCAATTTTGGGACAAGATCGTCTGGACGTTCTGCTCCAGACGAAATCGTCCGATCTGAGGCGATATCGTCTGATCGAAGACGATATCATCCAACGGTCAAAACAAACTCTAAAAATGGCATGAAAAATGAGGAAACGGGTTGCAGGCGGTTTGGGAGGGTTTTGGGGTTAAAATTTGAATTTGAATTATTACTAAAGTAATTTTAATTATTTTCTTAAGGTTTACTACGCCAATTTTAGGGTGCTACAGAAGAAAAAAAAGAAAAAAAAAAAAAAAAAAAGTGTTATATGCCTTTAGCTTCCCATACTGGCACACAAGTCTCTAAATTTATTTTTAATCAAATCATTTGTAGGTTGAAAATTCTTACAAATCTCATCTCCCATAATGGAACTTGTTTCAAAATAAAGATGTTAAGAAAATTATCCAGAAATATAAGATTCAACATCATTGGTCCATCCCCATTATCCTAAGGGTAATGGTCAGCGTAAGCATCTACAAAACCGTAATCAAAATTCTCAAAACATTGGTCAATAAATTTGGTCATGCTCGGCACATTCAATTATATCCATCCTTTTGAGCCTACTCTAACTAGTGTTCGAACTCCCACTGGAACTTCACCTTTTGTTTTGGTTTATGTGTTGAAGCCATTTTTCCTTTGAATTAGAAGTTCCTTCTTTGGCTCTACTACTTCAGGATACCGAGTAGGAGATGAATATCAACATTTTAGAACTCAACCGACTGAAAGAACTCCTAGATGAAAAGTGCATCAATGCTTTGGAGCATCTCCGTGCCTACCAAAACAAGCTTAAAAGATCATATGCTAAAAAAGTTCATCATTGATCCTTTGAGATCGAAGACCTTGTTTTAAAAGAAAATCAAAAAAATACTAATGCCACTAAGGACCTTAAAGGTAAATTTGAGCCCAACTGGATTGGACCATACATTATCACTGCTAAATTTGAATTAGGAGCATACAAATTATCTACCTTAGATGGTAAATAACTTAAATAACCCATGAACATTTTGCATCTTAAACGTTACTAAGTATAAATTTAGTCATTTCATCCTTGTATATATTTGAAAGGTTCATGTTTATCATCACATTTTGTCTTTCAAACACAAAAACACACCAAAAACATTCATAAAATAAAACTTCAAAAATATTTGTTGTATTTATTTAGGCACTGGTTATTCTTTTTAAAAACAAAAAAAAATAATAAAAAATAAAAAAAAACACCAATATTCTTGACTCTTTCGAAACCAAAAACAACATAAAGAAGAGAGTCCAACATTCTCAAAACTTCTCAAAAAGGTATTTATATATATCTTCTTACAAATATTAGATTATATTTTCAAATTATTTTGGATAAATTAGCATTTATTTGGAATCCCTCACTTTCACACTCACAAAAATAAATATCTTGATTTTATCCAGCATGATTACTAATCTCTCTTATATCAAAGTCCACAAAATTCAATTAAATAAAGTTTGAGCACAGAGAATTGATCTTGTTATTTACTTAAACCAAGCACATTCTTTCACAATAAAATGATTATATTTGTAATGTCCATGCTATGCTACATAGTAGAAGTGGTTTCTTGAGCGAAAATTTTCCCCTCCTATCTTATCATGCACATGGTCTAGAATCTTTGAGAATTGGCAAAAGGACAAGCTCACCCCACCCCATAAAAATCCCTTGCTCTAAGCCTAATCCGAGCAAGTATCCCTAGCATAGGAAGAAAAAAAAAACCAAGGTTCAAGAAAAAGAAAAAAAAAAAAGCAAAACAGTAAAAATGTATTTTAATATCTAACATACCAAGCAAAAATACAAAAAAAAGAGAAATAAAAGAAAGAAACAAAAGAAAGCAAAAGCAAAAGCAATAAAATCCCTTTCCCTACCCATTGAAAAGAAAAGAAGGGTTGATGAGCTTGAATCCCTGGAATTCTCAATTATTCGAAAAGTGTGAGGTAAGCCCCTAACGGTGGTTTGTGCCCAACCCCGCTCGGCCTTGGGTAACTCCTAGCGTGGCGATATGTCTATCACATTAGCGACCTTCTTTTGTATAGACCTATGTCTGCTTATGGATTAGCTAGCTCTTGATAATCAGACTTACATAGTAGTCTGGTATGGTTATGTGCATCTAAATCATGGTTAATGAACACTTATTTAGTTCATTCAAATCACTTGTATCATATTATCTTGCTCAAAGTTGGTAAATGAACAATGCAATTGCACACATTTCGTATTTGAGAGATTTTGTTTATCATTATGATAAATCAAGATTGGAAATGAATTCACATATGCACATGGGATTCCTTATAAATCTAACTTTTGTCTTTAAGATACTTGGAAATATTTTTGCAAATTGTTTGGAATAAATTCATTTTCTTCTTTAAAGTATGATTGTTTAGTATAAAGACAACTACATACATAATAGACAAAATCAAAATTTCTTTCAAAACCATACAATCAAAACATATATATATATATATTGTCAACTTTCGCAACGATGGTATAGTTCTAAAACCAAAATTGGAATTTTATGCCTAGCGTAAGTCCTCATCTTCATATTTTTTGTCTATTTTCAAAATTAAAATCAACCATGCAATAAAACTATCTCTTTTTTTCTGGATTTGATGATGGTATAAGTCTATACCTAAATATTCTATACCTAGCGCAAACCATTGTACCAATTTTTATTTCCCATTTATTTAAAATCATAAAAACATATGACTTAAATCATTATGTTACACAATTATGCTTTCAAAAGAATAAACATTATCACTATTTCATGTCATTATGTCAACCTTCAATTTTACAATGATGGTATAATTCCTAGGGAATTATCCAAAAATTTTATCACACTTAGGAATTTGTGCCTAGCAAAAATCATTTAAAAATATTTCATGCATACTATTTTTATGGAAATCTGAAAACAAACCACCATCATCATCATCACATGCACCATCACACCAAAAGTCTTAAGACGAGTCTCTTAGCACCCTTTTACTTTTAACAATATTTCTATACCCGGGATTAGCTTGACGACGCAGTGAGCTGGTGACTCCATGAAATAGTCTATAATATGCACAATGTCCTTTGAAATTATTGTTAAAAAGTCCCTTTTATTTTTTATCAAATCATACATCATCAACAACCAAATTGTTCTACATCATATTATTTCATTTAAAATTTTAAAGCATGACATTTAAATCATAATATTTCAAGCGGTAATTCATGAATCATCAAATCAATCAATCAAAACATTACAAGCATCATAAAAATACATAAGACACAAGTCATATGATCAAAAATATCCATATCTATCTATTTATCAACCATATATACATCATATAAAAATCCAATTGGTATGCCACAATCGTCACCTTGACATACTCAATCCTCTTCAAAAATATAAAATAAATACACAATCTATAGTGGTGCAATGCTAGTAGCTAGCCTTGAGAGCCCCCAAGCTCTCAACCCTCATCTCCTCCCCCTACTCGGAGGTGGGAGCGGTGTCCCCATAATAGTATGTGTGGCATTGGTAGTCCTAGTCATGGATCGGAGGACGAAGTCCTTGACGACCCAACTCGATCGGATCTGTAGTGGCAGCGGGTGATAACCCTCCTCCTTCTCCGGCACCATGTGGTAGTAGATGATCTAATAAAATGTGATCTAGTCAATAGCCCGTGCTAGCTCTCGCATGCTCGCTCCTCTACCCCGAGCTCTAAGCCATATTGAAAGACTCAGCTGGGATAGCCTCATCCCGTAGTTTCCACAGGCCCGGAGGTGGGCAGCCTCTTCGCTCGAGAGTAGCCATCTCACTACTCTCCCAATGTCAACACCCTTGTCCTTATCGAGTGATGGTGGCCTCTCTCTCCCATGGAGGAGGGGGTCTCCCTCCTCCTCTCCCCTTCGTTTGTGGCCTCTTAGCCCGATGGCCCTCCTTCACTCTCTCCCCCTATGACCCTAGGTTGCCGCCTCAATGCCGCCTAGCCCCCCCTCCCCATCTGGGACGTTTATTATGAATTGGACCCTAATCCCTCGTCATCCAGGAGGGTGGATGCTCGTGTACAGGGGCATCATAGCCGTCAACTACTCCGGGGTTGTCCCCATCCATTGAATGAGAGAACATCATCGTCTGACTCCCGAGGCGCTACATATTTGGAGCCCCACTTCAACTCCTAGTGTTATCCCAAACGATGCAAGAAAACTTGTAATCCTGAGATATGGGATCCCCTCATCGCAGGCCGAACTATTGCAAAAATAGGTCATAGCGGTGGAGCTCCACCTCTCCCCTCTCCATCCTTAACGGCATAGATTTACCTACGACGAAGCCAACTCCTTATCCGTCCTTGGCCCACCTTGGATGATCCCTCCAAGGCCTCCAGGTGATCTGGTCTAGGACAAGGTCATCCAGTAGTCTCCGGGACATCGACATATCAATCCGCCATTGTGCCCCTCTCCCGAGCCACTAAGTGAAAACTCGGGGCCTCTCCCCAATCAATCCCCTATCAAATGAAGCCCTACGGCCTCGCGTGCAGATGTGCTCCCAGCACCAAACTTTGGAAGCGATGTCATAACTGAGACACCTCGCCCTTATATATGACCCCATGTAGGATCCTATACAATCGACATAGAACAAAGCGCCCCAAGCAAACCGTAGGTGCGTCTCTCATGTCATAGACCACATCTTCCCAAGCCCATGGTACCTGCATCTACTACGGTGGCATAGCACGGAGTCCACCTACCACCCGCCAAAACCTGTGTCCGGGATGCCCGGGCATACGGCGCAGCACCTCAATATTCACTCCCTTCTCCCGTGGTGAAGCTGGATCTCGTGCACAACCGCATCATAGCATGGCCCTGATTGGCCGTAAGAGTGATCAACCGTCCTTGTATGGGGATCCTCAAAATCCTCCATACATCCTCCAGTGTGGGAGTCATCTCCCCCTATGGGGTAACCAAAATAGAAAGAACCCAGATACCGCCTCTCCTGGGGGTCATTAATACCCCCGTACTCATGAAACCTATGCATATCAGCAAGATGCGTGCAAGCCGACCAGGCTGTCCCACTTGCTCCCTATGATAGAGCGGCCGAGTCATCTCTCAACCGGCTTATTTCCATTCCTCGCTCTTTAGTAAACCTCTCTCAACATAAACAACAACACAAAAAAATCATTAATACTACAAGATTAAAAATACAAGTAAAATAAGTTCAATTTTATACAAATGATGATATCGTCCACTATTGGACGATATCGTCCGAATTTGAGCAAAATTGTCTCCGATTTAAGATCCTAATTGACGAAATCGTCCCCATTTCGTCGATTTCGCACTTAAACGAAATGGCAGACCTTGAGACGATTTGACAAATAGAGATGATTTCGTCCAGACGACGTCGGCGCACCAAAAACGGTCGCGATGCTTAAAATTTATTTAAAATCAATCTAAAAGCATATAAATTCAAATTGAACCATTCTAAGTAAGTTTAGACTCTTACCGTAGCCTGCGCCGGACTTCTGCCGATAAAACGCGTTGTCTCAACCATTTTTGTCTCAGGATATCTCGAAACCAGAAAATGTAATGAAGTAAAAATGAATTAGGGTTTTACCCTATTTTTCCTAATTTTATTCAAAACACAGTTAAAAACATTTTAAATTTTTCCTTTTACTGTTTTACCTCAAACGTTCGATTTTGGTAAAAACACGGAGGGGCACCATAGTAGTACCTCGTACGATTAGACCAAGAATACACCGCCTAAAAATGGGAATAATTTTTCTTTCTTGTAGATCGAGAAGAACTCATATTTAACGCATTTTCTTTAGAAAATTCACTAAAGGAGGGGAGCAAAATGTAGCACCCTAAAATTGTAATGTGATAAAACCTTTAAATAATTACACTTACTCTAGTAAATAATTCAAATTCAAATTTTAACCTCCAAAATCACTCCCAAACCGCCGTTTAACCCGTTTCCTTCTTTCCTACGCCATTTTTAGAGTTTGTTTTGTCTGTTTGATGATATCGTCTTCGATAAGATGATATCGCCTCTGACTCGAACGATTTCGTGCCAGAGTGTAACATCCCTAGACGATCTCATCCCAAACTAATTTTTCCATATTAGTCTCTATGTTCCAATAAGGTCTCTAATCTAAGCGAAGCATGTCTACGCACGTTAGAGACCCTCCCCATTGAAGATCTCCCAAATAGGGATGATATCCAACCTCTAACCTCCCTCCCTCTGAGCCTATTTAATCCTAGGCCCTCCTCCTTAGCATCCTGGCTGAAATTCCCTATAACTCGAATTCTACACGCACTAGACATCTTAAAACATGTTTGCATTAGCATTTAAGTTTGTTCATACGGGGAACTTCATTTTTTTCAGACTTGAACAGGCCCTAGGGTTCGTCGTAGGTGATCTTTTCCAATTAGAAGACGATTTCATACCAATCCGAGGCGATTTGATACGGTCCACATTGGGGGCACAATTACCGTTTTGCATTCTTCATCTTTTTTCTTTTTTATTATTCTACATTTGATTCCTTCTATGGTTAGTTACTTTATTATTATTATTCTGCATCTTGAGTTCACCCATGTAGCTTTAATGCATAATAAAACATAAATTATCATGAATCGGTATAATGCATTCTGTTTTTCTTATTATCATCATTTTAATCTTATTCTTGTCATTTAATATCATTACCCTCTATTATCATAGTTGCATTCTCTTGTTTGGCATCTA
>JAQPPZ010002568.1:0-149220 GCA_028583015.1 Wollemia nobilis | reverse complement strand
TGATGCAGGAGCATCCAACGAAGAAAAAGGAAAATACTGCCAAGGAGAAAAAATGTCGCGATATCATGACATGTTTTGGCAAGGAAGAGAAGTGTCATGATATTGCAACATGTTGGTAGAGAAGAGAAAGTGTCGCGATATCGTGACATGCTGGCAAAGAAGATAAAGTGTCGCGATATCGCAACATGTCACATTTTTGCGACCAGAAGGCGAGAGAAGGGGCCAGAGAGGAAAAGTGTCGCGATATCGCGACATGTCACATTTTTACAACCAGAAGGCGAGAGAAGGAGCCAGAGAGGAAAAGTGTCACGATATCACGACATGTCGCATTTTCACGACCAGAAGACAAGAGGAAGAGCGAGAGAGAAAAATGTTGCAATATCACGACATGTCGCATTATCGCGACCAGAAGACAAAAGAAAGCGCAAAGGAGAAAAGTGTCACGATATCACATGTCACATTTTCGTGACCCAAAGAGGAGAGAGAAAGCAAAGGAGAAAAATGTCATGATATCACGACATGTCGCGTTATCACGACCAAAGGACGAGAAAAGGCGCAAGAGAGAAAAATGTCGTGATATCGCGACATGTTGCATTTTCACGACCCGAAGAGGAAAGAGGAAGCAAGGAAGAAAAATATCACGATATCGCAACATGTCACATTTTCATGACCCGAAGAGGAAAGAGGAAGCAAGGAAGAAAAATGTCGCGATATCGCGACATGTCGCATTTTCGCGACCAAAAGAGGAAAGGAAGGGCAAGAGAGAAAAGTGTCGCGATATCACATGTCGCATTTTCGCGACCCAAAGAAGAGAGAGAAAGCAAGGAGGAAAAATGTCGTGATATTACGACATGTCGCATTATCGCGAGCAAAAGAGGAGAGAGAAAGCAAGGGGGAAAAGTGTCACGATATCGCGACATTTTGCATTTACAGGGGCCGTTACAGATTGACAGTGCGACAGTCAACGAAAGTCAGGTTGACAGTTCCAGGGGCCATTACAGAGTGAAATCATGGAGCGATGGTTACACTGAACATCATCATTGGTTGACAGGCGATCAGAATATACAGTGGCTGCCCTGAGCAACACATGGCACCAAGATGCAATCAAGGTAGACAAAGACGAAGAGTCATGGCGGAAGGGACCACAAGGTGGAAACGGAGAGCCACGCCAGAATGTTTAAAATGTGCAGCAGAGGCGTGCACAAGGGTCGAAAAACTTCAGAAATAGAGTTGCAGACGAGAAGGCACGAGGGCCATTCTGGACCTATTATGGAACCGTTGTTTTTCTTCCAGGGAGGCTGGAAATTGTAAATAAAAATATATATACTGATAATTAAGGCTGCGACCATTAATCTATAAATTTTTCCAAGTTATTGAATGAAATTTTGGTTTTTGAGGTGTTGAAATTTTTTAGCCTCCATCAAGTGGTATCAAAGCCGGAGTTCCTGAGTGTGTAAACAGATCACCAAACATGAGGTAGTTTACACCAGGATCTGTGGAAGGGTTCTGAGAAGAGAGAGTTTAGGGTTCCTGAGCGTGTGAGTAGATCACCGAAAGTGAGGCAGCTTACACCAGGATCTGTTAAGGTTTGTGTGAAGAGAGCGAGGAAGAATGCCTCCATGAAAGAACCATGGTCGTGGGAGAAAGGTGGTGCCTGAAGAAGATTTCAGAGCATTGCAGAGGCAAGTGCAAGCCCTGCAAGAGGAGTTGCAAAGAGGGGTCAAGCCAAAGGGAGAAGACTGTAGTGAAGATGAAGCTTGAGAAACTGATGATCCATCAGATGAAGAAGAAGCAATGAATCCTACAGAAGCTAGATTATTTAGGGCCATATCCTAGGTTGGGAAGAGGCCAAAGTGTGATGTCTCCACTTATTCTTGGAATCTCAACCCAGAGGAGTTGATTGATTGGATCAACGATATGGAGGAATATTTTGAGTATGAGGAGGTTGCAGATCCAAGTCGGATCAAGTTTGCAAAAACAAAGTTGAAAGGCCATGCTAGCATATGGTGGAAAGGAGTGCAGCTAAAAAGAAACAGAAGAGGAAAGGAGAGTATAACTAGATGGGATTGAATGGTCAAGAAGTTGAAGAGACATTTTATTCTTGTAGATTATGAATTGGATCTGTTGAGGAAAATGCAGAATTTGAGATAGTCAAGCAAATCTATCAAAGAATATACAGAGGAGTTTTACAAGATCTCAATAAAAACTAGCCATTCAGAGGCTAACAAGGAGAAGGTATCCCGTTACATCAATGGATTAAGAACCAATATTCAAGAAGATTCGAGTCTGGTTAGGATGAGTACCATTGAGGATGCTTACCAGTCTGCTCTAAAAGTTGAAGAGAAGCTGAAAAGAAGGTTTGAGGGTAAGCAGAAAGGAAGAGAGCATGGTGGAATAAAATATGGAGGACAAGATGAGAAGAAAGCAGAAGCTAGCAATAGTCAGGACCAAAAGGGAGATAATGATTACAGATCCCGTAATTAGAACAACTACCCAAGAGGAAGAGGTAGATCTGGTCGAGGAAATGGAGAAAGAAGGTTTCGTGGAACATGTTTCCATTATGGGGAAGAAGGACATCAGACATATGAGTGTCACGAACGCCAAGAGAGGACAAATAAGAGACCTGAGGGTCATGCCAGAGCTTCTATAGCATATGAAGGTGTTGAATCTGAGCACTCTGAAGAGGCAGAGAGAGGAGAAGTTATGGTCACAAGGAGAACCTTGTTGAATGAGGAGAAAGGATCAGACCAGAGGAGGAGCCTGTTTTGCACAAGGTGCAAAAGTTTAGGTAAGGTCTATAAAGTTATTATAGATAATGGCAGCACTGATAACTTGGTCTCTGAAGAAATGGTTAACAAGTTACAGTTAAAGAGGAGGAGACACCCGCATCCATATCGGATTGCGTGGTTGCAGGAGGACCATAGGACATTGGTCAGTGAATAGTCCTTAGTCAAATTTAATATTGGGAGATACCAGGATGAGGTCCTATGTGATATTTTGCCTATGGATGCTTACCATGTGTTGTTGGGAAGGCCATGGTAGTTTGATCGATGTGTAGTGCATGATGGTCATGCCAACACTTACTCTTTGACAAAGAATGGAATGTGCCGCCATAAGCTAAAGCCCCTGAAGGAAGTGGATGAAAGGGTATGTAGCAGTGCTAGAATCTGTTTGGTAGATGGTAAGAAATTTTTGGATGCCCTGAAGAGGGATTCTATGTGTGATGCATTAATTCCTACTGTTAAGAAGGTGACAGAATAGTACAGAAGTGAAGGTCACTTCTCCATCCACCCCGATTGTTTGATGCAGCAGCATCCAACGAAGAAAAAGGAAAATACTGCCAAGGAGAAAACATTTTGCGATGTCACGACATGTTTTGGCAAGGAAGAGAAGTGTCGTGATATCACGACATGTTGGCAGAGAAGAGAAAGTGTCGCGATATCACATGTTGGCAAAGAAGAGAAAGTGTCATGATATCGTGACATGTCACATTTTTGCGACCAGAAGGCAAGAGAAGGGGCCAGAGAGGAAAAGTGTCACGATATCGCAACATGTTGCATTTTCATGACCAGAAGGTGAGAGAAGGATCCAGAGAGGGAAAAATGTCACGATATCGTGACATGTCGCATTTTCGTGACTAGAAGACAAGAGGAAGAGCGAGAGAGAAAAATGTCGCGATATCACGACATGTCGCATTATTGTAACCAAAAGACAAAAGAAATCACGACATGTCGCATTATCGCGACCAAAAGACAAAATAAAGCGCAAAGGAGAAAAGTGTCACGATATCGCGACATGTCACATTTTCGCGACCCAAAGAGGAGAGAGAAAGCAAAGGAGAAAAATGTCACGATATCATGACATGTTGCGTTATCGTGACCAAAGGATGAGAAAAGGCACAAGGGAGAAAAATGTCACGATATCGCGACATGTCGCATTTTCGTGACCCGAAGAGGAAAGAGGAAGCAAGGAAGAAAAATGTCGCGATATCGCGACATGTCGCATTTTTGTGACCCGAAGAGGAAAGAGGAAGCAAGGAAGAAAAATGTCGCAATATCGCGACATGTCACGTTTTCGTGACCAAAAGAGAAAAGGAAGGGCAAGAGAGAAAAGTGTCGCGATATCATGACATGTCACATTTTCGCGACCCAAAGAAGAGAGAGAAAGCAAGGAGGAAAAATGTCATGATATCACGACATGTCGCATTATCGCGACCAAAAGAGGAGAGAGAAAGCAAGGGGGAAAAGTGTCGCAATATCGTGACATTCTGCATTTACAAGGGTCGTTACAGATTGACAGTGCGATAGTTAAAATAATTCAGGATGAAAGTTCCAGGGGCCGTTACAAAGTGAAATCATGGAGCGATGGTTACACTGAACGTCATCATTAGTTGATAGGCGGTCAGAGTCTACAGTGGCGACCCTGAGCAACACGTGGCACCAAGATGCAATGAATGCAAATGAAGACGAAGATTCATGGCAAAAGGGACCACAAGGTGGAAACGGAGAGCCACGCCAAAATGTTTAAAAGGCACAGCAGAGGCGTGCACAGGGGTCGAAAAACTTCGAAACAGAGTTGCAGACGAGAAGGCACAAGGGCCATTCTGGACCTGTTATGGAACCGTTGTTTTTCTTCCAAGGAGGCTGGAAATTGTAAATAAAAAAAAATACTGATAATTAAGGCTACGACCATTAATCTGTAAATTTTTCCAAGTTATTGAATGAAAATTTGGTTTTTGAGGTGTTGAAATTTTTCAGCCTCCATCAAACTCCCTTATAAAACTTATCAAAGTTGAAGCATTTATTTGACAGTATTATTTTTCTAAACATATTATCTCATGCTGACTGTGGAAATTTCATTTATATCTATTTGTAGACACGAAAAATTGACCCACTTTGAGTGGGCAATCTTCCTTAGTGCCCCTAAGAGGCCCTCAACCCCTGCCAAGAGCAAGGGAAGACCTTTTTGCCTCCTTTTTTAATTTATTTGTCTTTTAGCAAAATTGTACCCCGTCTTTACGAGGCGCAACTTTGCACTAATGATATCGTGCCCCATCAAGACAGGGCGTGATTGTTGACAATTTTGTCACATTGCACAGAGGGGTAGAAAAATCAAAATTTGTAAAGTGTTTCTTTGTAAAAGCATTTCTTTTTGTTAGATATTTGTAAGTGTTGCAGCAATTTTGGCTTTCCCTGCCACCCCCTTGTATATAAAATGAAGATGAAAGAGCTTTGAGACAAGAGAGCTCGAAAGGAAATAAATGAATTATGAAAAGAGATTCGCACCCGAAGCATTTCCAGCAGTCACTTTGGGAAAAAATATTGTGAAGCGGTAATTTTCGAAGAAAGAGAAGTCTAAGGCCACGGCCCAAGTTTGCTAAGGCAAAAAGACTACTTCGGGCCCTACTTTGGGAGAGAATTTTGTGAAGCGACAATTTTTGAAGAAAGAATGTAAGGAAGTTGTAAAAGAGCTTCGGACCCGAAGTCCCTCAAGCAGATGCTTCGGGCGAGAAACTTGCGAAGCAAAAATTGAAGGAGTACAAGCACTAGGAACCACTTCGCCAAAAAATTGCCGAAGTATTCACTTCGGGCCTTTCCAACCCCGAACCGTTTCTACTTCACCGAAAGTTGTTGCGAAGCATCTGCTTCGGGTAACTTTCATTTGAAGCACTTTGAACCGAAGTAGTAGCATCCGTGAAGAACAAAACAATTTGCAAAAGCAAGTAAACTACTTCGGGCCCAAAGCGCTTCAAATAACTACTTTGGGCGAGAATTTTACGAAGCGAAATTCAAGCAGCATTTCAAAAGAACAACTTCACCAAAGAAAGAAAGACGGTCCAAATTTACTAAGGCAAGAAAACTACTTCGGCCAGAAAACTTGCGAAGCGGAATTCAAAGAAAAGCGACATCTAAAAGGTACTTCGCCAACAAACCACCGAAGCATCCACTTCGGGCCTTCCCATCAGCGAACCATTTCTACTTCGTCGAAAGTTGTTGCGAAGCATCTGCTTCGGCTAGCTTTCGTGCGAAGTATTTTCACCCGAAGTGGCAGTGGCTATGAAGGATGAAACATTTTTGAAGGCAAGAATGTGCTTCGGCCGAAACCCTCCCGAACCGTAGTTTTGAAAGAAGATCACGACGAAGCATTTCTACAATGCATCAGCGAAGCAGTTTTGATAGCGAAGCGACGAAGAATGAAGAGCCCCACTTTGAGGAGGAAATCTGCTTCGACACTCACCACCCCCGAAGCAGTTTTGCGAAGCTCCATTTTGTGAAGTACAAATCAAGAAGGAGTAGTTGCTTTGGCTCGAATCCATTGCGAAGCGAAGTTGCAAATGAACATCCAACGAAGCGCTTCAGGGGCACGCGCTCCAAGCCGGGTATTTTCCCAAGGTGATCAAGTGCCTCATAAATGCATTTTTTCATGCCCGATAAGCTCGTTGCTCATTTTTAGCAATTGGAAATGAAGTATCAGTCCCTGAAAGTGAGCCCGAAAAGCATGGCAACCACTCGAGCACCGCACCCAGAAGCCAAGGACGCTCAGATGGCTCATTAATGCATCTTTCCATGGTTGACCCGGTCATAGTTGCCAGTTTTGGTAACAGATTTGAGAGCTCAGTCACGAGAGCCACGAAGAGCCGACTTCTCAGGTCTCGAGGGTGTACTCCTCCATTTTGTGTAATAATGACTCAGAGGGTCGGGTCCTCTATAAAAACCCAGGCATTGTAATGTAAAAGGGGGGGGAACTTTCTGCTAGAAAGCTACTGTAACTTGAAGTCCTACGATTAATACTAAAGAGCTTTGGGCTCGATTTCTCTCTTGTATGTTGCCTTCTGTGTTTATTTCTTTTGTCTTTCTTCATTTGCATATTGTAACTCTGAATCCTGAATTTCGGTGTGTGATTGGGGACTGAACCCTAAAATTTTCCCGAAGGATACATAGGGGAGGAAAACGCCATATTGGTTTTCTTTTATGCTGCCTGTGGGTAGTGGTTTCTGTCATATTCACTTGTCCTAATCGTCGTTACTCTGAACTCTGAATTTTGATGAAAGGGAGAAGGAGAATCCTGGAACTCATCCAGAGGATACATAGGAGGGCTAATATTGCATTTCTTTCATTTATTCTTGGTGTTTCTTGCTGTTGTTTCAAGTTGTTAGTTAGCGATCGTGCTTCCTGTTCTTTCCCACCATTAAACTACTGAGATTTCTTCCCTTACTCCTTTTATTTATTTCTTGCACCCTTACTCTTTTATTTCTTTCCTGCTCCCTTACTCTTTTTATCTCTTTCCTGCACTCTTATCTCAAAACACCAAAGTAGTTTAGCATAGGAGCCGACCTTTCTCCAGATATTGGCACGAGGGGCATCTCTTCCCTTCGGCCTTTCAATGTTGGTCTAGGTCTAGGGCGCATACACTTACCCAAATCCTTTCCTGGGCAGATTTGATGACCAACAGTTTCTGGCACACCCGGTGGGACCGAAGGTCCCATGTTTAAAGGAAACTCAAGATGGGTGAATCTCTGGCCTGTCTCCACCGAGCCAACAATCTCTAGCACTGTTGGGGACCCGATCAGTCTCACCTTCTGAGTGGTAGTGAGAATCGATGCTCTCATTACCAAAAGACTCTTAGCATCTGGCGACTCTGTTCAACCCAAAAATATTTAAGTCATAAAGACCGATACCTAAATCTGTGCCTTCATGCCAACAGTTCCTCGATTATAGTTGAAGGTCCAGATTTCTAGATCGAAGAGGTCTTTTAAATCTAAAAGAAGACATCCCGAAGGAATCAAGGTTCGGTGAGCAGCCTTGACCTCACAAGCGGAGAAAAGAATGTTCACCTGGCGACTCCGACTTAGCGGTGATAACCGTGATCTCTGTAGACCACTGCTATAATGGCAAGGGTAAGCTATCCTAGTTGGGATGATTCTGGCCCCCTAAATCTTCAAAGTTACCACGAGATTCCCAAAAGCGCCTTGAAGACATTGACAAAATACAATGGCACTAAGGGAATGGCCCAAGAGCACCTTGAAGATGTTGCTGCTTTAGCGACCCTCCATGGCATAATCCACGAAGATGTCATGATCAGACTTCTGGTTCTATCTTTGGAAGGAAGGGCGCTGCAGTGGTACAGACTGCTCAGGCGTAAGAGCATCTGCTCATGGGATGACTTAGCGGGAGCACTAATCAGAACATTTGATGGCTCTCAGGACCCTTTCCAGCTTTTGATGTACCTCTCCACCATCATGAGAGCACCTTTGGAGAGCATCACGGACTTCAATGTTCGAATTCTGTAGAAGTTGGAAGAGAATTCCAGGGGAGATCCAACCGACGCCCGCCCAAGCCCATCTCTTCTATGTTCGGGCCTTTCACCCGGACATGAGCCTCATCTTACTGCAATCAGGTGAACGAAGATTCCCTCAAATATTTGAGGAAGCAGTACGAGCAGAACAACTTCTGCTCCTATCGAGAAAGTGGCAGTGGGGAGAAACCCCATCACCTTATCCGGTAATTGCTGCTCTTGTCTATCACACACAGTATTCACCATGGAATATTCCTCATACAGAGCAGAGGCCTGAGATGCAATCGTTTGAAGCTCGAGAGGCAGATTTCATCCAAGTCCAATGATGGGAATATGCAAGCCATGTTCCAGCAATGAATAATATGGTTGCTTGCAGTCTCCATCAGAAGATGGGCCAAAGAGAAGAATTGGCTCAAGTGGTAGAGCCTGAGAATGAAGAGGGCACATTTTTGCACCCTTTTTGTATCCCAAGGGATGGTACGCGAATGTTCAACCAGAACCCATTAAGCATGTCTCATCAAGAAGTTGAGCCTGAAGAGATCCTAGAAGATTACTCTTCGTTGGAGGAGCCCTGTTACCGCATCAAGAGGATGGAAGAACCTGTACCCAGCCCACAGTTAGTAGATTCTTTGGTATTCTGGTATTGGTTCCAGCCATCACTACGACCAGTACCCCAAGAGGGCCCTCACGTGGCAAACTTCTTCGCCACATCTTTCATCAACAGTACGGGTATTGGCAAGAGCGACAACTCACTACGTTGCTCCCTATTCGCAACATGGACAACTTTGGGAAGAGGTTATCCGAACTTCAAGGATCGACTAAAGTTCAATCAGATCTAGTCCGGACATTGCAGGTTCACCGGATAGACACCTGAAGTTGAGTTCGTGGTGGTGGCATGCCAATCATGCCGCAAATTTTTGTGTAAATACTGTAAATAATCCGGTTAGTAAATAAAGTGCCGAGGGCACTAAGTGTTGCTTAGGAGCTTAGGTCAAATTTTACTTCGGTATTAAAAAATAAAAAAAAATCTCCTTCGGGAACTTTGTGTGCGAAGTAGCTGATGCAAAGTGGTTCGCAGCGAAGCACGTTGGCCGAGCAAAATTCAGACTAAGGCATGAAAGGTGCTTCACCAAGAAGAGTCCAAGCGAAGCAGTTTTCAAAGGAAAATCAGCGAACTACTTCTCAAAAGGAACAAGCTTCGGAGGAAGTCTTCCACGAAGCAAAGTGGTGACACAACGAGGAAGAACTACTTCGGGCCCGAAGCACAAAAAATCAGCTCGCACCAAAGGTTCGTCGTGAAGCATTTTTAGCCCAAATTTCGACTTTGCCAATCCAAAAGCACGCGAAGCGGAAGGCATTTAAAATGTGCCTAGAAGAATGTGTCGATAGCCACCTTGGAAAGTGTTCGAAGCAAGCGAGTTTAATGCAAAGGTGGTGGAACACATCTCGAAAGGATTCGATTAGGAGAAAAGCTCACGCTAAGGTACGAGGTGGCAGTAGGTCGTGTTTCCAATGCAAGGCATAATCATCGAAGCACGTGGCCCCACGTACTACATCGTCGGATAAGCCAATCAAACAGTGCAGTGACCTCCCAGGTCAAAATGTAGATTTAATTATGGCAGGAGCCATAAATATAGGTAGTTGCCTTCTAAGGCTATAAAATGTAATCCTCAGCTGTGAGAAGGTTATTTTCCTACCAGTGCAAAATTGAGAGCTCCATTGTTATTGCAATCCTTCTGCCTTTCATGAAGTCCTCTTGTGTCCGTTTTTTTTCGCGTTGCCATTCCTCGCGCCGAAGCCCCC
This sequence comes from Wollemia nobilis, assembly GCA_028583015.1. Taxonomy (NCBI): domain Eukaryota; kingdom Viridiplantae; phylum Streptophyta; class Pinopsida; order Araucariales; family Araucariaceae; genus Wollemia; species Wollemia nobilis. Next base: position 139,122 of record JAQPPZ010002568.1, on the reverse strand, counting down.
TGCGCTAAAAGTTTTGCCTTCATAAATATCCATCATGGGGAAGAAAATCTCCAAGGAAAAGGGAAAGGAGCCAGAAGTGACGGGCCCCAAAAAAATGAAGATCCAGGAGGAGAAAAAGCAGAGACCAAAGAAGGTCAACTTGAACCTCCGCCCAAAAAAGCAAGTCATGGAGGAGAGGGAAGACTCTGAAGATGAACAACCCATAGAACCACCCATTGATAGGTGGGAGAAAATTAGGGACACAGAGCTCTCGAAGAGCGTGGCCGAGCTCAGATACACCATTGAGTTCATGAGGAGTAGGCTCTCAACAGAAAACAAGAGGGCCACTGCATACTATTCTCAGATATATTGGTATCTGACTCCACCCGCGCATCATTGTCCTGAGCTGATCAATGCCATCATGCAGAACTACCAGCCCTCCTCCAGACAAGTGATAGATGCCGCTGGACATAAATTATTTTCAATTTTGAAAGAGGATGTGCAAGCAGCCTTCGCACCACAGCAAGGGCCGCCTAAGGGATATACAGTTCGCAATGTTATTCTGAGCGAACAGATGGAGAGGTTCACCTCCAACAATTACATATTAAAGTTTCTAATGAGAACCTCAAGAGTGGGCTCCCTTCGGGCAAGCTGCCCCAAATGCCCCTACCCTTGGAAGCCTTCAAGAACACCGACATTTTCTCCATCATTGCATGGGTGGCGGGCCTGTCGACCGATGCTTCGGTGCACCCCTGGCAGGTGTCGTTGGCCGAATGTATTTCCAGAGGGGATTTTTATGCCCCCGATGCTTCGAGGCCGAACACCAACCCAGTATTCTTTGACTGGGTAGAATGGGTGGCCCGAAACCTGCACACGTGGCTTACCAGCATGAAGAACTCTGGAACGGACCAGCACTTCGGCCCCTGCTCTTTCCTTGTTTGGCTATTTTTCTATCATGTACATAAAAATTTTCCCCATATTGCTATTTCAGCAAGCGGCAAGGATGGAAATCCTCTGCCTGTGTACCAGTGGACTCCCCTCCTATTGAGGTCAGAGTCCTATTATTCTTTTAATCAACAATTTTTGGGACCCGCTATGCATCTGTTAACAGGGTCTAGCCCTCGGGTGCCCCTCCGTTTAAGAGACAGGGTGGTGCAGGAGAGAAAGGGAGATGTGTTTCAACTAACATAGGGGCTCATGATTCGCATATTCGGCTTCATAGGGAAGCCCTTCCTACTGCCTGTCTTCCCCTCCGAATACCAGTTCGCATTAGAGGTCGCTCGACAGAGCGATGCAACAAATGAAATCTATGGCCATGGTCGGAAGTGGGCACACACTTGTGACTTCCCCTTCAAAATGGGAGTAATTGAAGTGTTTGCCCTAAAGCAGAATGTTTTCCTGGAGGAGAAGCTTGCCAATTTTGGCCTGCTCCAGATTCCTCAGCAATGGCTCTATGATCCCTTGGGAGTGATGAGGGATCACCTAAAATTCAAGAACTTTCATATCTGCCCCCACCCCGAAATTGTGGAGCAAAGGAACAATCCCAATGGGGAGGATTTAGAGTGGCATTTAGAGAGGATGAGGACATTGCCTCCCTGGCATGAATTTTACCCCATGGAGGTCGAGTTTGACCCTGTCCAACATCCCTTCCCAAGCCCAGACTCCACCTTCTGGAGAAAAGCAAAAGATGATCTAAGGGAGGGAGTAAAGGATTGGAGCGTGGAGCAACTAAAGGAATGGTGGATAATGAGAGTCCATCGCCAAAAGATGAATTCCTACGGATTCTTGGCAATGGATAGGGACTTCGCAATTGTTTATGAAGCCAATGTTGGGACTTGGAAGCCCATATCTTTCGTTGACTTTGTTCCTCCAGCTACCCTAGGATCGAGCGAAAGCCCAGGAAGAGCTGACGATGCCTCGAAAGAGGAGGAAGAGGAAGAAGCCGAAGCTACGCTAGAGGCACTACCACAGGGACCGTCGAAAATCCATGACACAAGTGCCAAAGAGTCAGAGCAACCATTGGAGAGGAAGAAAAGGAAGAGGCAAGAGCAAATCCAAGTGCCTCCAAGCCACCCGAAGCGACCCCGCACAAGGCTTCCAAGTGCTCCTACTGGACAACCTGCATCAGGCCCGATCGAAGCAAATGTTGAGGGTGCGGTGCCACCAAGTGTCGAGACAGTCCCAAGCATAGACATCATTGATGTGGAGGAACTCCTCCAACCAGAAGGGGACCCCAAAGTAGAAGTCGTGGAAGTCGGGAGTGCCGAAGCCCAGAAGGAGCAGGAGCCAATCACACAAGAAGTCACCACGACCGCTCTGCCAGGAGGGCACATAGGTACGCACTCTCCACCCTTTGCCTTGGTCTCTCACACGTCCACTATGGTCTCGACCGAAGGTTCTCATCAGTCTCCCATGCAAGGTCAATCACCCCCTCATGTGTTGCCCATTGCTATTCCAAGTTCGCCTCATGATCCCGTTAGCCCCACTCCACTCGAGTCATCCGGTCGGGACAAGTCTATTGATGCTACTTCGCCTACCCATGCCACCATTCCCTTGGTCCTTGGTCAAGGCAAAGTTAGTACTCCAACGTCGAACCCTGCTCCCCATTCCCCTATCATACATGACATTGTCCCACTCATCGAAGCTCCCAGTACACCCGTCGCCGAACCTTCTGGTGAGGCATCCCCCATCAATTCTTTATATTTGTTTACCCCTTCGGTTGGAGATCCAGCCTTATTTGAATCAGAATTGTCCATGATAAAGGAACTCCCTCTAGCCGAAAAGCTTCTCCAAGCCCAGAAAAACATAGAGAAAATGCTGAAGGAGGTGAGGAAGAAGAGAGGGCGCTCTCTGGCCCAGGTTGAAAAATGTGCTATCTTCGATTTGAAGGCTGGAAAGTTGCATAAGGTAAAGAAGATCCCCAAGGTCCAGAAGCCCCTGGATGAAATGACTCCAGCGGACTATGATTACCAAGATAAATCCAAGGACCTGGAGCATTTGAATGTGGATAATGAATCGACATCCATGCATGTCAAGATCGAAACCTTTCGAGCACATGCAAACATCGCCAATCAGCGCAGGTTTGAAGTAGAGAGCGCCAACATCAAGTTGGAAGAAGAGCTAGCGAGGACCCGTTCCAAGTTAGAGGACGCTGAGAAGCAGTGCAAGCTGATGAAAAAGGAAACACATGCCCTAAAACAACAAATACTACAACTGCAATGTACAGCTAAAAACCAAGCACAAAGACAGGCCGAGAATGATCTGAAGGCCAAAGAGCTTGAAGGCAAAATCTTGTAGATGCAGAATCAGCTGTACAAAAAGGAAGGCCTAGGGCTATTGGACAGGAGCAGAATCAAAGAGATTCGCTCGCACTTGCTCAGGAATTTTAGGTCTCGGGCCTCCAGTGCCCTTTCAATTTTGGCCTACATCATGGAAGCACAGCATGCCACTGTCGAAGGAGGGCCAATCATAGATGAGGTCACTCAAAAAGCTAGAGGCCAACTCAAATTAGCTTTCGATGTCCAAAGCACTAAATATCAGGACTTGCAGGTCCCTGCGATGAGTCGGACGGCTAGGGATTGGTCTACAGCCCGAGCCATAGTTCGTGCCTTCTTCTCCAAGGTGAGGAAGGCACAAAAGGTGAAGGACCTCCTAGACGTGTTTGAGAGTGAGCAGCAGCATCGATGGGCTATTTCGAGGATCTCTCTTCCTTAGGTTTCTCGAGCTTCACGGATGATGATGGGAACCTCCTGACCAAGGAAGAGATTAAGCCGACATGGCTTCATTTTGAAGGTGACGTCTCGGAGATAGACGAGTGGGCGGAGCCTATAACAGAAAGGCAGGTCACAGATTTCCTTCTGAGATACTGCAAGATCGTGGCCTGCCTGAACGATCTATATACTAGGGCCCAACATGCTGATATCGGGCAGATTGATCGGTTTCACGTTTTGGTTAAGGCATTGCAGGATCTAGAGCCTTTCTCGAAGGGTGCCTGGGCTCATGTCCGCCGAACCATGAAGCACATCCACGATCGCCTTGCCCCATCCCCGCAGCAGGAAGCCACGCCAGGAGAAGCCACGCCAGAGGAAGGAGAAGAAGAAGAAGAAGAAGAAGAAGAACAAGTTGTGGAAGCACCCCCAAAAGGAGAAAAAGGAGAAGGGTCTGGAGGTGACTCTGGCCCAATGGATCAAAGTTGAGGGTTCTTCCACCGAGACGAGCTCGTTGCCCCGCGAGCCACCAAGAATGTTGACAATTTTGTCACATTGCACAAAGGGGTAGAAAAAAATCAAAATTTTGTACAGTGTTTCTTTTGTAAAGTATTTCTTTTGTTGTTTTGAAAATATTTGTAAGTGTTGCAGCAATTTTGGGCTTTCCCTGCCACCCCCTTTGTACATAAAATGAAGATGAAAGAGCTTCGCTGCCGAAAAAGCTTAGAGGAAGATAGCTTCGCCAAAAGAAGGAAATGAAGGATGAAAAGAGCTTCGCACCCGAAGCATTTCCAGTAGTCACTTCGGGCCAAATTTTTGTGAAGCGGCAATTTTTGAAGAAAGAGAAGTCTAAGGCCACGACAAGTTTGCTAAGGCAAGAAGACTACTTCGGGCCCGAAGCACTTCAAAAAACTACTTTGGGAGAGAATTTTGTGAAGCGGTAATTGCCAAAGAAAGAATGTAAGGAAGGCGTAAAAGAGCTTTGGACCCGAAGTCCCAAGTGGGCCATTGGTCCTGGCTCGTTAGATGTTTTTGTGGTCGTGAGGAATTTGCAAAAGCAAGTAAACTACTTCGGGCGAGAATTTTGCGAAGCGGCATTCAAGCAGCATTTCAAAAGAACAGCTTTGCGAAGAAGGAAAGACGGTCCGAATTTACTAAGGCAAGAAAACTACTTCGGACCCGAAGCACTTCAAGCAGCTACTTCGGCCAGAAAACTTGCGAAGCAGAATTCAAAGAAAAGTGACATCTAAAAGGTACTTCGCCAAAAAACCGTCGAAGCATCCACTTCGGGCCTTCCCATCAGCGAACCATTTCTACTTCGTCGAAAGTCGTTGCGAAGCATCTGCTTCGGCTAGCTTTCGTGCGAAGTATTTTCACCCGAAGTGGCAGTGGCTGTGAAAGATGAAATATTTTTTAAGGAAAGAATGTGCTTCGGCTGAAACCCTCTCGAACCGTAGTTTTGAAAGAAGATGACAATGAAGCATTTTGGCGATTCATCAGCGAAGCAGTTTTGACAGCGAAGCGGCGAAGAATGAAGAGCCCCATTTTGAGGAGGAAATCTGCTTCGGCACTCACCACCCCCGAAGCAGTTTTGCGAAGCTCCATTTTGTGAAGTACAAATCAAGGAGGAGTAGTTGCTTCGGCTCGAATCCATTGCGAAGCGAAGTTGCAAACGAACATCCAGTGAAGCGCTTCAAGGGCACGCATTCCAAGCTGGGTATTTTCTCGAGGTGATCAAGTGCCTCATAAATGCATTTTTTCGTGCCCGATAAGCTCACTGCTCATTTTTAGCAATTGGAAATGAAGTATCGGTCCCTAAAAGTGAGCCCGACGAGCATGGCGGCCACTCGAGCACCGCACCCAGAAGCCAAGGATGCTCAGACGGCTCATTAATGCATCTTTCCATGGTTGACCCGATCACAGTTGCCAGTTTTGGTAACAGATTTGAGAGCTCGATCATGAGAGCCGCGAGGAGCCGACTTCTCAGGTCTCGAGGGTGTACTCCTCCATTTTGTGTAATAATGACTCAGAGGGTCGGGTCCTCTATAAAAACCCAAGCATTGTAATGTAAAATGGGGGAGAACTTTTTGCTAGAAAGCTATTGTAACTTGAAGTCCTGCGATTAATACTAAAGAGCTTTGGGCTCGATTTCTCTCTTGTATGTTGCCTTCTGTGTTTATTTCTTTTGTCTTTCTTCATTTGCATACTGTAACTCTGAATCCTGAATTTCGGTGTGCGATTGGGGACTGAACCCTAAAATTTTCCCGAAGGATACATAGGGGAGGAAAACGCCATATTGGTTTTCTTTTATGCTGCCTGTGGGTAGTGGTTTCTGTCATATTCACTTGTCCTAATCGTCGTTACTCTGAACTCTGAATTTTGACGAAAGGGAGAAGGAGAATCCTGGAACTCGTCCAGAGGATACATAGGAGGGCTAATATTGCGTTTCTTTCGTTTATTCTTGGTATTTCTTGCTGCTGTTTCAAGTTGTTAGTTAGCGATCGTGCTTCTTGTTCTTTCCCACCATTAAACTACTGAGATTTCTTCCCTTACTCCTTTTATTTCTTTCTTGCACCCTTACTCTTTTATTTCTTTCCTGCTCCCTTACTCTTTTTATCTCTTTCCTGCACCCTTATCTCAAAACACCAAAGTATTTTAGCATAGGAGCCGACCTTTCTCCGGAGATTGGCACGAGGGGCATCTCTTCCCTTCGGCCTTTCAATGTTGGTCCAGGTCTAGGGCGCATACACTTACCCAAATCCTTTCCTGGGCAGATTTGATGACCAACAGTGACTTCGTTGTTAAACCTAATTTTTTAATTTTATTTTAGTTATTATTTTTGATCCCAGTTAAACGTAGGTTTAAACCCTCCAACATGTTTTGGCATTAGTTGTGAGTTTATTTTTGCCCACCTTCTTCCTCCAATTTCATCTATAAAAGGAAGAATTTTTTTTCCAAATAAAAGAGGTGCAAAAAAATATATGTGTTATGCGAAGTTCAATATGTGATCTTTATACAAATTTATTAACCTCTAAATAGTTCGTTCTTCTTCCTTTGTTTTCTCTTTTGCAAGTTAACCCCAAAGTGCAAATTTCAGATTGATCTTCTATTGCATGGATTGGATTGATTTGCTCTATGACTTGGTGGATCCATGGTGTAGTTCGGAGATATAAAGTGCCCCACTTGGATACTTCAATATTCTTTGCCTACTTCTATTATGTCCATTAGGGTTTGATTACTTTATTTTTGTATTTATTTCATCTACTGCATTCGCTTCTTATTTTTCTTTAGTCTATAGTGATATCTTGCCTAGCATTAGCGAGGCATGACTTTGCCTGCCCTAATTAGGGTAACTACAAAAGTGAAATTACACCTCGTATAGGTAGGGCACGACTTTGCTATTGTGTTATTGTGACCAATCCAGGTGAGGCAATATTTTACCCTAGGATACATAGGGGGCAATTTCCAAATTTTGCTTTCACTATGGCATTCCATTCTATTTCTAGATCATACAACTGTACTTTGTTTTCTATTTTCTATTATTGCATTTCTAATTTATAATTAATTCCCCAAAGATCAATTTTAACTTTTGTATTAAAAGGTCATCTAAAAGGGCCTAGGGGGCTTGACTACTGCACCTCCAATATTTGTTACATAGCGGCCTAAGCAAGCCCCCTAATGCTAATTCTATTTTTTAGTGTTTCATGAGTGATCTTGCAAAAATAGGTATTCTTAATAGCATTGGACAAGAGGAAAAAAAAGTTAAGTCAACCACCGATCTAGATAAGTACTCTATTTATTCTATCAGTTGAAAATATGACTTCATTAATGATTCCTAGGCATATGAAAGTGAAATGCATTTAGCTTGCATCTAAATATAATTTATGTGCATTTATTTTGTGTGTTCTTTGATTTAAAGGTTTTTTGAAATTAAACCCTAGGTTAGTGAGCATAAAAAATAAAGAATCATTCTAGGATAGCTCTTGTATGCTTGTATTATGTTTTCAACTACATTATTTTGTTTCCTGCATTGTCCTTTATCTTTTCTAGCTTAGATCTAGAAAGGCTAAACTTAGGTGTTTGTATTAAAACTAAATACATCAAATTATCCCAAATATACTGAGGACTTGGAATGAGTCCTGAAACCGTTCTTGGTGAACCCTTGCCCCTAGCACCAAGTGTAGAGTACAACATACCCCCATGATTCACCCCAAAGGCTTCTCTTTTACAAATCCATATTTTGGGAATTGTACGCAGTAGGGCAGTTTTCCCCCTCTACATATTTTGTGAACCTGACGTGAACACCTCCTTTTCCTTTAAACATTAAGCAATATCATTAATTTTGTTTGTAAAATCTTTAAGTAATTAAAAATTTGTTTATTGGTGTTTTCACCTTTTTTTTTTCACTACCTCTAATGGCTACTTTCCTTAGAAGTCAAAAGAAACAATTAGAATTTGATTATGTTCCTTTGGAAGATGATCGGATTGATAGGGAAAACCCTAATGTAGATCCAAAAGAGCAAGAAGAGGTAAACATGGAAATTGAAACTAATCCTGATCCTTTTGTTGGGTCTAATAGAAGTTTAGTATTTTCATCATTTGATCACATTTGGGAATTCATGAAATCTCATAAGGAAAAACTATTGGAATATGTATAACGAGAAGCTCATCTTGAAAAATGGGATGCTACTACTTCCCCTCCTAATAGGTCTCATTTGCTTCATCATGATATTCCTACATCTCAATCCTTGCATAAAAACAATTTTAAGAACTAAGTGACTTGTGCCAATACTAATACTACCAATGTTGGAGGGAATATGCAAGTCCCTCTAAGTAATAGTGGCCCAAAAATTTATTTTCAATTTCCTCTTGTATATTCTAACATCAATACTATTGCTTCTGTTCCACGAAATGTTAGTTATCCTCAAAATTCCACATACAACCAAGGTATCCTGAGTTTGAATCCAACATCAGGGTTTCAACATGCATACATTCCTCCTTTGGGAAGTTTGGAAAACAAACATAGTAGTCTAGAAATGCAGAATTTGACAAGTGTTGTGAATCAATTGGTTTCAAGAATGGATATGATTCAACCATCATCGTTTAGATACAACTATAAATAAATGTGTAGTCAGCCATTGGATCCTATTGTTGTTGCTAGACCTTATCCTAAGCATTTTTCTATGCTAGTATTGCCAATCTATAAAGGGACTGAATATCCAATAGAGCAATTGAGAGGATTCAGAATAACTTGCCATGATCTTATTTATGATGATATACTTTTATTGAAAACATTTCCAAAGAGTCTTGCTGGAGTAGCATTAGAATGGTATTATCGGTTCCCCAACTATTCTTTGAAGAGTTTTGAGAATACTGCAAAAATGTTTGTGCATCGGTTTAGTGCTTATATTGAAAAGGAAGTAACAATGAGAGATCTATATGATTTAAATCAAATTAAAGAAGAAATTTTTTTAGAATTCTTATCTCGTTGGAGAATTTTAGTGGGTCGATTAAGACAACTTGTGTCTCAGAAAGATATGCTAGATATATTCATTGGTAATTTATAAGAATAGTTATCTTATGCTTTAGGAACTACTATTGTCACCTCTTTAGACCAAGCAATTAAATTAGCAAGAAAAGTGGAACAAGCTCTCATTAGGAGAGGTCAACTCAAGGTTAAATAATATAATCCAACTAAGTCTCAACCTAAGAATAAACATATAGGGGGTAATAGTGATAGTAGGTCTGTTAACAATGTCCATAACAACCTACAAAAGTTTGTGCTTCAAAAAACTCCTCAAAGGAATTTAACAAGACTTAATATCCATATGGAAGCAGTTTTAAAACAACTATTAGATGCTAAGGCAGTAGAATTACCTCTAGTAAGATGGCCAAATATTATAGCTCATTGGTGTAATGCAGGTCAATATTGTACTTATCATAGAGTAGAAGGACATTTGACAAACACTTCTAAGAAATTGAAACATGTGATTCAATATTTAATTGATGTAGGATGCAATGATTTAGAAAATATCCAATCAATGAGTAGTCAAACTCCTACTCAACAAGCTCCAACAATAAATCAAGATATGACAATTTTTAAGGATCCTTTACATAAGCATGAGCAACAAGCAGCCAATCAGGTGGCTTATCAAGATGATTCCCTACGCCATAGCAATGTGGTTGGGACAAAGTTCAGTATCTCAACCTAGTACAATTTTAAAGGAAAATCAAAGAAAAGATTCAGCTACAAGGATTCTACCTATAATTTTGAGACCATAGTCACTGTTAGCATATATTTCATTATGTATGTTATTTATTACATTATTAGTGTTTTGTTATACTATTTGTAACCACTTCTATTCAACCTTGGTAGTTTCATAACCTCTTGTGCTAAACTAAGGTTCCATTGTATTATTTATTCGATAATGATCAATGGGAAAGTTGTTCGGTTTTCTACATGGTATCAGATCCATGACCATCGTTGGTGGAGCATGGATATTTCGATGCTCGCTAGACCTTATGACAGAATACCAGATGATTTCAAAACTTGTCTTATGTATCATGATCAATTAGACGGGAATTCAAGAACGTGGATCTGATTTGGACATTTTGGATGGCCAACTAGATTTGACTCTAGTGACCAAGGGGGACCTACTACGTGGAAGGCCGTAGAATCTACCTACCTAATAGGAGGAGGAGCTCATACTCTAGATGTCGAACGCAGGCTAGTTGGTGGATGGCTAAACACAAAGGATGACCCTAGACCTGACCTATCAGACAAAGGAACCTAATTAGACCTAAGTGATAGGTTGGCAGACGCACATCAACCCCAAGCGGACCTACATGGCCTATCGCCTCTATCACCGAGACAAACATGGTAATATAGAGTAGACACAAACAAAAGGAGGCATTTACCACCTTACGATGGTCACTTATATTAGGCATTGCTTAAAGTTAAGTGAAGTGACTTATATTAGTGAGCGTTTTTATTTTTAAAATACTCAAAGTCCTCCAACATCCCAAATGTGGGATTAAAAGCACTGTTGCACTATAAATGCAAACGTGCCGCATGATTTCTTATGGATTTTTTTTTTTATGTTTGACACCTGTAATTGTTTGAGCAATGATAAAACCTAGCCGTGATAAGTATTTGGGTGAACAAAACTAGGTGTTCAGCTCCGGATCTGATGAAAAACACTGATGTGTTGTGTTAAGGATGCGTTCATTGCACTATTGTAGTTTGTGCCATTTGTTGGTGAATGATGAGCAGTAAAGAAGAGTGTATATGGTGACGAGGACCAGATATATGATGGGAAAGGAGCATCTACACCACGGGTACACTCCATGCGATGTTTATGGGCAATTTACGAGAACCCTGATCAAGCTTGCAGAGAAAACCGCAACAGCCACTGTTTGGCCAATCACTTAGTGGCAAAATGTCGTCGGTCTGAGCAGACCACTAATAAGGCACTGCTTCCATCAAATTCTTGTAGCGGGTTGTTTTCAACACATTGGTAGATAATCTTCGCACAGAAGTAGATGACCTATTGCATAATAAATTAAGTATTGATGAAACGTGCTTTTCCCAGGCGGTCATTAATAGATTTGCAGAAATTGATTTTAGTTCGATAAAATTTGGCTAGATCTGTATAAAAGCTAGTGATAAAGTGAGGTGAGGCTAGCGCAACTATATTTACCAAGGTGTATCGGGGCATCCAATTGAAGTGAATCACCTTACGTCGAGTTGCAGATGATTTGATCCACCTCCCAATGCAACAACCAATTTTTTGGTTCACTGCCAACAACAAGGAAGATAAAAATATTTTATCTTGCCATCGATGCCACGAAAAAGTACTACCATCGAATACTATCATCGCAGGAAATTGTCGTTGCCCCGCCTGGAGTAATCAGCGCTGTCAGAGCACGTAGAGCATCATCCATGGACAATCCAGGCAGAGGTGGCAGGATAAAGAGCACAACATGCTCTTCACTACCATTGACATAAAGGAATTGAATATCAATCATTGCCTAATTAATTGGAAAATTTGAAACTCCACCATAGGATTGTTAACGAAACTAAATCAAATTGGTATGGTGAGAAGGGCAAGTGGATATTTGTTTCTTTGTTTGGGTTGATCTTGTTTTTGTTGGATTCCTGCAAAACTGGATATGTGTATCACGTCATATATATTTTAAAGAACTCTAATCAGGTTTGGGATCTGGGAAAATGATAATCCAAATTTGTTTTGTTTTTGTACATTTGTATATAATTTTGGTTTTCGTGTTTTAGTTTTAGATTAGATCTCAGTTTGGTTTTAAGTTTTGTGTGTTGGTCCTCTGGACATTTTTGGTTTGTTTAAAAAAAAAAATGGGGAGAATAAATGGAGATGTCAACTTATGCCTAAGATCAGGAGAATATGAAACATTGGAATCGTGTTGTAGAAAGCTCCGCAAGTAACACAAACATTTTAAATAATATCATTTGAAACTTGTGATGCATGAAATTGTCAGTTTTTACAAATTATGGCAATACTTTATCCACAATTCAAAAAGGCAATGCATTCATATTATATCCCACTTTGCATATACATGCCATATTAGTTGCATATACATTCCAAAAACAATCATTAAAAATATGCCAAATCCTCTTAGGGTTATTCTATAACATAACAAAAAAATCCTAAGGTTGGGAACTGATGCCTAAACTCTCTTGAACTAAGCACGTTCTATGCACATTAAAGAGGATCTTGAGAAAAATGATCAAAACCATACTTGGGAGAAAATGTCAGGCGAAAGGAATATTTCGGGTCTATCCTATCATGCAACATGATCCTTAAAACAGTGGTTTTTACCACTTCCATAAAGCTTAAAGCCTAAAACAGAGTAGTAAGGATAGGGTTAAATCCTCATCAAACTTAGGTTGAGGATCCAACTCCCCAAAGCTTTGATTTGACCTACATGGAGTAGTAAGGATAGGGCATAATTCTCATCTCGCTTAGGTTGAGAATCCGATTCCCCAAAGCTTCTATGTTTCCCATGTCATCATAAATATTGGATTGAAAGGATCGTACTACATGTCCCTCGCAAGGATGGGTAGTCATCCCCAAGGTCCAAGAAACAAAAATTAATTAATATTTCCTATTTCATCTTAATATTGGATTGGAAGGATCATACTACATGTCCCTCGCAAGGATGGGTAGTCATCCCAAAGGTCCAAGAAATAAAAAAAAATGAAGCTAAAATCATGGATTATGGGGTTAATCTCCACCGGGGCTATAGACGCCTGACTGGCAGTGGAGTATGCTCATGTGTGGTAGCATGTCTTATCTAAAAGCAAGACCACTGATTGCTCAAATGGACAAACTAGCCTGACAATTTCATCCATAACTGGTTAAATCATTTTACTCAAAGTGAGGTAATGAATTCTAAATCATAGTAGTAAGGATAGGGTTAAATTCCCATCTCGCTTAGGTTGGGAATCCGATTCCCCAAAACTCTGATTTCACTTTCACTTACACATGGGTTCAAGATAGTAGTGACTCATAACCAACTTTGGGATCTAATAAATCAATTCATTATACATATAGTTGATCCTAAGAGGGTTTGATAATTTTAAATGTTTGTATATGATATTAAAAGGTTTAAAGCTTTTATAAAGCAGATAGTTATATCTCTAGCCCATTTATTAGGCTGCTCAAATCTTTCACAACCTCACGTATGCATTCATGTAAAACTGACAATGGAATGTGGATCAATTTCAAACAATAAAAATAGAACACATTGCACACATTGAGCTGATACATAACGATTCTTATGTTTCATGTGTTTATGATCTATCGACATTTGTCTATATTTTTCATGTGCTAACGTCTGTTTTCGAGTTTGTATATTTCCAAGTTAGGTTCTCATCGAAATGCTCAGGAGCATTTCCCAATAGAGTCACCATTTGTTGTGGCTGCTCCACAACACACCCCAAAATTGGGGACCCACCCTTTTTGCACGCGTTCCAAGAAGACTGCAGTGGCCCAGATGCTAAAATCAAAGAAAAAGAATAATGTCATGAAATCGCGACATGTTGCTCTGTCACGGCTAAGAAAATGAAAAGTGTCACGATATCGCGACATGTCACGTTTTCGCGGCTTAGATCGGCAAAAGACAACAAAAATAGAAAGTGTTGCGATATCGCGACATTTCGTGAAATCGCGGTCAAAGTGGTCAAATAGAACAAGAGGCTAAAAATGTCACGATATTGTGACATATCATGAAATCGCAGTCAAAGACAGTAAGGGAACAGTCAACGTAAAAGTGTCGCGATATCGTGACATGTCACGTTTTTGCGTCTCAGATCACGAGGTAGAGCAGAATGGAAAATTATCGCAATATCACGACATATCATGTTTTCGAGACTTGCCACGAAATCACGGTCAAAGCAAGCAGGAAGAAGTGTTGACCGAAAAATGTCGCGATATCATGACATGTCATGAAATCGCGGTTCATAGAGGAGAGAGAAAGACAAAGTGAAAAATGTCGCGATATCGCGACATGTCATGAAATTGCGGTTCATAGAGGAGAGAAAGACAAAGTGAAAAACGTCACGATATCACATGTCATGAAATCGTGGTCAAAGCAGTCAAACAAGGCAAAGTTCAGAAATTGTCATGATATCGCGACATGTCACGTTTTCATGGCCCAGATCAGCAAGATGCACCAAAATGGAAAAGTGTCATGATATCGCGACATGTTTCGGTCTCGCGGCTAAAATGGAAAAAGGTCACGATATCGTGACATGTCATGAAATCACGGTCAAAGGTAGCAAGAAAAAGTCAATGCAAAGTTGTCGCGATATCGCGACATGTCGCATTTTTGCGACCTGAAGACAAGATGAAGGGCAAGGAGAAAAAAACGTCGCGATATCACGACATGTCAATTTTTTGCGGTAGGAAAGTGAGGAAGGAGAAGACGAAAGAAATTGTTGTGATTTCATGACATGTCACGTTTTCGCGGCCAACTGTAGCGAGATAGCCCGAAATAGAAAAACGTCACGATTTCGTGACAAGTTGCATCTGCACAGCCCAAAATAGAAAAACATCACGATTTTGCGATAGGTTGCATCTACGCGGCCCAAAGCAAAAAAATGTCACGATATCGTGACATGTCTCATTTTCGCGGTGCATGAAGAAAAACAAGGCTGCTGACAGAAAATGTCACGATATCGCAACATGATGTTTTTTGTCGTGATTCATGGCGGGCTGTTATAGAATGTGCAGGGAAGTGTTGAACATGTGTCATAGAGGCGTAGGGGCTATGATAAAATTTTAGGATCATCAGTTACAGTTCGCTGAGGAGACCAAACGTTTCAAACCCGAGCAAAAATCCAAAATAGCAAAGAGGCGGGAAGATGAAACGAAGCGACTTGGGAGATGAAGCGAAGCATCACAGGGCAAAGCAGAGAGCCGTAATAGAAAGTTTAAAAGTAGAAGCAAAGACAGGCACAGGGGTCGAAAACCGCTACGAGCAGAGTTGCAGAGCTAAAGGCGATATGCATTCTGGGCTTGCTTAGGAGCATTTTCCTTTATTTTTTTTGGTTTTGATAAACTGGAAGCTTCTGTTGTTGTAAACTGACATATTTACAAAAATTACAGAAAGTTGCATCTCATTGACAAGAAAGAAGGAGTTATTCTCTACATGCAAGATTGGATGTCTATCTTTCCCCTTTCTGGTTTTAGGTTTATAGATGGAGTTTAATGCAAGTTTGTCTTGGTTGTTTCATGTGAATGTCTAAATCTGGAAATCATAGTTAAAACTCTAGAAACCAGCACTTAGCTTATCTGGATTGTGCATGTTTGCAGGTTCAATAGGTTAGGTTGTATGCAGAAAACCTCATATCTTCGGTTTTGTCGAATAGGATGGCAGCATTCTGAATGTATTTTAGCTCCATTCTCTTTGCATTTTATTTTCACTTCTTTATTTTTCTGCATTTTTATTTCACAGGAAATTTAATTTTATTTTTATTACAGTCATTCAAATAAACAATTGAAAATCTACCAAAATCTGAAAACAAAATAGTTTTATCATTAATATTGATTCACATCGAATTCATTCGGATCAAACAAACAATCATTGAAGTGTCAAATAAAATAAACCAGTTGTGCCCCTTGTTTACAGTTACTTGCAATCACTAAGGTATTCCAAGCATTCAAATTGAACAATATTATTATTTATGTAAAATGCTAACATAGCGGAGACCTTGGAGAAATTATTTACAGAATTTCTTTGCAAGAGAGGATTTGGAGCTCGAATCCTATCGGAGAGTGTGTTTTCACAATTGGGTGAAAATACCACTCAAAAAAGTCCTTGGATTAAAAAGGGGGGATTATTTATTTGATGACAAATTTGCACATTTGCCTAAGAGCCAACATTTTGCAGTAAAGGGAGGGATAAATTTTTTCTCTCCACCATATCCTATATTGCACTATGGGGAGATATAATTTTACAAAAACAAGGGGGGACGACTTATAAGGGTGCATTTTCGGCACTGACCGACACCTTAGTCAAATTATTTTTTATAAAATTTTATTGTAAAAGGTGCATTTTCGACATAGACCGATACCTTAAAAGATGGGCATATCAAAGAAGAAAACTCTCCCAAAATCAACTGATGTTGCTAAATCAGTTAAAGGCCCATATTTTTTTGCATTCAAGGATGGGATAGATTATCATGAAGATGGCACATTTCTCACACTACGGAATGGTGTAGATTCCATAATCAATGATTCTATGTATTGTGAAGACATGCATAAAAATGGTGTTTTAATCCTTATTAGCACTATAATGGGCATATACATGTTTATTTATTACTTTTGACATTGCTCAAAGTTAAGTGAAGTCACTTATATTAGTGAGTGTTTTGACTTTTAAAATACTCAAAGTCCTCCAACATCCCAAATGTGGGACTAAAACAACTGTTGCACTATACATGCAAACACGCCGCATGATTTCCTATCGACTCGACGAGGGATTTTTTTTTTCGATGTTTGACACTTGCAATACTGTGAGTAGTGATAACACCTAGCCGTGATAAGTATTTGGGTGAAAAAAACTAGGTGTTCAGCTCTCGATCCGATGAACAACATTGTTGTGTTATGTCAAGGACGCGTTCATTGTGTCGTAGTTTGCACTATTTGTTGGTGAATGATGAGCAGTAAAGAAGAGTGTATATGGTGACGAGGCCCAGATATATGATGGGAAAGGAGCATCTACACCACGGGTACACTCCACGCGATGTTTATGGGCAATTTATGAGCACCCTGATCGAGCTTGCAGAGCAAACCGCAACAACCACTGTTTGGCCAATCACTTAGTGGCAAAATGTTGTCGGTCTGAGTGAACCACTGATAAGGCACTGCTTCCATAAAATTCCTATAGCGGGTTGTTTTCAACACATTGGTAGATAATCTCCGCATAAAAGTAGATGACCTATTGCAGAATAAATTAAGTATTGATGAAACGTGCTTTTCCTAGGCGGTCATTAATAGATTTGGAGAAAATGATTCTAGTTCGGTAAAATTTGCCTAGATATGTATAAAAGTTGGTGATAAAGCGAGGTGAGGCTAGCGTAGCTTGATTTACTGAGGTGTATCGAGGCATCCAATTGAAGCGGATCACCTTACGTCGAGTTGCAAATGATTTGATCCACCCACCAGCGCGACAGCCAGTTTTGTGGTTCACTACCAACAGCAAGGAAGATAAAAATATTTTATCTTGCCACCGATGCCAGGGAAAAGTACTACCACCTAATACTGTCATCGCAAGAAACCACTGTTGCCCCGCCTAGAGAAATCAGCACTGTCGGAGCACGTAGAGCATCGTCCATGGACAATACAGGTAGAGGTGGCAGGATAAAGAGCACAACATGCTCTTCAATGGAAGCCGGTATGATAGCCTGCCCAGCGCTAAGGCGCTTATGACCAAGGTCGAGAGTTTGACCCCCGCACATAGAGATAAATTTGTTTTTTTTTAAAGATTGCATTTTTTATTATTTATTTTAAAATTAAATACTTTATAATTATATTTTATTTTAAAATTTGATTTTATTTAAAAAAATAATTTTTAAGTTATATAATTGTCATTTTTTTTTTAATTTAATTGAAATATATTTAATAAATGCCCTTTCTAAACCTCTATGTGATCACTCAATTTGAGTGAATTTCAAACTTGCCAAGGCAATAAGAAAAGAAAACTTTCATCAAAACTCAACCCTCTTTTTAGGCTTCATAAATAGCAAATTATTTTTGATTGAAGTCCTTGGATTAAAAAGGGGGGATTATTTATTTGATGACAAATTTGCACATTCGCCTAAGAGCCAACATTTTGCACTAAAGGGAGGGATAAATTTTTTCTCTCCACCATATCGTATATTGCACTAAGGGGAGATATAATTTTACAAAAACAAGGGGGGACGACTTATAAGGGTTCATTTTCAGCACTGATCGACACCTTAGTCAAATTATTTTTTGCAAAATTTTATTATAAAAGGTGCATTTTCGATAGAGACCGATACCTTAAAATATGGGCAGATCAAAGAAGAAAACTCTCCCAAAATCAACTGATGTTGCTAAATCAGTTAAAGGCCCATATTTTTCTGCATTCACGGATGGGATAGATTATCATGAAGATGGCACATTTCTTACACTATGAAATGGTGTAGATGCCATAATCAATGATTCTACGTATTGTGAAGACATGTAGAAAAATGGTATTCTAATCCCTATTAGCACTATAATGGGCATATACATGTCATTTATTGCTCTTGACATTGCTCAAATTTAAGTGAAGTCACTTATATTAGTGAGTGTTTTGATTTTTAAAATACTCAAAGTCCTCCAACATCCCAAATGTGGGACTAAAAGCACTGCTACACTGTAAAAGCAAACGCACAACGTGATTTCTTGTCGACTCAATGGAGGATTTTTTTTTTTATGTTTGACACCTGCAATTGTGTGAGTAGTGATAACACCTAGTCGTGATAAGTATTTGGGTGAAAAAAACTAGGTGTTCAACTTTGGATCTGATGAACAACACTGTTGTGTTGTGTCAAGGACGCGTTCATTATGTCATTGTAGTTTGCACCATTTGTTAGTGAATGATGAGAAATAAAGAAGAGTGTATATGGTGATGAGGACCAGATATATGATGGGAATGGAGCATCTACACCACGGGTACACTCCACATGATGCTTATGGGCAATTTATGAGCACCCTGATCAAGCTTGCAAAGCAAACCGCAATAGCCACTGTTTGGCCAATCACTTAGTGGCAGAATGTTGTCATTCTGAGCGAACAACTGATAAGGCACTACTTCCATCAAATTCCTGTAGCGGGTTATTTTCAACACATTGGTAGATAATCTCTGCATAAAATTAGATTACCTATTACAGAATAAATTAAGTATTGATGAAACGTGCTTTTCCTAGGCGGTCATTAATAGATTTGGAGAAAATGATTCTAGTTCGGTAAAATTTTCCTAGATCTGTATAAAAGCTGGTGATAAAGCGAGGTGAGGCTAGTGTAGCTTGATTTACCGAGGTGTATTGGGGCATCTAATTGAAGCGGATCACCTTACGTCGAGTTGCAAATGATTTGATCCACCCCCCTAGTGCAGCAGCCAGTTTTGTGGTTCACTGCCAACAGTAAGGAAGATAAAAATATTTTATCTTGCCACCGATGCGAGGGAAAAGTACTACCACCTAATACTACCATTGCAAGAAACCAACATTGCCCCGCCCGGAGCAATCAGCATTGTCGGATCACATAGAGCGTCGTCCATGGACAATGCAGGTAGAGGTGGCACGATAAAGAGCACAACATGCTCTTCAGTGGAAGCCGGGATGGTAGCCTGCCCAACGCTAAGGCGCTTACGACCGAGGTCGAGAGTTCGACCCCCGCACATAGAGGTAAATTTGTTTTTTTTTTAATATTGCATTTTTTATTATTTTTTTTAAATTAAATACTTTATAATTATATTTTATTTAAAATTTTGATTTTATTTAAAAAATAATTTTTAAATTATATAATTGTAATTTTTTTTTTAATTTAATTGAAATATATTTAAACCTCTATGTGATCACCCAATTTGAGTGAATTTCAAACTTTCCAAGACAATAAGAAAATAAAACTTTCATCAAAACTCAACCCTCTTTTTAGGCTTCATAAATAGCAAATTATTTTTGATTGAAGTCCTTGGATTAAAAAGGGGGGAATATTTATTTGATGACAAATTTGCACATTCACCTAAGAGCCAACATTTTGCACTAAAGGTAGGGATAATTTTTTCTCAACACCATATCCTATAGTGCACTAAGGGGAGATATGATTTTACAAAAACAAGGGGGGACGACTTATAAGGGTTCATTTTCGGCACTGATCGACACCTTAGTCAAATTATTTTTTGCAAAATTTTGTTATAAAAGGTGCATTTTCGACAGAGATCGATACCTTAAAATATGGGCAAATCAAAGAAGAAAACTCTCCCAAAATCAACTGATGTTGCTAAATCAGTTAAAGGCCCATATTTTTCCGCATTCATGGATGGGATAGATTATCATGAAGATGGCACATTTCTCACACTACAAAATGGTGTAGATGCCATAATCAATGATTCTAAGTATTGTGAAGACATGTAGAAAAATGGTGTTCTAATCCCTATTAGCACTATAATGGGCATATACATGTCATTTATTGCTCTTGACATTGCTCAAAGTTAAGTGAAGTCACTTATATTAGTGAGTGTTTTGATTTTTAAAATACTCAAAGTCCTCCAACATCCCAAATGTGGGACTAAAAGCATTGTTGCACTGTAAATGCAAATGTGTAGCGTGATTTCTTGTCGACTCAACGAAGGATTTTTTTTTTTATGTTTGACACCTGCAATTGTGTGAGTAGTGATAACACCTAGCCATGATAAGTATTTGGGTGAACAAAACTAGGTGTTTAGCTTCGGATATGATGAACAACACTGTTGTGTTGTGTCCAGGACACGTTCATTGTGCCGTTGTAGTTTGCGCCATTTGTTGGTGAATGATGAGAAATAAAGAAGAGTGTATATGGTGACGAGGACCAGATATATGATGGGAAAGGAGCATCTACACCATGGGTTCACTCCACACGATGTTTGAGGGCAATTTATGAGCACCCTGATCGAGCTTGTAGAGCAAATCGTATTATCCACTATTTGGCCAATCACTTAGTGGCAGAATGTCATCGGAATGATCAAACTGCTAATAAGGCGCTGCTTCCATCAAATTCCTGTAGTGGGTTGTTTTCAACACATTGGTAGATAATCTCCGCACATAAGTAGATGACCTATTGTAGAATAAATTAAGTATTGATGAAATGTGCTTTTCTCAGGCACTCATTAATAGATTTGCAAAAAATGATTTTAGTTTGGTAAAATTTGCCTAGATCTATATAAAAGCTGGTGATAAAGTGAGGTGAGGCTAGCACAACTCGATTTATTGAGGTGTATCGGGGCATCCAATTGAAGCGGATCACCTTATGTCGAGTTGCAGATGATTTGATCCACCCCCCAGCATAGTAGCCAGTTTTGTGGATCACTACCAACAACAAGGAAGATAAAAATATTTTATCTTGCCACCGATGCCACGAAAAAGTACTACCATCGAATACTGCCATAGCAAGAAACCATTGTTGCCCTGCCCGGAGTAATCAGTGCTGTTGGAGCACGTAGAGCATCGTCCATGAACAATCCAGGTAGAGGTTGCAGGATATAGAGCACAACGTGCTCTTCACTACCACCGACAGTGGAAGCCGGGGTGGTAGCCCACCTAGCGCTAAGACCCTTACGACCGAAGTCGGGAGTTCGACCCTCGACGGGATCAGCACATAGAGGTAATTTTTTTTTTTTTAAAGATTGCATTTTTTTATTATTTCTTTTAAAATTAAATACTTTATAATTATATTTTATTTTAAAATTTGATTTTATTTAAAAAAATAATTTTTAAATTATATAATTATAATTTTTTTAAATTTAATTGAAATATATTTAATAAATGCCCTTTTTAAACCTCTATGTGATCACTCAATTTAAGTGAATTTCAAACTTACCAAGGCAACAAGAAAACTAAACTTTCATCAAAACTCAACCCTCTTTTTAGGCTTCATAAATAGCAAAATTCTTATTTTTGTTTGAAGTCCTTAGATGAAAAAGGGGGGATTATTTATTTGATGACAAATTTGCACATTTGCCTAAGAGCCAACATTTTGCACTAAAGGGAGGGATAATTTTTTTCTCTCCAACATATCCTATCTTGCACTAAGGGGAGATATAATTTTACAAAAACAAGGGGGGACGACTTATAAGGGTGCATTTTCAGCATCGACCGACACCTTAGTCAAATTATTTTTTGCAAAATTTTATTGTAAAAGGTGCATTTTTGGCAGAGACCGATACCTTAAAAGATGGGCATATCAAAGAAGAAAACTCTCCCAAAATCAACTGATGTTGTTAAATCAGTTAAAGGCCCATACTTTTCCCCATTCATGGATGGGATAGATTATCATGAAGATGGCACATTTCTCACACTACGGAATGGTGTAGATGCCATAATCAATGATTCTACGTATTGTGAAGACATGTAGAAAAATGGTGTTCTAATCCCTATTAGCATTATAATGGGCATATACATGTCATTTATTTCTCTTGACATTTCTCAAAGTTAAGTGAAGTCACTTATATTAGTGAGTGTTTTGATTTTTAAAATACTCAAAGTCCTCCAACATCCCAAATGTGGGACTAAAATCACTTTTGCACTATAAATGCAAACGTGCCGTGTGATTTCTTGTCGATTCGATAGAGGATTTTTTTTTATGTTTGACACCTGCAATTGTGTGAGCAGTGATAACACCTAGCCATGATAAGTATTTGGGTGAACAAAACTAGGTGTTTAGCTCCGGATCTGATGAACAACACTGCTGTGTTGTGTCAAGGATGCGTTCATTGCACCATTTTAGTTTGCGCCATTTGTTGGTGAATGATGAGCTATAAAGAAGAGTTATATGGTGAAAAGGACTAGATATATGATGGGAAAGGAGCATCTACACCACGGGTACACTCCACACGATGTTTGTGGGTAATTTACGAGCACCTTTTTCAAGCTTGCAGAGCAAACCGCAACAGCCACTGTTTGGCCAATCACTTAGTGGCATAATGTTGTCAATCTGAGCAGACCACTGATAAGGCGTTGCTTCCATCAAATTCCTATAGTGGGTTGTTTTCAACACATTGGTAGATAATCTCCGCACAGAAGTAGATGACCTATTGTAGAAAAAATTAAGTATTGATGAAACGTGCTTTCCCCAGGCGGTCATTAATAGATTTGTAGAAAATAATTTTAGTTTGATAAAATTTTCCTAGATCTATATAAAATATGGTGATAAAGTGAGGTGAGGCTAGTACAACTCGATTTACCGAGGTGTATCGAGGCATCCAATTGAAGCGGATCACCTTACGTCGAGTTGCAGATGATTTGATCCACCCCCCAGTGCAGCAGCCAGTTTTGTGGTTCACTGCCAATAGCAAGGAAGATAAAAATATTTTATCTTGCCACTGATGCTAGGGAAAAGTACTACCACTGAATACTGCCATTGCAAGAAACCACTATTGTCCCGCTTGGAGCAATCAGTGTTGTCGAAGCATGTAGAGCGACGTCCACGGACAATCTAGGCAGATGTGGCAGGATCAAGAGCACAACGTGCTCTTCACTACCACCGACAGTGGAAGCTAGGGTGGTATCCTACCCAACGCTAAGGCGCTTACGATCGAGGTCGGGAGTTCGACCCCTGACGGGGTCAACACATAGAGGTAAATTTGTTTTTTTTTAAATATTACTTTTTTTTATTATTTCTTTTAAAATTAAATACTTTATAATTATATTTTATTTTGAAATTTGATTTTATTTAAAATAATAATTTTAAAATTATATAATTATAATTTTTTTTTAATTTAATTGAAATATATTTAATAAATGCCCTTTTTAAACCTCTATGTGATCACTCAATTTGAGTGAATTTCAAACTTGCCAAGGCAATAAGAAAAGCAAAATTTCATCAAAACTCAACCCTCTTTTTAGGCTTCATAAATAGCAAATTATTTTTATTTGAAGTCCTTGGATTAAAAATGGGGGATTATTTATTTGATGACAAATTTGCACATTCGCCTAAGAGCCAACATTTTTCACTAAAGGGAGGTATAATTTTTTTTTCTCTCCACCATATCCTATCTTGCACTAAGGGGAGATATAATTTTACAAAAACAAGGGGGGACGACTTATAAGGGTGCTTTTTCGGCACTAACCCACACCTTAGTCAAATTATTTTTTGCAAAATTTTATTGTAAAAGGTGTATTTTTGGCAGAGACCGATACCTTTAAAGATGGGCATATCAAAGAAGAAAACTCTTCCAAAATCAACTGATGTTGCTAAATCAGTTAAAGGCCCATATTTTTCCCCATTCATGGATGGGATAGATTATCATGAAGATGGCACATTTCTCACACTACGAAATGGTGTAGATGCCATAATCAATGATTCTACGTATTGTGAAGACATGCAGAAAAATGGTGTTCTAATCCCTATTGGCACTATAATGGGCATATACATGTCATTTATTGCTCTTGACATTGCTAAAATTTAAGTGAAGTCACTTATATTAGTGAGTGTTTTGATTTTTAAAATACTCAAAGTCCTCCAACATCCCAAATGTGGGACTAAAAGCACTTTTGCACTATAAATGCAAACGTGCCGCGTGATTTCTTGTCTACTCGATAAAGGATTTTTTTTTTTGATGTTTGACACTTGCAATTGTGTGAGCAGTGATAACACCTAGCCGTGATAAGTATTTGGGTGAACAAAACTAGGTGTTCAGCTCCAAATTTTATGAACAACACTTATGTGTTGTGTCAAGGACGCGTTCATTGCACCATTGTAGTTTACGCCATTTGTTGGTGAATGATGAGCAGTATAAGAGTGTATATGGTGAAGAGGACCAGATATATTATGGGAAAGGAGCATCTACACCACGGGTACACTCCACACGATGTTTATGGGCAATTTACGAGCACCCTGATCGAGCTTGCAGAGCAAACCATAACAGCCACTTTATGGCCAATCACTTAGTGGTAGAATGTCATCGGTCTGAGCAGACCACTGATAAGACGTTGCTTCCATAAAATTCTTGTAGCAGGTTGTTTTCAACACATTGGTAGATAATCTCTGCATAGAAGTAGATGACCTATTGCAAAACAAATTAAAAATTGATGAAACATTATTTTCCCAAGCGATTATTAATAGATTTGTAGAAAATGATTTTAGTTCTATAAAATTTGCCTAGATCTGTATAAAAGCTAGTGATAAAGCGAGGTGAGGCTAGCGCAACTTGATTTACTAAGGTGTATCGGGGCATCCAATTGAAGCGGATCACCTTACGTCGAGTTGCAGATGATTTGATCCACCCCCCAACATAGCAGCCAATTTTGTAGTTCACTGCCAACAACAAGGAAGATAAAAATATTTTATCTTGCCATCGATGCCAAGGAATAGTACTACCATCGAATACTGCTATCGTAGGAAACTATCATTGCCCTGCCTGGAGCAATCAGCGCTGTCGGAGCACGTAGAGCGTCATCCATGGACAATCCAGGCAGAGGTGGCAGGATAAAGAGCATAACGTGCTCTTCACTACCACCGACAGTAGAAGCCGGGATGGTAGCCTACCGAGCGCTAAGGTGCTTATGACCAAGGTCGGGAGTTCGACCCCTGACGGGGTCATCAAATAGAGGTAAATTTGTTTTTTTTTTAAAGATTGCATTTTTTTATTAATTTTTTTAAAATTAAATACTTTATAATTATATTTTATTTTAAAATTTGATTTTATTTTAAAATTTGATTTTATTTTAAAAAATAAATTTTAAATTATATAATTATAATTTTTTTTTCAATTTAATTGAAATATATTTAATAAATGCCCTTTTTAAACCTCTATCTGATCACTCAATTTGAGTGAATTTCAAACTTGCCAAGGCAATAAGAAAAGCAAAATTTCATCAAAACTCAACCCTCTTTTTAGGCTTCATAAATAGCAAATTATTTTTGTTTGAAGTCCTTGGATTAAAAAGGGGGATTATTTATTTGATGACAAATTTGCACATTCGCCTAAGAGCCAACATTTTGCACTAAAGGGATGGATAAATTTTTTCTCTCCACCATATCCTATCTTGCACTAAGGGGAGATATAATTTTACAAAAACAAGAGGGGACGATTTATAAGAGTGCATTTTTGGCACTGACCGACACCTTAGTCAAATTATTTTTTGCAAAATTTTATTGTAAAAGGTGAATTTTCGGCAGAGACCGATACCTTAAAATATGGGCAGATCAAAGAAGAAAACTCTCCCAAAATCAAGTAAAGTTGCTAAATCAGTTAAAGGCCCATATTTTTCTGCATTCATGGATGGGATAGATTATCATGAAGATGGCACGTTTCTCACACTACAGAATGGTGTAGATGCCATAATCAATGATTCTATGTATTATGAAGACATGCATAAAAATGGTGTTATAATCCCTATTAGCACTATAATGGGCATATACATGTCATTTATTGCTCTTGACATTGCTCAAAGTTAAGTGAAGTCACTTATATTAGTGAGTGTTTTGATTTTTAAAATACTCAAAGTCCTCCAACATCCCAAATGTGGGGCTAAAACAACTGTTGCACTGTAAATGCAATCGCACCGCATGATTTCCTGTCGACTCAACAGAGGATTTTTTTTTTTCGATTTTTGACACTTGTAATTGTGTGAGTAGTGATAACACCTAGCCGTGATAAGTATTTGGGTGAAAAAATCTAGGTGTTCAGCTCCAGATCCGATGAACAACATTGTTGTGTTGTGTCAAGGACGCGTTCATTGCACTGTTGTAGTTTGTGCTATTTTTTGGTGAATGATGAGCAATAAAGAAGAGTGTATATGGTGACGAGGACCAGATATATGATGGGAAAGGAGCATCTACACCATGGGTACACTCCACGCGATGTTTATGGGCAATTTATGAGCACCTTGATCGAGCTTGCAAAGCAAACCACAACAACCATTGTTTGGTCAATCACTTAGTGGCAGAATGTTGTCGGTCTGAGCGGACCACTGATAAGGCATTGCTTCCATCAAATTCCTATAGCGGGTTGTTTTCAACACATTGGTAGATAATATCCACATAAAATTAGATGACCTATTGTAGAATAAATTAAGTATTGATGAAACGTGCTTTTCCTAGGCGGTCATTAATAGATTTGGAGAAAATGATTTTAGTTCGGTAAAATTTGCATAGATTTGTATAAAAGATAGTGATAAAGTGAGGTGAGGCTAGCATAGCTTGATTTATCGAGGTGTATCGGGGCATCCAATTGAAGCGGATCACATTACGTCGAGTTGCAGATGATTTGATCCACCCCCCAGCGTAGCAGCCAGTTTTGTGGTTCATTGCCAATAGCAAGGAAGATAAAAATATCTTATCTTGCCATCGATGCCAGGGAAAAGTACTACCACCGAATACTACCTGTATACATAAAAACACAACACCATTGCAATAAAAATGACACAATTTTATTAAGTTCAGGAAAGTCCCTTTTGATACACTTTGACCCTTTTAGGGTGCATTTTACAAAGAGATGTGCCAAAGGGGAATCCCTTTTACAGATCAAGGATGGTGTCTTCGTCTCTTCATGCTACAACAATGTGAGAGGTGGGTTTGTCGTGACCACCGTGATGAGCTTTGAGCTTGTTGAATCTAGAACTTGAAATCTGCACACATGAAAATAGACAAGGGTTTAGTAGCACCTGTCACAATGATAATGATAAATGTAAATAAAAATGACTAATGTAAATGAATATGGATAGAAGAAAACAAACAATGAGTATGGCTTACACAACACAATCCGGGCAGCATAACATTAGCATTTTCTCCTCCTCTTTTCTTGGACATGTGATGGTGCCTTTATAGGCCTTTGAGGGTTTTGGAGGGAAGGATAGGTGGCAATCCAGAACTGCCAAGTGGCAAGGACTGGGTAGCCACCTATCCTAGATAGTTGCAGTGAGTCACTAGAAGTGTCTCACTTAACTGGGGAGATGTGGCAAGTGGGTAGGTGCAAGTGGAGTGATGTGTGGAGTGAGGTGTGAGATGTGGCAGGTGGGTAAGTGCAAGTGGAGTGAAATGTGGAGTGAGATGTGAGATGTGGCAAGTGTGTAGGTGCAAGTGGAGTGATGTGTGGAGTGAGGTGTGAGATGTGGCAAGTGGGTAAGTGCAAGTGGAGTGAAATGTGGAGTGAGATGTGAGATGTGGCAAGTGTGTAGGTGCAAGTGGAGTGAAATGTGGAGGGTTGCCCCATGTGAAGGGACAAAGGGGACAATGGTGTATGAGAGGTGGCAAAGGAGTGATGGTGATGTGGCCAGGACACATGTCAAGTGAGGAGAGAGGGTATCCTAGGAGGATATTTTCTAGATTTAATAAAATCTAGAAAATATAATTATGTGCAGGATTTTATGCCTAAGTCAAAACTTAGGCACATAATGTTATGTAGAACTGAAATGTGCAATGTGGATGAATAATGTGCAGGAATTATATGCCTAAGTTTAGATTTAGGCATATATTATTATGCAGAATTGTGATGTGTAATGCCAATGAATAACGTGCAAGGATTATATGCCTAAGTTTAGACCTAGACATATATTATTATGCAGAATTGTGATGTGTAATGCAAGTGCCTAGATTTTAGTGTCTACAGATGCCCCTTTTTGTACCGCATTGTGTGAAACACAATGTGGTGCAAAAATAAAAGACACGTGGTTTTATTTGATGGAGGAATGGACTCAAATATTTTTGATGCAAAGAATGAATGACGTTTTTTTGAAAATTTTGATTTGTTTGCTTACCCCCTCAATTGGCGAATGGGTAAAGGATGAAACCCATGAGCCAATTGACCAAATGTGGATGATGAAAGGAGGTGGTGTATTGAATGATGTGGATGTAATGCAAATGTATGTCATTTTGATCAACTTGATGCCCCAAGTTTGGGATTGTTTGTGTTTTTGCAAATTTACCTTTGGTTTCGATGGTGCACAAAGTGTTGTGGTAAAATCTTCGACCACGTTTAGAGTTCTTGTTCCACTATGACTTTAGCAATTCCTTCCAAATGATGGGTTCAAGGAACCAGTCATTCGAGAATTTGATACTCGAGTGATTTTTGATTATTACCAAATTGTGTTTGGTTGTTTTCCGCTTTTGACCCAACGGAAGGGGTTGAAGGATAACCTTGTGCAAATTTGTTTTGAATACGATCAAGCTCAAAGATCGAGGGACATAGTTGATGTAATGCCATAGTGATTTGAAATGTTTGTTTGAATGAGTGTCCTTATGGTGAGCTACCCATCCTACCGGATTGCATGGATTTCTAGTCACTGCAACCGCTAGGTATATAGGGTAATCCACTAGATACATGATTCACTAAATGATGTGATGATGATGATGATGATGTTTTGTGAAAATGAATGATTTGATGTGATACAAATATTGAAAATCAAGATCAAGTTGGATGCCCCAAGTTTAGGGTGGACTTGTATTGTCGTAAATTTACCTTTTGGTTTGATTGACATGCAAGATGATGAAGTAAAGGAACCAATCACCCTAGGAGCTCGGTGTCCTAGTGACTGTTTGCAATTCCTTAATGCAAAATGATGAAGTATAAGTTTTCCATGTTTTGTAACCCCATGGAGTAGGCGTCAATGACAACCTTGGACAAATCTGCTTGAACATAAGTCACTCAAAAAATTGAAGGATCAACCTGATTTAATTTCAAACATGATGATGTGGAATGATTTTGAATAAGTGTCCTTATGGTAATTTATTCATCCTACCGGATTGCATGGACAACCAATCGCTGCAACCGCTAGGTGTCTAGATTAAATCACTAGGTACAAGGTTCACTTGAGATGATGACGATGTGAGATGATTATTTGGAGGTTTTTGCAATGTTTTTGTAGCCATTTGCATTTGAAGGGGAGTTGTGTAATATGGTCACAAATAAAATTCAACTTGTGTTGCCCCAATCATGGAAAAGATGCTCATTTTAATGAGCGTAATTTGCATGATTGAGTGTTTTGAGTGTTGACTTTGATTATGTAACTGTATTTGTTGATTTTGTCTTCCTCTTCAAGCGATTATTCAATGGAGAAGATATGAAATGATGAAAACGATGAAACAATTGATAATGGTTGGAATGAAATAAATGTTTTTGTTTTTGTTTCAACTGTGATTTTGACCTTTGTTGATAATTGTGCACTTCTATCCCTTGGAGCAGTCCAACCGTATGGCTTTCTTAGGGAATTGAGATGATAACAATTCAGTTTTTGCATGAGGTGAATCACTTTTCAAGGGCCTTATGGTAATTTATCCATCCTACCGGATTGCATGGATTGCTAGTCGCTGCAACCGCTAAGTATATAAGATAAGTTACTGTATACGAGGATCACTTGAGGCTAAGTGGAAGAAGGATATGTACATCTCTATCCCTTGGAGCAGTCCAGCCTTATGGCTTTCTTAGGGAGTTGTGATGAGAACACTTCTATTCTTTCAAGAGCCTGTTGAATTTGTTTTTGTCCAAAGGAATTGAGATATCTTTGGATTTTTTTTTTTTTGGAGAATGCATGATTGTTTTGTGTTTTTGTTTTGTTTTTGTATGACAAAAAGATGCATGGAAATGTTTTTGGTGTTTTATGTTTTATATGACAAAATATTCATGGCAATGTTTTTTTTTTTTTAATGGTTTTGTAAGACAAAATATGTATGGAAATATTTTTGTTTTTTGATGTTTTTGAAATGGAAATAAAGCACAAGATGTTTTTTTTTTGACCAAAGGAATTTGAGTACCTTTGGAGCATTTTGGATTGATTTGACCAAAGGATTTCTTTGGAGCTTTATTTTATTATTTGAAATGTTAATGTTTAATGTGATTGTTGGGGTAGGTGTGAGACCTTGAGTCCCCCCAAGTTGTTTGATTGATTGTTTGATGTTATTGATGGGGAAGGTGTGAGACCTTGAGCTCCCCCAAGTTGTTTTGTTATTGTTTTGCAAATGTGTAATGATTGATTGTTCAAATCATTATTATTTTTTTTTGTATACATGTTATGAAATAAATATGTTATGAATGAATGCAAATGAATGAAGGATGTTGCTTTATTAATCATTGTTCAAAGGTTTTTGAATATTTGATGATTCATTGTTGTTTTGAACATTTGAATGAATGGTGTTGCTTTATTGATTGTTGTTCAAAGAGATTTTGAACCATTTGAATGAATGGTGTTGCTTTATTGATTGTTGTTCAAAGAGATTTTGAACCATTTGAATGAATGGTGTTGCTTTATTGATCGTTGTTCAAAGATATTTTGAACCATTTGAATGAATAGTATTTTTATTGATCATTTTTTTAAAGAGGTTTTTGAACCATTAATTAGCAAACTTTACCTTTATTGCTTAATCAGGGGCACCAATATGATACTACTAGTATGACCACATGGATGAAATGGATTATGATATTTACGACTATGCGATGGTGGTATGGAATGGAGGTTTGCTTATGACTTTATTGTTCTTAGGGATAAAGGATCTAGAGTTGTTTTGCAAAGACTCAAACATCCTAGTGTGTCTAACAAAATCACTAAAACTGCCTAATTCTTCTAGGACCAAATGTGTGTGTAGTGAATTAATTTACCGAATCAAGAGCATGGTCATGACCCAAGACAATCAAGAACCAATGTGTGTGCAATTGAGTTCATTAACTCATCTTGAGTAAATTGGGTAAACCTATTTTGGATAAAATCGAGAAGCTAGCTTGTCCGTATGTGCGGTCAGAGGTCTCTTTAAAAGAGACGTGTCGCCTCGCATGAGCGTACTCCACTACCAGTCAAGCGTCTATAGCCCCGGTGGAGGCTAACTCCATAGTCCATGATTTTTGTTTTTGATTTCTTGAATTTTGGGGATGACTACTTAACCGTCTGACTGGAAATGTAGTACGATCCTTACAACCCAATTAATCGGTGGTGTGTGATGTAAAGGAATTAGAGCTTTGGGGAATCGGATTCTCAACCTAAGTGTGATGAGAATTGTACCCTATCCTTGCTACTCTATTTTTTTGAATTTGAAGCAACTGTGATAGTAGTGAAAACCACTGTTGTCATGGACTATGTTGCATAATAGGACAAGCAAGGATGACCCTTTTCACCTCAAGGTTCCTACCAAGTATGTGTTATCCCTATTTGACACAAGATGTTTTTAAGATGTGAAATTGTGTTTGGTTCGAGAATGTTTTTGAGATCAATTCCCAATACTCAAGATTTGCTTAGTGTATATATGTGCAATGGTCCTAAAAGAACTCAACATTTTTCTCGAGGTTGCTTAAAACACTAGGAGTGGCTGAGTGATTGAAAACACCTAGGATTTGGCTTAGGAAGCAATGTATTATTATGACTGATGGTTTTGGTGATGTTTGATGTGAGGTGCCCCTGATTAAGGCAACAAGACATAGTGCACTATCAATTATTCTTGACTTTAATGAATACGAATGGTATGAATGTGCAAATACTATGAAAGTTGTAATGTGTGAATGCAATGGAAGAAGGATTGTGAACGTGATTTATTAAAAATGCAATGTGTATGAAAATGTTTTTGTGTTTTATATTTATTATTGTTTTTTTTTTTTGATGTTTTTGAGATGAAATGTGGCCAAAGGTGTTTGGTTCCTTTGGAGCTTTTTGAATTTCATGTGACCAAAGGAGTGTTGGTTCATTTGGAGCCTTTTGAATGGAAATTGACCAAAGGAGTGCCTCCCTTGGGGCATTTTGAAATGAGATTTGACCAAAGGGGTTAGGTTCCTTTGGGGCCTTTTGAATTGATTTGACCAAAGGGGTGTCCCCTTTTGGAGTCTTTTTGATTGAATTGACCAAAGGGGTGTCCCCTTTGGAGCCTTTTTTATTTGAATTGACCAAAGGGATTTGGCTCCTTTGGAGCATTTTTGATTGATTTGACCAAAGGGGTGTCCCCTTTGGAGCCTTTTGGATTTTGAATTGACCAATGGGATTTGGTTCCTTTGGAGCATTTTTGATTGATTTGACCAAAGAGTTTGATTCCTTTGGAGCCTTTTGATTTGAATTGACCAAAGGGATTTGGATCCTTTGGAGCATTTTTGATTGATTTGACCAAAGGGGTGTCCCCTTTGGAGCCTTTTTGATTGATTTGACCAAAGGGGTGTTCCCTTTGGAGCCTTTTGATTTGATTTGACCAAAGGGGTTTGTTCCTTTGGAGCCTTTTGATTTGATTTGACCAAAGGGGTTTGGGTTCCTTTGGAGCCTTTTGATTTGATTTGACCAAAGGGGTGTCCCCTTTGGAGCCTTTTGGATTGAATTGACCAAAGGGGTTTGTTCCTTTGGAGCATTTTGATTGATTTGACCAAAGGGGTGTGGTTCCTTTGGAGCCTTTTGTTTTGATTTGACCAAAGGGGTGTCCCCTTTGGAGCTTTTTTTTTTTGCATGTGGAAGGTGGTTCAGGTGAAATGAGGTGGCGAATGTGTATTTATTTAAAATGTGATGGAAATGAAAAGCAAATAAACACACAATCAATTAAGCAAACAAATGTTTTCTAAGTTTTTCAAATTTTGTTTTCGATGTTTGATTTTTTTATTGTTTTTGGATTTTTGAAGTTTTTGACCTTTTTTGTAATTTTGAGGTTTTGTGATTTTTTTTGTTTTGAGTTTCAGTGTGTTTTGATGTTGTTGGAATTTTGAAGAAGTTTTTTTTTTTTGGATTAGAATAAAGGAACTCGATTAAGATGGTGATTAGGAACACTAGTGCCAAGCATGATTTCTCAAAAGAGTCTAGGGTACACCGCTTAAATCCCAGTGGGGGGTTCGCCTAGCTCTTCCACTCTGATTCAACAATCGTTCCAACAGTGGGAGATAACTTGTACACAAGTGACCTATACCAACTTAAGGAGTTCCCTATTCTATCTAAGGCATCTAGGGGGCAAGCCGGTGGAAGGAGATGAATTCCAACGTCATCGGTCTGAATTGGAGGTTGGTGATTAAATCCAACCTACCAATGTTATTGTGAGACGTGCAAGTGTGTGAAGGTTTTTGTTTATTATTGTTTTTGTAAAGCAAGATACAATGCAATCTAGGATGCAATTCGATTTTGGATGCCTAAAAATGCAATCAAACGCACACCAAACATAGAAAAGCATACAAAAATGTGAAGTTGACTTAGTTTTTGATAATTTTATTTTGACACATTTTTTTTAACATGTTTTTGTATTTTTTTTTTGTTGTATTTTGTGTGTTTTGATTTTTTTTTTTTTTTTATATATGACTATGTATAATGCAAATGCTTTTGTAGAATGCAAAATGTGATGCAATTAAATATTTACCTAAAATGCTTTTATTATGAAAATGCAATGAACTTGAAGTTGATTTTTTTTTTTTCGTGCTTGAAATGTGTTTCTAATGTTTTTTTTTTTTTTTGAATTTGTAATTTTTTTTTTCTAAGTTGAAATTTTGTTTTTGTTGAGTTTTTTAATTTTGTAATTTTTTTTTTTTAATATTTGTGTTTATTGTTTTTTTTTTTTTTAATTTTAGTTGAAATTATTTTTTTTTTTTTTTTTTTTTTTTTTTTTTTTTTTTGTATTTATTATATTATATTATATTTTTTTATTTATTTTATGTGTTTTAAGTTTTTTAATGTTATTTTTTGTTTTGATTTGATTTTTTTTGTATTTATTATTTTTTTGTTTTTTTTTAATTGTAGTTAACTAACTATGCAATAAACAGTTAATTGTGCAGTTAATTGCATGTGCAATTAACTGCACAGTTAACTCATGTTATCTGCATAGTTAACTACACAGTTAATAGTTAATTGTGTAGTTAACTCATGTGCAGTTAACTACACAATTAACTGTGTAGTTAACTGCACAGTTAACTATGCAGTTAGTAGTTAATTATTGTGTAGTTAACTATGCACTTGCAGCAGTTACTATGCAGTTAACTGCACAGTTACACTTTAAAATTGTTTTATTTTTTAATTTATTTATTTATTAAGAAAAGAAAAAAACATTTAACTCTTTTTTTTTTAAAGAAAAAAAAGTAAAAGAGAATTTGTGTGTTTTTTTTTTTTAATTGTATAATGAAATTAAAATAGATAGAAGTTTTAAAAACACAATACAATATATATTTTTTAAAAAAAAAAAAATTAAAGAGAATTTTTTTTTCTAGAAACTAAAGAACACTTATCTGGATTTATCGCTTTTGAAGAGGCTTCTAGTACGAAATCCAGACCTTGTATTGCTCCTTATGAAGATGCATTATGGATTGGTAAACCCTGCAATTACACAAAGAGATACAAAGTTAGTATTCTAAAAATAAAAAAATAAGAGGAAAAAGGGGTAAGAAGACCGTGATCGCCAATTTGTATACATAAAAACACAACACCATTGCAATAAAAATGACACATTTTATTAAATTCAGGAAAGTCCCTTTTGATACACTTTGACCCTTTTAGGGTGCATTTTACAAAGAGATGTGCCAAAGGGGAATCCCTTTTACAGATCAAGGATGGTGTCTTCGTCTCTTCATGCTACAACAATGTGAGAGGTGGGTTTGTCGTGACCACCGTGATGAGCTTTGAGCTTGTTGAATCTAGAACCTGTAATCTGCACACATGTAAATAGACAAATGTTTAGTAGCACCTGTCACAATGATAATGATAAATGTAAATAAAAATGACTAATGTAAATGAATATGGATAGAAGAAAACAAACAATGAGTATGGCTTACACAGCACAATCCGGGCAGCATAACATTAGCATTTTCTCCTCCTTTCTTTGTTTATGTGATGGTGCCTTTATAGGCCTTTGAGGGTTTTGGAGGGAAGGATAGGTGGCAATCCAGGACTGCCAAGTGGCAAGGACTAGGTAGCCACCTATCCTAGATAGTTGTAGTGAGTCACTAGAAGTGTCTCACTTAACTAGGGAGATGTGGCAAGTGGGTAGGTGCAAGTGGAGTGATGTGTGGAGTGAGGTGTGAGATGTGGCAGGTGGGTAAGTGCAAGTGGAGTGAAATGTGGAGTGAGGTGTGAGATGTGGCAAGTGAGTAGGTGCAAGTGGAGTGATGTGTGGAGTGAGGTGTGAGATGTGGCAAGTGGGTAAGTGCAAGTGGAGTGAAATGTGGAGTGAGGTGTGAGATGTGGCAAGTGAGTAGGTGCAAGTGGAGTGAAATGTGGAGGGTTGCCCCATGTGAAGGGACAAAGGGGACAATGGTGTATGAGAGGTGGCAAAGGAGTGATGGTGATGTGGCCAGGACACATGTCAAGTGAGGAGAGAGGGTATCCTAGGAGGATATTTTCCAGATTTAATAAAATCTAGAAAATATAATTATGTGCAGGATTTTATGCCTAAGTCAAAACTTAGGCACATAATGTTATGTAGAACTGAAATGTGCAATGTGGATGAATAATGTGCAGGAATTATATGCCTAAGTTTAGATTTAGGCATATATTATTATGCAGAATTGTGATGTGTAATGCCAATGAATAACGTGCAAGGATTATATGCCTAAGTTTAGACCTAGACATATATTATTATGCATAATTGTGATGTGTAATGCAAGTGCCTAGATTTTAGTGTCTACACTACCATCGCAAGAAATCGTCGTTGCCCCACCCGGAGCAATCAGCGTTGTCAGAGCATGTAGAGAGTCGTCCATGGACAATCCTGGTAGAGGTGGCAGGATAAAGAGCACAACGTGCTCTTCAGTAGAAGCCAGGATGGTAGCCCGCCCAGCGCTAAGACGCTTATGACCGAGGTCAAGAGTTCGACCCCCGCACATAGAGATAAATTTGTTTTTTTTTTAAGATTGCATTTTTTATTATTTATTTTAAAATTAAATACTTTATAATTATATTTTATTTAAAATTTGATTTTATTTAAAAAAATAATTTTTAAAATATATAATTATAATTTTTTTTTTAATTTAATTGAAATATATTTAATAAATGCCCTTTTTAAACCTCTATGTGATCACTCAAATTGAGTGAATTTCAAACTTGCCAAGGCAATAAGAAAAGCAAAATTTCATCAAAACTCAACCCTCTTTTTAGGCTTCATAAATAGCAAATTATTTTTGTTTGAAGTCCTTGGATTAAAATGGGGAGATTATTTATTTGATAACAAATTTACACATTCACCTAAGAGCCAACATTGTGGACTAAAGGGAGGGATAAATTTTTTCTCTCCACCATATCCTATCTTGCACTAAGGGGAGATATAATTTTACAAAAACAAGGGGGGACAACTTATAAGGGTGCATTTTTGGCACTGACTGACACCTTAGTCAAATTAATTTTTGCAATATTTTATTGTAAAAGGTGCATTTTCGGCAGAGACCGATACCTTAAAATATGGGCAGAACAAAGAAGAAAACTCTCCCAAAATCAACTGATGTTGCTAAATCAGTTAAAGGCCCATATTTTTCCGCATTCATAGATGGGATAGATTATCATGAAGATGGCACATTTCTCACACTACGTAATGGTGTAGATTCCATAATCAATGATTTTATGTATTGTTAAGACATACATAAAAATAGTGTTTTAATCCCTATTAGCACTATAATGGGCATATACATGTCATTTATTTCTCTTGACATTGCTCAAAGTTAAGTGAAGTCACTTATATTAGTGAGTGTTTTGATTTTTAAAATACTCAAAGTCCTCCAAAATCCCAAATGTGGGACTAAAAGCGTTGTTGCACTGTAAATGCAAACATGCCGCATGATTTCTTGTTGACTCGACGGGGGATTTTTTTTTCGATGTTTGACACTTGCAATTGTGTGAGTAGTGATAACACCTAGTCGTGATAAGTATTTGGGTGAAAAAAACTAGGTGTTCAGCTCTGGATCCGATGAACAACATTGTTGTGTTGTGTCAAGGATGCGTTCATTGCGTCGTTGTAGTTTGCGCTATTTGTTGGTGAATGATGAGCAGTAAAGAAGAGTGTATATGGTGATGAGGACCAGATATATGATGGGAAAGGAGCATCTACACCACAGGTACACTCCATACGATGTTTATGGGCAATTTACGATCACCCTAATCGAGCTTGTAGAGCAAACTGCAATAGCCACTGTTTGGCCAATCACTTAGTGGCAGAATGTTGTCGGTCTGAGCGAACCACTGATAAGGCACTACTTCCATCAAATTCCTATAGCGGGTTGTTTTCAACACATTGGTAGATAATCTCTGCACATAAGTAGATGACCTATTGTAGAACAAATTAAGTATTGATGAAACATGCTTTTCCTAGGCGGTCATTAATAGATTTGCAAAAAATGATTTTAGTTCTGTAAAATTTGCCTAGATCTGTATAAAAGTTGTTGATAAAGCGAGGTGAGACTAGCGCAACTCGATTTACTGAGGTGTATCAGGGCATCCAATTGAAGCGGATCACCTTACATCGAGTTGTAGATGATTTGATCCACCCCCAGCGCAGTAGCCATTTTTGTGGTTCACTACCAACAACAAGGAAGATAAAAATATTTTATCTTGCCATCAAAGTACTACCATCGAATACTGCCATAGCAAGAAACCACCGTTGCCCCGCCCGGAGCAATCAGTGATGTCAAAGCACATACAGCGTCGTCCACGGACAATGCAGGCAAAGGTGGCACGATAAAGAGCACAACGTGCTCTTCACTACCACTGACAGTGGAAGCCGAGGTGGTATCCCGCCCAGCGCTAAGGCGCTTACGACCGAGGTCGATATTTCGACCCCCGACGAGGTTAGCACATAGAGGTAAATTTGTTTTTTTAAAATATTGCATTTTTTTATTATTTCTTTTAAAATTAAATACTTTATAATTATATTTTATTTTAAAATTTGATTTTATTTAAAAAAATAATTTTTAAATTATATAATTATAAATTTTTTTAATTTAATTGAAATATATTTAATAAATGCCCTTTTTAAACCTCTATGTGATCACTCAATTTGAGTGAATTTCAAACTTACCAAGGCAATAAGAAAATAAAACTTTCATCAAAACCCTCTTTTTAGGCTTCATAAATAGCAAATTATTTTTGTTTGAAGTCCTTGGATTAAAAAGGGGGGATTATTTATTTGATGACAAATTTGCACATTCGCCTAAGAGCCAACATTTTGCACTAAAGGGAGGGATAATTATTTTCTCTCCAACATATCCTATCTTGCACTAAGGGGAGATATAATTTTACAAAAACAAGGGGGGGCGACTTATAAGGGTGCATTTTTGGCACTGACTGACACCTTAGTCAAATTATATTTTGCAAAATTTTATTGTAAAAGGTGCATTTTCGACAGAGACTGATACCTTAAAATATGGGCATATCAAAGAAGAATACTCTCCCAAAATCAACTGATGTTTCTAAATCAGTTAAAGACCCATATTTTTCCACATTCATTGATGGGATAGATTATCATGAAGATGGCACATTTCTCACACTACGGAATGGAGTAGAATGATTCTACGTATTGTGAAGACATGCAAAAAAATGGTGTTCTAATCCCTATTAGCACTATAATGGACATATACATGTCATTTATTGCTCTTTACATTGCTCAAAGTTAAGAGAAGTCACTTATATTAGTTAGTGTTTTGATTTTTAAAATACTCAAAGTCCTCCAACATCCCAAATGTGGGACTAAAAGCACTGTTGCACTGTAAATGCAAACGCATCGCGTGATTTCTTGTCGACTCGACGGAGGATTTTTTTTTTATGTTTGACACCTGCAATTGTGTGAGCAGTGATAACACCTAGCCGTGATAAGCATTTGGGTGAACAAAACTAGGTGTTCAGCTCTGGATCTGATGAACAACACTGTTGTGTTGTGTCAAGGGCGTTCATTGCGTCGTTGTAGTTTATGCCATTTGTTGGTGAATGATGAGCAGTAAATAAGAGTGTATATGGTGATGAGGACCAGATATATGATGGGAAATGAGCATCTACACCATGGGTACACTCTATGCGATATGTATGGGCAATTTACGAGCACCCTGATCGATCTTGTAGAGCAAACCGCAACAACCACTGTTTGGCCAATCACTTAGTGGAAGAATGTTGTCGATCTAAGCAGACCACTGATAAGGCACAAGGCACTGCTTCCATAAAATTCCTATAGTGGGTTGTTTTCAACACATTGGTAGATAATCTCTGCATAGAAGTAGATGACCTATTGCAGAATAAATTAAGTATTGATGAAACATGCTTTTCCTAGGCGGTAATTAATAGATTTGCAAAAAATGATTTTAGTTCGATAAAATTTGCCTAGATCTATATAAAATATAGTGATAAAGCGAGGTGAGGCTAGCACAGCTCGATTTAACGAGGTGTATCGGGGCATCCAATTGAAGCGGATCACCTTACGTCGAGTTGTAGATGATTTGATCCACCCCCCAATGCAACAGCCAGTTTTGTGGTTCACTGCCAACAGCAAGGAAGATAAACATATTTTATCTTACCACCGATGCTAGGGAAAAGCACTACCACCGAATATTGTCATCGCAAGAATTTGTTGTTGCCCTGCCCGTTGCAATCAGCGTTGTCGAAGCACGTACAACATCGTCGATGGACAATCCAGGCAGAGGTGGCAGGATAAAGAGCACAACATGCTCTTCACTACCACCGACAATGAAAATTGGGGTGGTAGCCCACCCAATGCTGAGGCGCTTACGACCGAGGTCGGGAGTTCAACCCCCGACGAGGTCAGCACATAGAGGTAAATTTGTTTTTTTAAAAGATTGCATTTTTTTATTATTTCTTTTAAAATTAAATACTTTATAATTATATTTTATTTTAAAATTTGATTTTATTTAAAAAAATAATTTTTAAATTATATAATTATAACTTTTTTTAATTTAATTGAAATATATTTAATCAATGCCCTTTTTAAACCTCTATGTGATCACTTAATTTGAGTGAATTTCAAACTTGCCAAGGCAATAAGAAAAACAAACTTTCATCAAAACTCAACCCTCTTTTTAGGCTTCATAAATAGCAAATTATTTTTATTTGAAGTCCTAGGATTAAAAATGGGGGATTATTTATTTGATGAAAAATTTGCACATTCACCTAAGAGCCAACATTTTACACTAAAGGGAGGTATAATTTTTTTCTCTCCACCATATCCTATCTTGCACTAAGGGGAGATATAATTTTACAAAAACAAGGGGGGCGACTTATAAGGGTGCATTTTCGGCATCGATCGACACCTTAGTCAAATTATATTTTGCAAAATTTTATTGTAAAAGGTGCATTTTCGGTAGAGACCGATACCTTAAAAGATGTGCATATCAAAGAAGAAAACTCTCCAAAAATCAACTGATGTTGCTAAATCAGTTAAAGGCCCATATTCTTTCGCATTCATGGATGGGATAGATTATCATGAAGATGGCACATTTCTCACACTACGAAATGGTGTAGATGCCATAATCAATGATTCTACGTATTGTGAAGACATGCAGAAAAATAGTGTTCTAATCCCTATTAGCACTATAATGGGCATATACATGTCATTTATTGCTCTTGACATTGCTCAAAGTTAAGTGAAGTCACTTATATTAGTGAGTGTTTTGATTTTTAAAATACTCAAAGTCCTCCAACATCCCAAATGTGGGACTAAAAGCGTTGTTGCACTGTAAATGCAAACGTGCAATGTTATTTCCTGTCGAGTCTACGAAGGATTTTTTTTTTAATATTTGACACCTGCAATTGTGTGAGCAGTGATAACACCTAGTCGTGATAAGTATTTGGGTGAACAAAACTAGTTGTTCAGCTCTGGATTTGATGAACAACACTGCTGTGTTGTGTCAAGGATGAGTTCATTGCACCGTTGTAGTTTACACCGTTTGTTGGTGAATGATGAGCAGTAAAGAAGAGTGTATATGGTGACGAGGACTAGATATATGATGGGAAAGGAGCATCTACACAATGGTTACACTCCACACAATTTTTATGGGAAATTTATGAGCACCCTGATCGAGCTTGTAGAGCAAACAACAACGACCACTGTTTGTCCAATCATTTAGTGGCAGAATGTCGTTGGTCTGAACAGACCACTGATAAGACGTTGCTTCCATCAAATTCCTGTAGTAGGTTGTTTTCAACACATTGGTAGATAATATCCACATAAAATTAGATGACCTATTGTAGAATAAATTAAGTATTTATGAAACATGCTTTTCCTATGCGGTCATTAATAGATTTGGAGAAAATGATTTTAGTTTGATAAAATTTGCATAGATCTATATAAAAGATAGTGATAAAGAGAGGTGAGGCTAGCGTAGCTTGATTTACCGAGATGTATTGAGGCATGCAATTGAAGCGGATCACATTACGTCGAGTTGTAGATGATTTGATCCACCCCCCAACGCAGCAGCCAGTTTTGTGGTTCACTGCCAACAACAAGGAAGATAAAAATATTTTATCTTGCCACCGATGTCAGGGAAAAGTACTACCATCGAATACTACCATCGCAGGAAACCGTCGTTGCCCTACCCGAAGAAATAAGCATTTTCGGAGCACGTAGAGCGTCATCCATGGACAATCCTGGTAGAGGTGGCAGGATAAAGAGCACAACGTGCTCTTCAGTGGAAGCCAGGATTGCATTTTTAAAAGATTGCATTTTTTATTATTTATTTTAAAATTAAATACTTTATAATTATATTTTATTTTAAAATTTGATATTATTTAAAAAAATATTTTTTAAATTATATAATTATAAATTTTTTTTAATTTAATTGAAATATATTTAATAAATGCCCTTTTTAAACCTCTATGTGATCACTCAATTTGAGTGAATTTCAAACTTGCCAAGGCAATAAGAAAAGCAAACTTTCATCAAAACTCAACCTTCTTTTTAGGCTTCATAAATAGCAAATTATTTTTTTTTGAAGTCCTTGAATTAAAATGGGGATATTATTTATTTGATGACAAATAAAAAATTCGCCTAAGAGCCAACATTTTGCACTAAAGGGAGGGATAAATTTTTTCTCTCCACCATATCCTATCTTGCACTAAGGGGAGATATAATTTTACAAAAACAAGGGGGGACGACTTATAAGGGTGCATTTTCGGCACTGACCGTCACCTTAGTCAAATTATTTTTAGCAAAATTTTATTGTAAAAGGTGCATTTTTTGCAGAGACCGATACCTTAAAAGATGGGCAGATCAAAGAAGAAAACTCCCCCAAAATCAACTGATGTTGCTAAATCAGTTAAAGGCCCATATTTTTCTGCATTCATGGATGGGATAGATTATCATGAAGATGGCACATTTCTCACACTACGGAATGGTGTAGATTCCATAATCAATGATTCTATGTATTGTGAAGACATGCATAAAAATGGTGTTTTAATCCCTATTGGCACTATAATGGGCATATACATGTCATTTATTGCTCTTGACATTGCTCAAAGTTAAGTGAAGTCACTTATATTAGTGAGTGTTTTGATTTATAAAATACTCAAAGTCCTCCAACATCCCAAATGTGGGACTAAAACAACTGTTGCACTGTAAATGCAAACACGTCACATGATTTCCTGTCGACTCGACGGGGGTTTTTTTTTCGATGTTTGACACTTTCAATAGTGTGAGTAGTGATAACACCTA
The DNA here is from genome assembly GCA_028583015.1 of Wollemia nobilis. Classification (NCBI taxonomy): domain Eukaryota; kingdom Viridiplantae; phylum Streptophyta; class Pinopsida; order Araucariales; family Araucariaceae; genus Wollemia; species Wollemia nobilis. The sequence goes on along the minus strand of JAQPPZ010002568.1, from coordinate 95,627 downwards.
GCCGTGATAAGTATTTGGGTAAAAAAAACTAGGTGTTCAGCTCTAGATCCGATGAACAACATTGTTGTGTTGTGTCAAGGACGCGTTCATTGTGTCGTAGTTTGCGCTATTTGTTGGTGAATGATGAGCAATAAAGAAGAGTGTATATGGTGACAAGGACCAGATATATGATGGGAAAGGAGCATCTACACCATGGGTACACTCCATGCGATGTTTATGGGCAATTTACGAGCACCCTAATCGAGCTTGCAGAGCAAACTGCAATAGCCACTGTTTGGCCAATCACTTAGTGGCAGAATGTTGTCGGTTTGAGCAAACCACTACTAAGGCACTGCTTCCATCAAATTCCTATAGCGGGTTGTTTTCAACACATTGGTAGATAATCTCCGCACAGAAGTAGATGACCTATTGCAGAACAAATTAAGTATTGATGAAACGTGCTTTTCCTAGGCATTCATTAATAGATTTGCAAAAAATGATTTTAGTTCGGTAAATTTTGCCTAGTTTTGTATAAAAGCTGGTGATAAAGCGAGGTGAGGCTAGTGCAACTCAATTTATTGAGGTGTATCAGGGCATCCAATTGAAGCAGATCACCTTACATCGAGTTGCAGATGATTTGATCCACCCCCAGTGTAATAGCCAGTTTTGTGGTTCACTACCAACAGCAAGGAAGATAATTTTTTTTTATCTTGCCATCGATCCTAGGGAAAAGTACTACCATCGAATACTGTCGTAGCAGGAAACCATCGTTACCCCGCCCAGAGCAATCAGTGTTGTCGGAGCACGTATAGCGTCGTCCACGGACAATGCAGGCAGAGGTGGCAGGATAAAGAGCACAACGTGCTCTTCACTACCACCGACAGTGGAAGTCGGGGTGGTAGCCTGCCTAGCGCTAAGGCGCTTACAACCGAGGCGACGAGGTCAGCACATAGAGGTAAATTTGTTTTTTTAAAAGATTGCATTTTTTTATTATTTCTTTTAAAATTAAATACTTTATAATTATATTTTATTTTAAAATTTGATTTTATTTAAAAAAATAATTTTTAAATTATATAATTATAATTTTTTTAATTTAATTGAAATATATTTAATAAGTGCCCTTTTTAAACCTCTATGTGATCACTCAATTTGAGTGAATTTCAAACTTACCAAGGCAGTAAGAAAATAAAACTTTCATCAAAACTCAACCCTCTTTTTAGGCTTCATAAATAGCAAATTATTTTTGTTTGAAGTCCTTGGATTAAAAAGGGGGATTATTTATTTGATGACAAATTTGCACATTCGCCTAAGAGCCAACATTTTGCACTAAAGGGAGGGATAATTATTTTCTCTCAACATATCCTATCTTGCACTAAGGGGAGATATAATTTTACAAAAACAAGGGGGGACGACTTATAAGGGTGCATTTTCGGCACTGACCGACACCTTAGTCAAATTATTTTTTGCAAAATTTTATTGTAAAAGGTGCATTTTCGGCAGAGACCGATACCTTAAAATATGGGCATATCAAAGAAGAAAAATCTCCCAAAATCAACTAATGTTTCTAAATCAGTTAAAGGCCCATATTTTTTTGCATTCATGGATGGGATAGATTATCATGAAGATGGCACATTTCTCACACTACGGAATGGTGTAGATGCCATAATCAATGATTCTACGTATTGTGAAGACATGCAGAAAAATGGTGTTCTAATCCCTATTAGCACTATAATGGACATATACATGTTATTTATTGCTCTTGACATTGCTCAAAGTTAAGAGAAGTCACTTATATTAGTGAGTGTTTTGATTTTTAAAATACTCAAAGTCCTCCAACATCCCAAATGTGGGACTAAAACAACTGTTGCACTGTAAATGCAAATGCGTCGCGTGATTTCTTGTCGACTCAACGGAGGATTTTTTTTTTTATGTTTGACACCTGCAATTGTGTGAGTAGTGATAAAACCTAGCCGTGATAAGTATTTGGGTGAACAAAACTAGGTGTTTAGCTCTGGATCTAATGAACAACACTGTTGTGTTGTGTCAAGGATGCGTTCATTGCACCGTTGTAGTTTGCGACTTTTGTTGGTGAATGATGAGTAGTAAATAAGAGTGTAAATGGTGATGAGGACCAGATATATGATGGGAAAGGAGCATCTACACCACGAGTACACTCCACACAATGTTTGTGGGCAATTTACGATCACTTTGATTGAGCTTGTAGATCAAACCGCAACAACCACTGTTTGGCCAATCACATAGTGGCAGAATGTTGTCGGTCTGAGCAGACCATTGATAAAGCGCTGCTTCCATCAAATTCCTGTAGCATGTTGTTTTTAACAAATTGGTAGATAATCTCCGCACATAAGTACATGACCTATTGCAGAATAAATTAAGTATTGATGAAACATGCTTTTCCTAAGCAATCATTAATAGATTTGCAAAAAATGATTTTAGTTCGATAAAATTTGCCTAGATCTGTATAAAATTTGGTGATAAAGCGAGGTGAGGCTAGCATAGCTCGATTTAACTAGGTGTATTGGGGTATCCAATTGAAGCGGATCACCTTACGTTGAGTTGCAGATGATTTGATCCACCCCCCAGTGCAACAGCCAGTTTTGTGGTTCATTGCCAACATCAAGGAAGATAAAAATATTTTATCTTACCATCGATGCTAGGGAAAAGTACTACCACCAAATACTGCCATCACAGGAATCCGCTCTTGCCCTGCCCATTGCAATCAGTGCTATCGAAGCACATAGAGTGTCGTCGATGGACAATACAGGCAGAGGTGGCAGGATAAAGAGCACAACGTGCTCTTCACTACCACCGATAGTGGAATTCGGGGTGGTAGCCCACCTAACGCTAAGGCACTTATGACCGAGGTCGGGAGTTCAACCCCCGAAGGGGTCAGCACATAGAGGTAAATTTGTTTTTTTAAAAGATTGCATTTTTTTATTATTTCTTTTAAAATTAAATACTTTATAATTATATTTTATTTTAAAATTTGATTTTATTTAAAAAAATAATTTTTAAACTATATAATTATAAGTTTTTTTAATTTAATTGAAATATATTTAATATATGCCCTTTTTAAACCTCTATGTGATCACTCAATTTGAGTGAATTTCAAACTTGCCAAGGCAATAAGAAAAACAAACTTTCATCAAAACTCAACCCTCTTTTTAGGCTTCATAAATAGCAAATTATTTTTATTTGAAGTCCTTGGATTAAAAAGGGGGGATTATTTATTTGATGAAAAATTTCCACATTCGCCTAAGAGCCAACATTTTACACTAAAGGGAGGTATAATTTTTTTTCTCTCTACCATATCCTATCTTGCACTAAGGGGAGATATAATTTTACAAAAACAATGGGGGACGACTTATAAGGGTGCATTTTCAGAACTGACCGACACCTTAGTCAAATTATATTTTGCAAAATTTTATTGTAAAAGGTGCATTTTCGGCAGAGACCGATACCTTAAAATATGGGCAGATCAAAGAAGAAAACTCTCCAAAAATCAACTGATGTTGCTAAATTAGTTAAAGGCCCGTATTTTTCCGCATTCATTGATGGGATAGCTTATCATGAAGATGGCACATTTCTCACACTACGAAATGGTGTAGATGTCATATTCAATGATTCTACGTATTGTGAAGACATGCAGAAAAATGTTGTTATAATCCCTATTAGCACTATAATGGGCATATACATGTCATTTATTGCTCTTGACATTGCTCAAAGTTAAGTGAAGTCACTTATATTATTGAATGTTTTGATTTTTAAAATACTCAAAGTCCTCCAACATCCCAAATGTGGGACTAAAAGCGCTATTGCACTGTAAATGCAAATGTGCAACGTGATTTCCTATCGACTCGATGAAGGATTTTTTTGTTTTGATGTTTGACACCTGCAATTGTGTGAGCAGTGATAACACCTAGCCGTGATAAGTATTTGGGTGAACAAAACTAGGTGTTCAACTCTAGATTTGATGAACAACACTATTGTGTTGTGTCAAGGACGCGTTCATTGCGCTGTTGTGGTTTACGCCATTTGTTGGTGAATGATGAGCAGTAAAGAAGAGTGTATATGGTGATGAGGACTAGATATATGATGGGAAAGGAGAATCTACACCACAGGTACACTCCACACAATGTTTGTGTGCAATTTACGAGCACCCTAATCGAGCTTGCAGAGCAAACCACAACAGCAACTGTTTGGCCAATCATTTAGTGGCAGAATGTCGTCGGTCTGAGCAGACCACTGATAAGACACTGCTTCCATAAAATTCCTATAGCGGGTTATTTTCAACACATTGGTAGATAATCTCCGCACAGAAGTAGATGACCTATTGCAGAACAAATTAAGTGTTGATGAAACATGCTTTTTCCAAGTGATTATTAATAGATTTGCAAAAAATGATTTTAGTTCAATAAAATTTGCCTAGATCTGTATAAAATTTGGTGATAAAGCGAGGTGAGGATAGCGCAACTCGATTTATCGGGGTGTATCGAGGCATCCAATTGAAGCGGATCACCTTACGTCAAGTTGCAGATGATTTGATCCACCCCCCAGCGTAGCAGCCAGTTTTGTGGTTCACTGCCAACAACAAGGAAGATAAAATTTTTTTATCTTGCCATCGATGCCAGGGAAAAGTACTACCATCGAATACTGCTATCGTAGGAAACCGTCGTTACCTCACCCAGAGCAATCAACGCTAGCAGAGCACGTAGAGCGTTGTCCACAGACAATCCAGGATGATGTGGTAGGATAAAGAGCACAACGTGCTCTTCACTACCACCGATAGTGGAAGTCGGGGTGGTAGCCCACCCAATGTTAAGGCGCTTACGACCGAGGTTGGGAGTTCGACCCCCGATGGGGTCAACACATAGAGGTAAATTTGTTTTTTTTTAAATATTGCATTTTTTTATTATTTCTTTTAAAATTAAATACTTTATAATTATATTTTATTTTGAAATTTGATTTTATTTAAAAAAATAATTTTTAAATCATATAATTATAATTTTTTTTAATTTAATTGAAATATATTTAATAAATGCCCTTTTTAAACCTCTATGTGATCACTCAATTTGAGTGAATTTCAAACTTGCCAAGGTAATAAGAAAAGCAAACTTTCATCAAAACTCAACCCTCTTTTTAGGCATCATAAATAGCAAATTATTTTTGTTTGAAGTCCTTGGATTAAAAAGGGGGGATTATTTATTTGATGACAAATTTGCACATTCGCCTAAGAGCCAACATTTTGCACTAAAGGGAGGGATAATTTTTTTCTCTCCACCATATCCTATCTTGCACTAAGGGGAGATATAATTTTACAAAAACAAGGGGGGACAACTTCTAAGGGTGCATTTTTGGCACTGATTGACACCTTAGTCAAATTATTGTTTGCAAAATTTTATTGTAAAAGGTGCATTTTCGGTAGAGACCGATACCTTAAAAGATGGGCAGATCAAAGAAGAAAACTCTCCCAAAATCAACCGATGTTGCTAAATCAGTTAAAGGCCCATATTTTTCCCCATTCATGGATGGGATAGATTATCATGAAGATGGCACATTTCTCACACTATGGAATGGTGTAGATGCCATAATCAATGATTCTACGTATTGTGAAGACATGCAAAAAAATGGTGTTCTAATCTCGATTACCATTATAATGGGCATATACATGTCATTTATTGTTCTTGACATTGCTCAAAGTTAAGTGAAGTCACTTATATTAGTGAGTGTTTTGATTTTTAAAATACTTAAAGTCCTCCAAGATCCCAAATGTGGGACTAAAAGCACTGTTGCACTGTAAATGCAAACACGTCACGTGATTTCCTATCGACTCGACGAAGGATTTCTTTTTTCGATGTTTGACACCTGCAATTATGTGAGAAGTGATAACACCTAGTCGTGATAAGTATTTGGGTGAACAAAACTAGGTGTTCAGCTCCAAATCTGATGAACAACAGTGCTGTGTTATGTCAAGGATGCATTCATTGCGCCGTTGTAGTTTGTGCCCTTTGTTGGTGAATGAAGAGCAGTAAAGAAGAGTGTATATGGTGACGAGGACCAGATATATGATGGGAAAGGAGCATCTACACCATGGGTACACTCCATGCGATGTTTATGGGCAATTTATGAGCACCCTGATCGAGCTTGTAGAGCAAACCGCAATAGCCACTATTTGGCCAATCACTTAGTGGTATAATCTTGTCGGTCTGAGCAGACCACTGATAAGTCGCTGCTTCCATCAAATTCCTATAGCGGGTTGTTTTCAACACATTGGTAGATAATCTCCGTACAGAAGTAGATGACCTATTGTAGAATAAATTAAGTATTGATGAAACGTGCTTTTCCCAAACGGGCATTAATAGATTTGTAAAAAATGATTTTAGTTCGATAAAATTTGCCTAGATCTGTATAAAAGCTGGTGATAAAGCGAGGTGAGGCTAGCGCAACTCAATTTATCGAGGTGTATCTCGACATCCAATTGAAGCGGATCACCTTACATTGAGTTGCAGATGATTTGATCCACCGCCTAATGCAACAGCCAGTTTTGTGGTTCACTGCCAACAGCAAGGAAGATAAAAATATTTTATCTTGCCACCAATGCCAGGGAAAAGTACTACCACCAAATACTGCCGTTGTAGGAAACCATCGTTGCCCTGTCTGGAGCAATCAGCATTGTCAAAGCACGTAGAGCATCGTCCATGGATAATCCAGGTAGAGGTGGCAGGATAAAGAGCACAATGTGCTCTTCACTACCACCGACAGTGGAAGCTGGGGTGGTAGCCCACCGACGCTTACGACCGAGGTTGAGAGTTCGACCCCCGACGGGGTCAGCACATAGAGGTAAATTTGTTTTTTTAAAAGGTTACATTTTTTTATTATTTCTTTTAAAATTAAATACTTTATAATTTTATTTTATTTTAAAATTTGATTTTGTTTAAAAAAATAATTTTTAAATTATATAATTATAATTTTTTTTTTAATTTAATTGAAATATATTTAATAAATGCCCTTTTTAAACCTCTATGTGATCACTCAATTTGAGTGAATTTCAAACTTGCCAAGGCAATAAGAAAAACAAACTTTCATCAAAACTCAACCCTCTTTTTAGGCTTCATAAATAGCAATTTATTTTTGTTTGAAGTCCTTGGATTAAAAGGGGGGGATTATTTATTTGATGACAAATAAAACATTCGCCTAAGAGCCAACATTTTGCACTAAAGGGAGGGATAATTTTTTTCTCTCCACCATATCCTATCTTGCACTAAGGGGAGATATAATTTTACAAAAACAAGGGTGGACGACTTATAAGGGTGAATTTTCGGCACTGACCGACACCTTAGTCAAATTATTTTTCACAAAATTTTATTGTAAAAGGTGCATTTTTTGCAGAGACCGATACCTTAAAAGATGGGAAGATCAAAGAAGAAAACTCTCCCAAAATCAACTGATGTTGCTAAATCAGTAAAAGGCCCATATTTTTCCACATTCATGGATGGGATATATTATCATGAAGATGGCACATTTATCACACTACGAAATGGTGTAGGTGCCATAATAAATGATTCTACGTATTGTGAAGACATGCAAAAATATGGTGTTCTAATCTCTATTATCACTATAATGGGCATATACATGTCATTTATTGCTCTTGACATTTCTCAAAGTTAAGTGAAGTCACTTATATTAGTGAGTGTTTTGATTTTTAAAATACTCAAAGTCCTCCAACATCCCAAATGTGGGACTAAAAGCACTATTGCATTGTAAATGCAAACACGCAGCGTGATTTCCTATCGACTCGACGGAGGATTTTTTTTTTTATGTTTGACACCTGCAATTGTGTGAGCAATGATAACACCTAGCTATGATAAGTATTTGGGTGAACAAAACTAGGTGTTCAGCTCCAAATCTGATGAACAACACTGTTGTGTTGTGTCAAGGACGCGTTCATTGCGTCCTTGTAGTTTACACCATTTGTTGGTGAATGATGAGTAGTAAAGAAGAGTGTATATGGTGACAAGGACCAGATATATGATGGGAAAGGATCATCTACACCACGGGTACACTCTACGTGATGTTTATGGGCAATTTACGAGCACCCTGATCGAGCTTGTAGAGCAAACCGCAACAACCACTGTTTGGCCAATCACTTAGTGGTAGAATGTCGTCGGTCTTAGCAGACCACTTATAAGATGTTGCTTCCATCAAATTCCTGTAACAGGTTGTTTTCAACACATTGGTAGATAATATTCGCACAAAAGTAGATAACCTATTGTAGAATATATTAAGTATTGATGAAACGTGCTTTTCCTAGGCGGTCATTAATAGATTTGCAAAAAATGATTTTAGTTCGATAAAATTTGCCTAGATCTATATAAAAGCTTGTGATAAAGCGAGGTGAGGCTAGTGCAGCTCGATTTACCAAGGTGTATCGGGGCATCCAATTGAAGCAAATCACCTTACGTTGAGTTGCAGATGATTTGATCCACTTCCCAGCATAGCAGCCAATTTTGTGGTTCACTGCCAACAGCAAGGAAGATAAAAATATTTTATCTTGCCATTGATGCCAGGGAAAAGTACTACCACCAAATACAACCATCGCAGGAAATCGTCGTTGCCACGCCCGAAGCAATCAACACTGTCAAAGCACGTAGAGCGTCATCCACGGACAATCTAGACAAATGTGGCAGGATAAAGAGCACAACGTGTTCTTCACTACCACCGACAGTGGAAGTCAGGGTGGTAGCCCACCCAACGCTAAGGCGGTTATGACCAAGGTCGGGAGTTCGACCCCCGATGGGGTCAGCTCATAGAGGTAAATTTGTTTTTTTTTAAGATTGCATTTTTTTATTATTTATTTTAAAATTAAATACTTTATAATTATATTTTATTTTAAAATTTGATTTTATTTAAAAAAATAATTTTTAAATTATATAATTATAATTTTTTTTTTTTAATTTAATTGAAATATATTTAATAAATGCCCTTTTTAAACCTCTATGTGATCACTCAATTTGAGTGAATTTCAAATTTGCCAAGGCAATAAGAAAAGCAAACTTTCATCAAAACTCAACCCTCTTTTTAGGCTTCATAAATAGCAAATTATGTTTGTTTGAAGTCCTTGGATTAAAAAGGGGGGATTATTTATTTGATGACAAATTTCCACATTCGCCTAAGAGCCAACATTTTGCAATAAAGGGAGGGATACATTTTTTCTGTCCACCATATCCTATTTTGCACTAAGGGGAGATATAATTTTACAAAAACAAGGGGGGACGACTTATAAGGATGCATTTTCAGCACTGACCGACACGTTAGTCAAATTATTTTTTGCAAAATTTTTTTTGTAAAAAGTGCATTTTCGGCAGATACCGATACCTTAAAATATGAGCATATCAAAGAAGAAAACTCTCCCAAAATCAACTGATGTTGCTAAATCAGTTAAAGGCCCATATTTTTCCGCATTCATGGATGGGATAGGTTATCATGAAGATGGCACATTTCTCACACTACGAAATGGTGTAGATGCCATAATCAATTATTCTACATATTGAGAAGACATGCAGAAATATGGTGTTCTAATCCCTATTAGCACTATAATGGGCATATACATGTCATTTATTGCTCTTGATATTTATCAAAGTTAAGTGAAGTCACTTATCTTAGTGAGTGTTTTGATTTTTAAAATACTCAAATTCCTCCAACATCCCAAATGTGGGACTAAAAGCACTGTTGCATTGTAAATGCAAACGCACAGCATGATTTCCTGTCGACTCGACAGAGGGTTTTTTTTTTATGTTTGACACCTGCAATTGTGTGAGCAGTGATAACACCTAGCCGTGATAAGTATTTGGGTGAATAAAACTAGGTGTTCAGCTCTAGATCTGATGAACAACACTATTGTGTTGTGTCAAGGACACGTTCATTGCGCCGTTGTAGTTTACACCATTTGTTGGTGAATGATGAGTAGTAAAGAAGAGTGTATATGGTGACGAGGACTAGATATATGATGGGAAAGGAGCATCTACACCATGGGCACACTCTACGTGATGTTTGTGGGCAATTTACGAGCACCCTGATCGAGCTTGTAGAGCAAACCGCAACAACCACTTTTTGGCCAATCACTTAGTGGCAGAATGTCATCGGTCTTAGCAGATCACTGATAAGATGCTGCTTCCATCAAATTCTTGTAATGGGTTGTTTTCAACACATTGGTAGATAATCTTCGCACAAAAGTAGATTACTTATTGCAGAACAAATTAAGTATTGATGAAACGTGCTTTTCCCAAGCGATCATTAATAGATTTGCAAAAAATGATTTTAGTTTAGTAAAAGTTGCCTAGATCTATATAAAAGCTGGTGATAAAGCGAGGTGAGGCTAGCGCAACTCAATTTATCGAGGTGTATCGAGGCATCCAATTGAAGCGGATCACCTTACGTCGAGTTGCAGATGATTTGATCCATCCCCTAGTGCAACAACTAGTTTTATGGTTCACTGCCAACAGCAAGGAAGATAAAAATATTTTATCTTACCATCGATGCTAGCGAAAAGTACTACCACTAAATACTGCCATCGTAGGAAACAGTCATTGCCCTTCCTGGAGCAATCAGCACTATCGGAGCACGTAGAGCATCGTCCATGGACAATCCAGGCAGAGGTGGCAGGATAAAGAGCACAACGTGCTCTTCACTACCACCGACAGTGGAAGCCGGGGTGGTAGCCGGCCCAGCGCTAAGGCGCTTACGATCGACGTCGGGAGTTCGACCCTCGACGGGGTCAACACATAGAGGTAAATTTGTTTTTTTTAAAGATTGCATTTTTTTATTATTTCTTTTAAAATTAAATACTTTATAATTATATTTTATTTTAAAATTTGATTTTATTTAAAAAAATAAATTTTAAATTATATAATTATAATTTTTTTTAATTTAATTGAAATATATTTAATAAATGCCCTTTTTAAACCTCTATGTGATCACTCAATTTGAGTGAATTTCAAATTTTCCAAGGCAATAAGAAAAGCAAACTTTCATCAAAACTCAACCCTCTTTTTAGGCTTCATAAATAGCAAATTATGTTTGTTTGAAGTCCTTGGATTAAAAAGGGGGGATTATTTATTTGATGACAAATTTCCACATTCGCTTAAGAGCCAACATTTTGCACTAAAGGGAGGGATACATTTTTTCTCTCCACCATATCCTATCTTGCACTAAGGGGAGATATAATTTTACAAAAACAAGGGGGGACGACTTATAAGGGTGCATTTTCGGCACTGACCGACATGTTAGTCAAATTAATTTTTGCAAATTTTTTTTGTAAAAGGTGCATTTTCGGCATATATCGATACCTTAAAAGATGGGCAGATCAAAGAAGAAAACTCTCCCAAAATCAACTGATGTTGCTAAATCAGTTAAAGGCCCATATTTTTCCACATTCATTGATGGGATAGATTATCATGAATATGGCACATTTCTCACACTACAAAAAGGTGTAGATGCCATAATCAATGATTCTATGTATTGTGAAGACATGTAGAAAAATGGTGTTCTAATCTCTATTAGCACTATAATGGGCATGTACATGTCATTTATTGCTCTTGACATTGCTCAAAGTTAAGTAAGTCACTTATATTAGTGAGTGTTTTGATTTTTAAAATACTCAAAGTCCTCCAACATCCCAAATGTGGGACTAAAAGCACTATTGCACTGTAAATGCAAATGTGTCGCGTGATTTCTTGTCGACTCGATGAAGGATTTTTTTTTTATGTTTGACACCTGCAATTGTGTGAGCAGTGATAATACCTAGCTGTGATAAGTATTTGGGTGAACAAAACTAGGTGTTCAGCTCCAGATCTGATGAACAACACTGTTGTGTTGTGTCAAGGATGCGTTCATTGCGTCGTTGTAGTTTGTGCCATTTGTTGGTGAATGATGAGCAGTAAAGAAGAGTGTATATGGTGATGAGGACTAGATATATGATGGGAAAGGAGCATCTACACAACGAGTACACTCCACACAATGTTTGTGGGCAATTTACGAGCACCTTGATTGAGCTTGTAGATCAAACCGCAACAACCACTGTTTGGCCAATCACATAGTGGCAAAATGTTGTCGATCTGAGCAGACCATTGATAAAGCGCTGCTTCCATCAAATTCCTGTATCATGTTGTTTTTAACAAATTGGTAGATAATCTCCGCACATAAGTACATGACCTATTGCAGAATAAATTAAGTATTGATGAAACATGCTTTTCCTAAGCAATCATTAATAGATTTGCAAAAAATGATTTTAGTTTGATAAAATTTTCCTAGATCTGTATAAAAGTTGGTGATAAAGCGAGGTGAGGCTAGCGCAGCTCGATTTACCGAGGTGTATCGGGGCATCCAATTGAAGCGGATCACCTTACGTCGAGTTGCAGATGATTTGATCCACCCCCCAGCGCAACAGCCAGTTTTGTGGTTCACTACCAACAGCAAGGAAGATAAAAATATTTTATCTTGCCACCGATGACAAGGAAAAGTACTACCATCAAATACTGTCGTCGTAGGAAACCGTTGTTGCCCTGCCTGGAGCAATCAGCACTGTCGAAGCACATAGAGCGTCGTCCACGAACAATCCAGGAAGAGGTGGCAGGATAAAGAGCACAACGTGCTCTTAACTACCACCGACAGTGGAAGCCGGGGTGGTAGCTTGCCCAGTGCTAAGGCGCTTGCGATCGAGGTCGGGAGTTCGACCCCCTATGGGGTCAGCACATAAACGTAAATTTGTTTTTTTTTAAAGATTGCATTTTTTTATTATTTCTTTTAAAATTAAATACTTTATAATTATATTTTATTTTAAAATTTGATTTTATTTATAAAATTAAATTTTAAACTATATAATTATAATTTTTTAATTTAATTTAATTGAAATATATTTAATAAATGCCCTTTTTAAACCTCTATGTGATCACTCAATTTGAGTGAATTTCAAACTTGCCAAAGTAATAAGAAAAGCAAACTTTCATCAAAACTCAACCCTCTTTTTAGGCATCATAAATAGCAAATTATTTTTGTTTGAAGTCCTTGGATTAAAAAGGGGGGATTATTTATTTGATGACAAATTTGCACATTTGCCTAAGAGCCAACATTTTGCACTAAAGGGAGGGATACATTTTTTCTCTCCACCATATCCTATCTTGCACTAAGGGGAGGTATAATTTTACAAAAAAAAGGGGGGACGACTTATAAGGGTGCATTTTTGGCACTGACCGACATCTTAGTCAAATTAATTTTTGCAAAATTTTATTGTAAAAGGTGCATTTTCGACAGAGACTGATACCTTAAAAGATGGGCAGATCAAAGAAGAAAACTCTTCCAAAATCAACGGATGTTTCTAAATCAGTTAAAGGCCCATATTTTTCTGCATTCATGGATGGGATAGATTATCATGAAGATGGCACATTTCTCACACTACAGAATGGTGTAGATGCCATAATCAATGATTCTACGTATTATGAAGACATGCATAAAAATGGTGTTCTAATACCTATTAGAACTATAATGGGCATATAAATGTCATTTATTGCTCTTGACATTGCTCAAAGTTAAGTGAAGTCACTTATATTAGTGAGTGTTTTGATTTTTAAAATACTCAAAGTCCTCCAACATCCCAAATGTGGGACTAAAAGCACTGTTGCACTGTAAATGTAAATGCGCAACGTGATTTCCTGTCGACTCGATAGAGGATTTTTTTTATGTTTGACACCTGCAATTGTGTGAGTAGTGATAAAACCTAGCCGTGATAAGTATTTGGGTGAACAAAACTAGGTGTTCAGCTTCGGATCTGATGAACAACACTGTTGTGTTGTGTCAATGACGCGTTCATTGCGTCGTTGTAGTTTGTGCCATTTGTTAGTGAATGATGAGCAGTAAAGAAGAGTGTATATGGTGACGAGGACCAGATATATGATGGGAAAGGAGCATATAAACCATGGGTACCCTCCACACGATGTTTATGGGCAATTTACGAGCACCCTAATCGAGCTTGTAGAGCAAACCGTAACAACCACTGTTTGGCCAATCACTTAGTGGCAGAATGTCGTTGGTCTGAGCAGACCACTGATAAGGCGTTGCTTCCATAAAATTCTTGTAACGGGTCATTTTCAACACATAGGTAGATAATCTCCGCACAGAAGTAGATGACCTATTGCAGAACAAATTAAGTATTGATGAAACGTGCTTTTCCCAGGCGGTCATTAATAGATTTGCAAAAAATGATTTTAGTTAGATTAAATTTGCCTAGATTTGTATAAAATTTGGTGATAAAGCAAGGTGAGGCTAGCGCAACTCAATTTACCGAGGTGTATCGGGGCATCCAATTGAAGCGGGTCACCTTACATCGAGTTGTATATGATTTGAACCACCCCCCAGCGCAGAAGCTAGTTTTTTGGTTCACTGCCAACAGCAAGGAAGATAAAAATATTTTATCTTGCCATCGATTCTAGGAAAATTACTACCACCAAATACTGCCATCGCAGGAAATTGTCGTTGCCCCACCCGGAGCAATCAGCACTATTGGAGCACGTAGAGCGTCATCCACGGATAATCCAAGTAGAGGTGGCAGGATAAAGAGCATAACGTGCTCTTCACTACCACCGACAGTGGAAGCCGGGGTGGTAGCCCGCCCAGTGCTAAGGCACTTACGACCGAGGTCGGGAGTTTGATCCCCGACGGGGTCAGCACATAGAGGTAAATTTGTTTTTTTTTAATATTGCATTTTTTTATTATTTCTTTTAAAATTAAACACTTTATAATTATATTTTATTTTAAAATTTGATTTTATTTCAAAAAATAATTTTTAAATTATATAATTATATATATTTTTTAATTTAATTGAAAAATATTTAATAAATGCCCTTTTTAAACCTCTATGTGATCACTCAATTTGAGTGAATTTCAAACATGCCAAGGCAATAAGAAAAACAAACTTTCATCAAAACTCAACCCTCTTTTTAGGCTTCATAAATAGCAAATTATTTTTGTTTGAAGTCCTTGGATTAAAAAGGGGGATTATTTATTTGATGACAAATTTGCACATTCGCCTAAGAGCCAACATTTTGCACTAAAGGGAGGGATAAATTTTTTCTCTCCACCATATCCTATCTTGCACTAAGGGGAGATATAATTTTATAAAAACAAGGGGGGACAACTTATAAGGGTGCATTTTAGGCACTGACCGACACCTTAGTCAAATTATTTTTTGCAAAATTTTATTGTAAAAGGTGTATTTTCGGCAGAGACTGATACCTTAAAATATAGGCAGATCAAAGAAGAAAACTCTCCCAAAATCAACTGATGTTGCTAAATCAGTTAAAGGCCCATATTTTTCCGCATTCATGGATGGGATATATTATAATGAAGATGGCACATTTCTCACACTATGGAATGGTGTATATGCTATAATCAATGACTCTACATATTGTGAAGACATGCAGAAAAATGGTGTTCTAATCCCTATTAGCACTATAATGGGCATATACATGTCATTTATTGCTCTTGACATTGCTCAAAGTTAAGTGAAAAGGGACATTAGTGAGGAAACATAGGTCAAACCCCTAATGGTCGATGCTTTTAGTGACACAAGTGACCTTAAAACCATGGTGGTGAATGCTTGTTGTGACACATATGACCTTGAGCCAATGATGGCCAATGCTTGTTGTGATACAGGTGACTTACTACCTTCTATGGTAGATATCAGTTGTAGCATAGGTGATCTCATCACAGTAACAAATTTTGTTGTGACACTAATGACTTAAAAATTGAACCTCCTAAAAATGAGCACCATAATCTCATCAATAGTGACAAATGCCATATTGCTAAAAGCATTGATGAAGATGATGAAATTGGGTGTTTTAAAAAATACACCAAAGGATTTGGATCCAAACTGATGAAGAAAATTGGATTCAATGGTGAGATATTAGGTAAATAGGAACAAGGCATTAAAACTCCAATAATGCTAAATGTCAGGGCAAAGAATGAAGGCCTTGGCTATACTAGACATGCAAGTACTAGTAATACCATGTTTGTAAAACCTAAATCTCCTACAACTCCTAAAAAGCATTGTTGCAATCATTATGGAAAAATAGGACATGTTGCAGCTAAGTGTTGGAAATTACATCCTTGTAATTCATGTGGATGTACGAATCACTCTTCTTCAAGTTGTTGGTACAAACTAAAAATGGCCAACAAGGTTCATATAGATTGTGGATGGACAGATCACACACAATGGACACATATGAAAACAATGTTGTATGGCTTCTACCAAAAAGTTAAAGCCTATGGTAAAACTCAAGGTAAATCTCGTGACAGACCAAGTGGCTGAATTGAAAATTGTATGACGATGTCTGAATTGAAAATTGCATGACATGGGTGTGGATATTTTTCTTCACCATAGCAATGTTGACAATAATCAATGGTGGTTTTGATTGATTGCCATTCGACTGTCACAAATAGATAATCACTTTTTTTTGAAGGCTTTGTGAACCACACAGATAAAGACGCCTGACGGGGAGAAAAATGCAAAGCGGTCATGTGGATTGTACTGGTCATAACAAATTGTTTTCCAAAGCCATGAGCCAGATCCAGAGCCGAAGACAAAGCACGAGCCACCATTCTTTCATTTTTCTTATTCTTCTTCACTGTATTGGGGCAGTTATATACTTTACCCAAATATTGTTGTATGGGAGGATGTTAGCATAGTTAGTAGTTATTACATTACCCAAATAATGTAATAAGGGGGGATGCTAGCATATATTTCATTCCGTATGTTAGTTATTACATTATTAGTGTTTTGTTATACTTTTTGTAACCACTTCTAGTCAGCCTTGGTAGTTTCATAACCTTCGGTGCTAAACTAAGGCTCCATTGTATTATTTATTCTATAATGATCAATGGGAAAGTCGTTCGCTTTTCTATAGTCATAAGTTTCATTTGATATTCAGAAGTAGTTAGCTAGTACTCCAACGAAGATATCATTGTTAGAGATTTTACAGACTTCTCCTGATCACAGAAATGCTTTAATGAGATTTTTACAGCAACAATCTATTTTCCCAGACATCCCTCCTGATGCTATATTTGACACTATAGGTTCTTTTGGGATACATCATGTCTCATTCTTAGATATGATAAAAATTACTCAAAATTACATGGATGTTCATCACTTTACATCACCACACTTATTTGGGATACCCTTATCAAGCGAGTTTTGATTGATAATGGTCCATCCCTCAATTTGTGTACCATATCAATTCTTTCAAAAATTTGGATTAAAAGAGGAATATTTAACAAAAAATGATATCATAATTAAAGCTTTCAAAAATGATTCCCAAGAGGTATGTAGTGTCATATCTCTCCCATTAAAAGAGGGGCCAAGGATATTGGATACTTTGTTTTATGTGGTAAATTGTCCTGCATTTTTTAATTTGTTTCTTGGGAGACCTTGGATCCATGCTATAAAGGTTGTCCTTTCTACTTTTCATAAATACCTCAAGTTTGAGTTCAAGAATCAAGTTATCACCATTTCGAGTGAACCTCAACCATTTAAATTTTTTTCAAATATAGAGTTAGCTTAGATATGTTTTTATTTGTGTCCTATTTCTTCAACAACTTCTCCATGTTCTTCATCTCAAATGTCTGAATATTTTCAAAGTTTAAAAGTGAGTGAGGAACATAGGACCCATATTTTCTCTTCAGATCATGATAATCAATTTCTTCAAGAGCCCCTTTTAGATCTAGCCAAGATACCATCTTCATATTGAACTATGGGCTTGACTCATAATAAGGGTGATGTTATACACATTGGTACATGTGCTTTTATATTCAGAGGTATGGCTTCTGAATAAAAGCTTCATGGTAGCAACCCATATCTCAATGAGCACTCTTTTACTTAATGTTATCTCACTAATGATTATCCCCTTCCTAAGCAGATCTTGTCCAGTATGGGATATGCAAGTAAAGGATTGGTACCACAATAGAAGGGTATTCAATAGCCCTTGGGTGTAGATATTTAGCCTAATAGATGTGGTATAGGTTTTATACCTAATAAAAATAAACCTTTACCTTTTGAGGATGATGACCATCTTATGACTTATGTCGAATATATGGAATATCAAAAATTGTCAATCGATGATAATAGAAGTGTCAAATTTTCTTTTCCTTCAAAGATAATGTCTTATAACATGATTTGTTCTATCTGTTCTAAAAATAAATTTGTCTGTGTTAAATAATGTGGAATCTTTGTATGATGACTTTTATACTAAAAAGAATGGGGTTTTAGAAGATGTGATTATCGTACTATGGATGTCAAAATAAGGGCATTGGAAGAACTTTCTCATGATTTTCATCATCGAGAAAATGCACTCCTTGAGTATATCTTTGATATGACACCTCATGGAAGGTTAATCCATTTTAATAAAATGCATGGTGCATTCAGGTTTTGCATTGATTTCAATCCTTAAAAATAAATTACAAAAAACAAATTTTATATAGTTGCATTTTCATTTTCCATTGCATGTGCTTGCTTGCTCATATTGCATTATTTCTTGGCATACTTGCATGATTTCTTGACATCTAACTTAACACCTTGCATGTTTTCCTGTCATAAATGCATGATTTATTGTTCATGACTTCTTGCTCATATATATTTTGGGGATCTTGCAACAATGGCATGTGATGACACCTAGTTAGGTCATAGCTCACATGTATTGCACTTTTCACTAGGACTATGATGCCTATCAAGATCCTCCCCTAGGGATTATTTCCTCCTTCCATTATTCTTCTGGTTACTTATCCTCTTTTTCTTGATTTCTTCTTAATGTGGCACAAAATCTTCCTCATAGTCCCACTGTGGGATAGCACTTACATAATATTTTTACATATATTACACCCCAAATAGGATATTCATACATCCTAGCAGGTATTGCACTATTCACAATCTTCTATCGGGTCATACTCTCTTTTGGCTCAGCAGGCTCAACACCCCATTAGAGGATAAGCTCCTAGGTCATTTTTGGCAGACCTCGACATACATACTAGTGGGTAATCACCTCATAGAAGTCAATAAGGGAGCAACCACCCATAGTGTGTCAAACCTCCACATACTTGTTCACATTAATACAAGTGTTGTACCCTTAGCGGGTCTAGCTATCATATTTACCCAATCCATAGTGTTTGGCTACACTGGTTTACAACAACCTACGCTAGCCTTATACTTTGGATTGTTTATTCTTCTCATTTTTTGATGGTTGACCTTTGGACCTCCCCTCTCTCTTCTTCTTCTTCTTCTTGTTTCTTCTTCTCTTCCTTATTTTGTTCTTTCTTTTCTCTTCCTTTTTCTTCTTCCTTTCTTTCTCTCCTTTTCTTTTTTCTCTCTTATTTTTCTTGCTTGAGCTTGTTTCTCCTTCTATTTCTTCTCCTTGTTCTTATTTTTTTTGCATTCTTTTAATACTTAATATAGTGTGCATTAGGATAGTTTACATACATAAAAATACTTAAAATAAGAAAAATAAACATATAAAAAATATGCATTAAATCATTGCACATAAAAACATAAAATCATAAATCCGTAGCTATGTATTACTCATAAGAAAAAGAGTACATCGTGTGAGGTTGGTGTACCACAATCCATACTTGGTACACTCAACCTAGGGATGCAGACCATAATAAAAAATTGGTGCATCATACCGATCCCTAGCATAGCCTATCATAGCTTTGAGAGCTAGCTTCCTCTAGCCCTCCCTAGGGTGGAGGTAGTCTTAGTTGTGCCACCAACATCTGAGATGTTGAAGGCACCCATGATCAGGATCACGACTTGCTTTCTTATTGAAGGGATGGAGGAAGCTCCATCCTCCACTCTGGAGAGATAGTTGTGCAATAAGCCATATCAAATAACATGGCCCTCTAGATGGTTGTATCTAACCTATCATTGGCATATCACAACTCTGCTTGAAGGAGCTGCATCACATCCTCTACCTGGCTACTTCCAATAGTAGCCATACCCTTATCTCGGGCCTAATGGTGCTCTCCATCCATCTAGGATACCTCTCCTTGTAGATGCGTAATCTCTATCAGTGTAGTGTCCCTCTTAGTCTATAGTTGGACCACCTACATCTGTAGATAATCTAGCTATACCCACAACTCCTCTATCCCCTAGCTTTAGCCTATTGTTGCTACTTATGTAGATGCCTCCCCAAGTTTTTTGACCCATGGCCCCTATACCTATGTGGGGGTATCTCCCATCCCCCCCTCTTCGATCCCTACTCCTGGGATGGTCTCCTCTACAATCCAAATTCGAACCCATGTTAGTCTCTATCTAGGCATAACATGATCCTATTGTGCCCTCTTTGTGGTCCTATGAGCTACCTCTTGAAATACCTTCTACATGCCTAGGCCCATAACCTAATACCTCTATGCTGGTATGGATAATGAGATCCTCTGGGGTGCAACTCCTCTATACCATCACCTATACCCAATGGCCATCCTTGCATCATATACCCTTGGGTCGATGTAATGAGGATCATCCTGGTCCTCCTCAACCCACCTAGTGAGCTCTGGATCACCTCTAATCCTTGTTGGATCCTAGGTCACATTTTGGTACCAGTAGTCCCCTAGGTTTGGTATTCCCAGTAAGATCCCTAACTATCATAGGAGTCGATAAAATCTAAGCACATCTGGATCTCCCAGCTCTAACCATAGCCATCTAATCCTCCTCACCCTTGTCAGCTTTTTCCTATCATCTACCCAACAAGGGTGAAGCCTCCATGGTTGCAATATGAGTTGTGTATCTCACAACTCATCAATCACCCACCTCACTAGTGGCATGATTCCTTCATAGGTCCTCGTGGTCCTCTCTAGATATCTAGGCCATTTGTGTGTTGTTTGTTGCTCTAGGCTAGGTGATGGTCTTGGTAGTACTAACGGTCGACATACCACAATTTTATCTCATCACCACACCTGGAGCAATGTCGTACACAACAGCCCTATACGTCGCTTATACACAATGTTGTATAATATCTTGTATAAACGGACCAACACATAAGGGCCCTATGTGAAGTGGGCTCCCTGTTATCGTATGTCTACCACTACTCCTTCCAGTGCCCATGGTAAGTATCTTTTGCTAGTGTGGCAGGTCAAGAGACCAACCACCATCCCTAAGAGCACCATGATCAAAGGGTCCACTCTGTAGCAGCCAACCAGGTCATCAACTATTATGGTTCCCTCTCATACATGGTGGGTGAAATCTATGAAAAACCACTACAAAGTGGTTGCCTTCCCTTGAGCCTTATAAACATCTCTCTCCATGATGACGATCCTCAGGATCGACCACACATCCTCTAGTGTGATGGTCATATTCCCTGTTGGTAGTCATAACGTAGAAGTCTTTGGATACCATCGCTCTACTAGGGTGATCAGAATAGCCCTATCTATCTTGATCTGTGGCATCCTTGCCACGTGGTCCTACCTAACCACCTCCAATATAGCCCTCTCTGCCTATCCCAGAGCATCTAGCTTTGCCAGAGCCCCTACCCATCATTCTCGACTCTCGAGAATACCTAGCTGCATTCAATAAACAACATTTCTCACACTACATAATGGTGTAGATTCCATAATCAATGATTCTATGTATTGTGAAGACATGCATAAAAATGGTGTTTTAATCCCTATTAGCACTATAATGGGCATATACATGTCATTTATTGCTCTTGACATTGCTCAAAGTTAAGTGAAGTCACTTATATTAGTGAGTGTTTTGATTTTTAAAATACTCAAAGTCCTCCAACATCCCAAATGTGGGACTAAAACAACTGTTGCACTGTAAATGCAAACACGTCGCATGATTTCCTGTCGACTCGATGGGAGATTTTTTTTTCGATGTTAGACACTTGCAATAGTGTGAGTAGTGATAACACCTAGTCGTGATAAGTATTTGGGTAACAAAAATTAGGTGTTCAGCTCTGGATCCAATGAACAACATTGTTGTGTTGTGTCAAGGATGCGTTCATTGCGTCATTGTAGTTTGCGCTATTTTTTGGTGAATGATGAGAAATAAAGAAGAGTGTTTATGGTGACGAGGACTAGATATATGATGGGAAAGAAGCATCTACACCATGGGTACACTCCATGTGATTTTTATGGGCAATTTACGAGCACCCTAATCGAGCTTGCAGAGAAAACCATAATAGCCACTGTTTGGCCAATCACTTAGAGGCAGAATGTTGTCGGTCTGAGCGAACAACTGATAAGGCACTGCCTCCTTCAAATTCTTGTAGCGGGTTGTTTTCAACACATTGGTAGATAATATCCACATAAAAGTAGATGACCTATTGCAAAACAAATTAGGTATTGATGAAACGTGCTTTTCCTAGGCGGTCATTAATAGATTTGCAAAAAATGATTTTAGTTTGGTAAAATTTGCCTAGATTTATATAAAAGCTGGTGATAAATCAAGGTGAGACTAGCACAACTCGATTTACTAAGGTGTATTAGGGCATCCAATTGAAGCGGATCACCTTACATCGAGTTGCAGATGATTTGATCCACCCCCAACGCAGTAGCCAATTTTGTGGTTCACTGCCAACAGCAAGGAAGATAAAAATATTTTATCTTGCCATCGATGCCAAGGAAAAGTACTACCATCAAATACTGTCGTAGCAGGAAACCACCGTTGCCCCGCCTAGAGCAATCAGTGTTGTCAGAGCACATAGAGCGTCGTCCACGGACAATGCAGGCAGAGGTTGCAGGATAAAGAGCACAACATGCTCTTCACTACCATCGACAGTGGAAGCCAGGGTGGTAGCCCGCCCAGTGCTAAGGCGCTTACGACCGAGGTTGAGAGTTCGACCCCCGACGAGGTCAGCATATAGAGGTAAATTTGTTTTTTTAAAAGATTGCATTTTTTTATTACTTCTTTTAAAATTAAATACTTTATAATTATATTTTATTTTAAAATTTGATTTTATTTAAAAAAATAATTTTTAAATTATATAATTATAATTTTTTTTAATTTAATTGAAATATATTTAATAAATGCCCTTTTTAAACATCTATGTGATCACTCAATTTGAGTGAATTTCAAACTTACCAAGGCAATAAGAAAAGAAAACTTTCATCAAAACTCAACCCTCTTTTTAGGCTTCATAAATAGCAAATTATTTTTGTTTGAAGTCTTTGGATTAAAAAGGGGGGATTATTTATTTGATGACAAATTTGCACATTCGCCTAAGAGCCAACATTTTGCACTAAAGGGAGGGATAATTTTTTTCTCTCCACCATATCCTATCTTGCACTAAGGGGAGATATAATTTTACAAAAACAAGGGGGAACGACTTATAAGGGTGCATTTTCAGCACTAACCGACACCTTAGTCAAATTATTTTTTGCAAAATTTTATTGTAAAAGGTGCATTTTCGGCAGAGACCGATACCTTAAAATATGGGCATATCAAAGAAGAAAACTCTCCCAAAATCAACTGATGTTTCTAAATCAGTTAAAGGCCCATATTTTTCCGCATTCATGGATGGGATAGATTATCATGAAGATGGCACATTTCTCACACTACGGAATGGTGTAGATGCCATAATCAATGATTATACGTATTGTGAAGACATGCAGAAAAATGGTGTTCTTATCCCTATTAGCACTATAATGGACATATACATGTCATTTATTGCTCTTGACATTGCTCAAAGTTTAGAGAAGTCACTTATATTAGTGAGCGTTTTGATTTTTAAAATACTCAAAGTCCTCCAACATCCCAAATGTGGGACTAAAAGCACTGTTGCACTATAAATGCAAACGCATCGCGTGATTTCTTGTCGACTTGATAGAGGATTTTTTTTTTTGATGTTTGAAACCTGAAATTGTGTGAGCAATGATAACACCTAGCTGTGATAAGTATTTGGGTGAACAAAACTAGGTGTTCAGCTCTGGATCTGATGAACAACACTGTTGTGTTGTGTCAAGGATGCGTTCATTGTGCCGTTGTAGTTTGCGCCATTTGTTGGTGAATGATGAGCAGTAAATAAGAGTGTATATGGTGATGAGGACTAGATATATGATGGGAAAGGAGCATCTACACCACGGGTACACTCCACGCGATGTTTATGGGCAATTTACGAGCACCCTGATCGAGCTTGCAGAGCAAACCACAACAACCACTATTTTGCCAATCACTTAGTGGAAGAATGTTGTCGATCTAAGCAGACCACTGATAAGGCGCTGCTTCCATAAAATTTTTGTAGTGGGTTGTTTTCAACACATTGGTAGATAATCTCCGCATAGAAGTAGATAACCTATTGCAGAATAAATTAAGTATTGATGAAATGTGCTTTTCCTAGGTGGTCATTAATAGATTTGTAGAAAATGATTTTAGTTCGATAAAATTTGCCTAGATCTATATAAAAGTTTGTGATAAAGCTAGGTGAGGCTAGCACAGCTCGATTTAACGAGGTGTATCGGGGCATCCAATTGAAGCGGATCACCTTACGTCGAGTTGTAGATGATTTGATCCACCCCCCAGCGCAACAACCAGTTTTGTGGTTCACTGCCAACAAGAAGGAAGATAAAAATATTTTATCTTACCATCGATGCTAGGTAAAAGTACAACCACCGAATACTACCATCGCAAGAATTCGCTGTTGCCCTGCCCGTTGCAATCAGTGCTGTCGTAGCACGTAGAGCGTCGTCGATGGACAATCTAGGCAGAGGTGGTAGGATAAAGAGCACAACGTGCTCTTCACTACTACCGATAGTGGAAGTCGGGGTGGTAGCCCACCCAACACTAAGGTGCTTACGACTGAGGTCGAGAGTTCAACCCCCGATGGGGTCAGCATAAAGAGGTAAATTTTTTTCTTTAAATATTGCATTTTTTTATTACTTGTTTTAAAATTAAATACTTTATAATTATATTTTATTTTAAAATTTGATTTTATTTAAAAAAATAAATTTTAAATTATATAATTATAATTTTTTTTAATTCAATTGAAATATATTTAATAAATGCCCTTTTTAAACCTCTATGTGATCACTCAATTTGAGTGAATTTCAAACTTGCCAGGGCAATAAGAAAAGCAAACTTTCATCAAAACTCAACCCTCTTTTTAGGCTTCATAAATAGCAAATTATTTTTATTTGAAGTCCTTGGATTAAAAAGGGGGGATTATTTATTTGATGACAAATTTGCACATTCGCCTAAGAGCCAACATTTTACACTAAAGGGAGATATAATTTTTTTCTCTCCACCATATCCTATCTTGCACTAAGGGGAGATATAATTTTACAAAAACAAGGGGGGAGGACTTATAAGGGTGCATTTTCAGCACTGACCGACACCTTAATAAAATTATATTTTGCAAAATTTTATTGTAAAAGGTGCATTTTCGGCAAAGACCGATACCTTAAAAGATGGGCAGATCAAAGAAGAAAACTCTCCAAAAATCAACTGATGTTGCTAAATCAGTTAAAGGCCCATATTTTTCTACATTCATGGATGGGATAGATTATCATGAAGATGGCACATTTCTCACACTACGAAATGGTGTAGATGCCATAATCAATGATTCTACGTATTGTGAAGACATGTAGAAAAATGGTGTTCTAATCCCTATTAGCACTATAATGGGCATATACATGTCATTTATTGCTCTTGACATTGATCAAAGTTAAGTGAAGTCACTTATATTAGTGAGTGTTTTTATTTTTAAAATACTCAAAGTCCTCCAACATCCCAAATGTGGGACTAAAAGCACTGTTGCACTGTAAATGCAAATGTGCAGGGTGATTTCCTGTCGACTCAACGAAGGTTTTTTTTTTTGATGTTTGACACCTGCAATTGTGTGAGCAGTGATAACACCTAGCCGTGATAAGTATTTGGGTGAACAAAACTAGGTGTTCAACTCTGGATTTGATGAACAACACTGTTGTGTTGTGTCAAGGACGCGTTAATTGTGCCGTTGTAGTTTATGCCATTTTTTGGTGAATGATGAGCAGTAAAGAAAAGTGTATATGGTGGCGAGGACCTGATATATGATGGGAAAGGAGCATCTACACCACGGATACACTCCACACAATGTTTGTGGGCAATTTACGAGCACCCTAATCGAGCTTGCAGAGTAAACCGCAACAGCCACTGTTTGGCCAATCATTTAGTTGCAGAATGTCGTCGGTCTGAGTAGACCACTGATAAGATGCTGCTTCCATCAAATTCTTGTAGCGGGTTATTTTCAACACATTGGTAGATAATCTTCGCACAGAAGTAGATGACCTATTGCAGAACAAATTAATTATTAATGAAACGTACTTTTCCCAAGTGGTTATTAATAGATTTGCAAAAAATGATTTTAGTTCTGTAAAATTTGCCTATATCTTAATAAAATTTGGTGATAAAGCAAGATGAGGCTAGCGCAACTTGATTTATCGAGGTGTATCAGGGCATCCAATTGAATCATATCACCTTACGTCAAGTTGCAGATGATTTGATCCACCCCCTAGCACAGCAGCCAGTTTTGTGGTTCACTGCCAACAACAGGGAAGATAAAAATATTTTATCTTGCCATCGATGCCAGGGAAAAGTACTACCACCAAATACTACTATCGTACAAAACCGCCATTGCCCAGCCCGGAGCAATCAACGTTGTCGTAGTACGTAGAGCGTCGTCCACGGAAAATTCAGGCAGATGTGGCAGGATAAAGAGCACAACGTGCTCTTCACTACCTCCGACAGTGGAAGTCGTGGTGGTAGCCCACCCAACGCTAAGGCACTTACAACCGAGGTCGGGAGTTTGACCCTCGATAGGGTCAGCACATAGAGGTAATTTTTTTTTTTTTAATATTGCATTTTTTTATTGTTTCTTTTAAAATTAAATACTTTATAATTATATTCTATTTTAAAATTTGATTTTATTTTAAAAAATAATTTTTAAATTATCTAATTATAATTTTTTTTAATTTCATTGAAATATATTTAATAAATGCCCTTTTTAAACCTCTATGTGATCACTCAATTTGGGTGAATTTCAAACTTGCCAAGGCAATAAGAAAAGCAAACTTTCATCAAAACTCAACCCTCTTTTTAGGCATCATAAATAGCAAATTATTTTTGTTTGAAGTCCTTGGATTAAAAAGGGGGGATTATTTATTTGATGACAAATTTGCACATTCGCCTAAGAGCCAACATTCTGCACTAAAGGGAGGGATAAATTTTTTCTCTCCACCATATCCTATCTTGCACTAAGGGGAGATATAATTTTACAAAAACAAGGGGGGACGACTTCTAAGGGTGCATTTTCGACAGAGACCGATACCTTAAAAGATGGGCAGATCAAAGAAGAAAACTCTCCCAAATTCAACTGATGTTGCTAAATCAGTTAAAGGCCCATATTTTTCTGCATTCATGGATGGGATAGATTATCATGAATAAGGCACATTTCTCACACTACGAAATGGTGTAGATGCCATAATCAATGATTCTACGTATTGTGAAGACATGTAGAAAAATGGTGTTCTAATCCCTATTAGCACTATAATGGGCATATACATGTCATTTATTGCTCTTGACATTGCTCAAAGTTAAGTGAAGTCACTTATATTAGTGAGTGTTTTGATTTTTAAAATACTCAAAGTCCTCCAACATCCCAAATGTGGGACTAAAAGCGTTGTTGCACTGTAAATGCAAACGTGCAACGTGATTTCCTGTCGACTCAACGAAGGATTTTTTTTTATGTTTGACACCTACAATTGTGTGAGCAGTGATAACACCTAGCCGTGATAAGTATTTGGGTGAACAAAACTAGGTGTTCAGCTCTGGATTTGATGAACAACACTTTTGTGTTGTGTCAAGGATGCGTTCATTGCGCCGTTGTAGTTTACTCCATTTTTTGGTGAATGATGAGCAGTAAAGAAGAGTGTATATGGTGGCGAGGACAAGATATATGATGGGAAAGGAGCATCTACACCACGGGTACACTCCACACAATGTTTGTGGGCAATTTACGAGCGCCCTGATCGAGCTTGCAGAGTAAACCGCAACAACCACTGTTTGGCCAATCATTTAGTGGCAGAATGTCGTCGGTATGAGCAGACCACTGATAAGATGCTGCTTCCATCAAATTTTTGTAGTGGGTTATTTTCAACACATTGGTAGATAATCTCCGCACAGATGTAGATGACCTATTGCAGAACAAATTAAATATTGATGAAACATGCTTTTCCCAAGCGGTTATTAATAGATTTGCAAAAAATGATTTTAGTTCTGTAAAATTTTCCTATATCTGTATAAAAGTTGGTGATAAAGTGAGGTGAGGCTAGTGCAACTTGATTTATCGAGGTGTATCGAGGCATCCAATTGAATCAGATCACCTTACGTCGAGTTGCAGATGATTCGATCCACCCCCAAGCACAGCAACTAGTTTTGTGGTTCACTGCTAACAACAGGGAAGATAAAAATATTTTATCTTACCATCGATGCCAGGGAAAAGCACTACCACCGAATACTGCTATCGTACGAAACCATTGTTGCCCGTCCTAGAGCAATCAATGTTGTAGGAGCACGTAGAGCGTCATTCACGGACAATCCATTCAGATGTGGCAGGATAAAGAGCACAACATGCTCTTCACTACCACCGACAATGGAAGTCGGGGTGGTAGCCCACCCAACGCTAAGGCGCTTACAACCGAGGTTGGGAGTTTGACCCCCGACAGGGTCAACACATAGAGGTAAATTTATTTTTTTTAAATATTGCATTTTTTTATTGTTTCTTTTAAAATTAAATATTTTATAATTATATTTTATTTTAAAATTTGATTTTATTTAGAAAAATAATTTTTAAATTATATAATTATAATTTTTTTTAATTTAATTGAAATATATTTAATAAATGCCCTTTTTAAACCTCTATGTGATCACTCAAATTGAGTGAATTTCAAACTTGCCAAGGCAATAAGAAAAACAAACTTTCATCAAAACTCAACCCTCTTTTTAGGCATCATAAATAGCAAATTATTTTTGTTTGAAGTCCTTGGATTAAAAAGGGGGGATTATTTATTTGATGACAAATTTGCACATTCGCCTAAGAGCCAACATTTTGCACTAAAGGGAGGGATAATTTTTTTCTCTCCACCATATCCTATCTTGCACTAAGGGGAGATATAATTTTACAAAAACAAGGGGGGACGACTTCTAAGGGTGCATTTTCGACACTGACCGACACCTTAGTCAAATTATTTTTTGCAAAATATTATTGTAAAAGGTGCATTTTTGGTAGAGACCGATACCTTAAAAGATGGGAAGATCAAAGAAGAAAACTCTCCCAAAATCAACTGATGTTGCTAAATCAATTAAAGGCCCATATTTTTCCACATTCATGGATGGGATAGATTATCATGAAGATGGCACATTTCTCACACTACGAAATGGTGTAGATGCCATAATAAATGATTCTACATATTGTGAAGACATGCAGAAATATGGTGTTCTAATCTCTATTAGCACTATAATGGGCATATAAATGTCATTTATTGCTCTTGACATTTCTCAAAGTTAAGCGAAGTCACTTATATTAGTGAGTGTTTTGATTTTTAAAATACTTAAAGTCCTCCAACATCCCAAATGTGGGACTAAAAGCACTGTTACACTGTAAATGCAAACACGCAGCGTGATTTCCAGTCGACTCGACGAAGGATTTTTTTTTTATGTTTGACACCTGCAATTGTGTGAGTAGTGATAACACCTAGCCGTGATAAGTATTTGGGTGAACAAAACTAGGTGTTCATCTCCGGATCTGATGAACAACACTATTGTGTTGTGTCAAGGACGCATTCATTGTGTCGTTGTAGTTTACACCATTTGTTGGTGAATGATGCTTAGTAAAGAAGAGTGTATATAGTGACGAGGACTAGATATATGATGGGAAAGGAGAATCTACACCATGGGTACACTCTACGTGATGTTATGGGCAATTTACGAGCACCCTGATCGAGCTTGTAGAGCAAATTGCAAAAACCACTGTTTGGCCAATCACTTAGTGGTAGAATGTCGTCGGTCTTAGCAGACCACTTATAAGACGCTGCTTCCATCAAATTCCTGTAACGGGTTGTTTTCAACACATTGGTAGATAATCTCCACACAGAATTAGATGACCTATTGCAGAATATATTAAGTATTGATGAAACATGCTTTTCCCAGGTGGTCATTAATATATTTGCAAAAAATGATTTTAGTTCGATAAAATTTTCCTAGATCTGTATAAAAGCTTGTGATAAATGGAGGTGAGGCTAGCGCAACTCGATTTACCGAGGTGTGTCGGGGCATCCAATTGAAGCGGATCACCTTACGTCAAGGTGCAGATGATTTGATCCACCCCCCAGCGTAGCAGCCAATTTTGTCGTTCACTACCAACAGCAAGGAAGATAAAAATATTTTATCTTGCCACCAATGCCAAGGAAAAGTACTACCGTCGAATACTGTCATCGCAGGAAACCATCGTTGCCCCGCTTGAAGCAATCAGCGCTGTCGGAGCACATAGACCATCGCCCACGGACAATCCAGGAAGAAGTGGCAAGATAAATAGCACAACGTGCTCTTCACTACCACCAACAGTGGAAGCCGGGGTGGTAGCTTGCCCAGCGCTAAGGCGCTTGCGACCGAGGTCAGGAGTTCGACCCCCGATGGGGTCAGCACATAAAGGTAAATTTGTTTTTTTTAAAAGATTGCATTTTTTTATTATTTCTTTTAAAATTAAATACTTTATAATTATATTTAAAAAATAATAATTTTTAAATTATATAATTATAATTTTTTTTTTTTAATTTAATTGAAATATATTTAATAAATGCCCTTTTTAAACCTCTATGTGATCACTCAATTTGAGTGAATTTCAAACTTGCCAAGGCAATAAGAAAAGCAAACTTTCATCAAAACTCAACCCTCTTTTTAGGCTTCATAAATAGCAAATTATTTTTTTTTGAAGTCCTTGGATTAAAAAGGGGGGATTATTTATTTGATGATAAATTTGCACATTCATGAATTTGCACATTAAGGATGCATTCATTGCGTCGTTGTAGTTTACACCATTTGTTGGTGAATGATGAGTAGTAAATAAGAGTGTATATGGTGATGAGGACCAGCTATATGATGGGAAAGGAGCATCTACACCATAGGTACACTCTACATGATGTTTGTCGACAATTTATGAGCACCCTGATCGAGCTTGTAGAGCAAACCGCAATAGCCATTGTTTGGCCAATCACTTAGTGGCAGAATGTCATCGATCTTAGCAGACCACTGATAAGACGCTGCTTCCATCAAATTCTTGTAACGGGTTGTTTTCAACACATTGGTAGATAATATTTGCACAGAAGTAGATGACCTATTACAAAACAAATTAAGTATTGATGAAACATGCTTTTCCCAAGCGATCATTAATAGATTTGCAAAAAATGATTTGAGTTCGATAAAATTTGCCTAGATCTGTATAAAAGCTGGTGATAAAGCGAGCTGAGGCTAGCACAACTCAATTTACAGAGGTGTATCGGGGCATCCAATTGAAGCAGATCACCTTATGTCGAGTTGCAGATGATTTGATCCATCCCCTAGCGCAGCAGCCAGTTTTTTGGTTCACTGCCAATAGCAAGGAAAATAAAAATATTTTATCTTACCACCGATGCCAGGGAAAAGTATGACCATCGAATACTGCTATCGCAGGAAACCGTCGTTGCCCTACCCGGAGCAATCAGCGCTGTCGGAGCACGTAGAGCGTCGTCCATGGACAATCCAGGTAGGGGTGGTAGGATAAAGAGCACAACGTTCTCTTCACTACCATCGACAGTGGAATTCGGGGTGGTAGCTCGCCCAACGCTAAGGCGCTTACGACTGAGGTCGGGAGTTCGACCCCCGATGGGGTCAGCACATAGAGGTAAATTTGTTTTTTTTTAATATTGCATTTTTTTATTATTTCTTTTAAAATTAAATACTTTATAATTATATTTTATTTTAAAATTTGATTTTATTTAAAAAAATAATTTTTAAATTATATAATTATAATTTTTTTTTTAATTTAATTGAAATATATTTAATAAATGCCCTTTTTAAACCTCTATGTGATCACTCAATTTGAGTGAATTTCAAACTTGCCAAGGCAATAAGAAAAGTAAACTTTCATCAAAACTCAACCCTCTTTTTAGGCTTCATAAATAGCAAATTATGTTTGTTTGAAGTCCTTGGATTAAAAAGGGGGGATTATTTATTTGATGACAAATTTGCACATTCACCTAAGAGCCAACATTTTGCACTAAAGGGAGGGATAAATTTTTTCTCTCCACCATATCCTATCTTGCACTAAGGGGAGATATAATTTTACAAAAAGCAGGGGGACGACTTATAAGGGTGCATTTTCAGCACTGACCGACACGTTAGTCAAATTATTTTTTGCAAAATTTTTTTGTAAAAGGTGCATTTTTGGCAAAGACCGATACCTTAAAAGATGGGCAGATCAAAGAAGAAAACTCTCCCAAAATCAACTGATGTTGCTAAATCAGTTAAAGGCCCATATTTTCCCGCATTCATTGATGGGATAAATTATCATGAAGATGGCACATTTCTCACACTACAAAATGGTGTAGATGCCATAATCAATGATTCTATGTATTGTGAAGACATGTAGAAAAATGGTGTTCTAATCTCTATTAGCACTATAATGGGCATATACATGTCATTTATTGCTCTTGACATTGCTCAAAGTTAAGTGAAGTCACTTATATTAGTGAGTGTTTTGATTTTTAAAATACTCAAAGTCCTCCAACATCCCAAATGTGGGACTAAAAGCACTATTGCACTGTAAATGGAAATGCGCCGCATGATTTCCTGTTGACTCGACAAAGGATTTTTTTTTATGTTTGACACCTGCAATTTTGTGAGCAGTGATAATACCTAGTCGTGATAAGTATTTGGGTGAACAAAACTAGGTGTTCAGCTCCAGATCTGATGAACAACACTATTGTGTTGTGTCAAGGACACATTCATTGTGTCGTTGTAGTTTGTGCCATTTGTTGGTGAATGATGAGCAGTAAAGAAGAGTGTATATGGTGATGAGGACCAAATATATGATGGTAAAGGAGCATCTACACCACGAGTACACTCCACGTGATGTTTGTGGGAAATTTACGAGCACCCTAATCAAGCTTGTAGAGCAAACCGCAATAGCCACTGTTTGGCCAATCACATAGTGGCAGAATGTTGTCAGTCTAAGCAGACCATTGATAAGGTGCTACTTCCATCAAATTCCTATAGTGGGTTGTTTTCAAAAAATTGGTAGATAATCTTCGCACAGAAGTACATGACCTATTGCAAAATAATTTAAGTATTGATGAAACATGCTTTTCCCAGGAGATCATTAATAGATTTGCAAAAAATGATTTTAGTTCAATAAAATTTGCCTATATCTATATAAAATTTGGTGATAAAGCGAGGTGAGGCTACCATAGCTCGATTTATCGAGGTGTATCGAAGCATCCAATTGAAGCGGATCACCTTACGTCGAGTTGCAGATGATTTGATCCACCCCCCAACGCAGCAGCCCATTTTGTCGTTCACTGCCAACAGCAAGGAAGATAAAAATATTTTATCTTGCCATCGATGCCAAGGAAAAGTACTACCACCGAATATTGTCATCGCAGGAAACTTTTGTTGCCCCGCTCAGAGCAATTAGCGCTATCGGAGCACATAGAGTGTCGTCCACGGACAATCCAAGAAGAAGTGGCAGGATAAAGAGCACAACGTGCTATTCACTACCACCGACAGTGGAAGTCGGGGTGGTAGCTTGCCCAGTGCTAAGGCGCTTGCAATCGAGGTCGGGAGTTCGACCCCTGATGGGGTCAGCACATAAAGGTAAATTTGTTTTTTTTTAAAGATTGCATTTTTTTATTATTTCTTTTAAAATCAAATATTTTATAATTATATATTATTTTAAAATTTGATTTTATTTAAAAAAATAATTTTTAAATTATATGATTATAATTTTTTTTAATTTAATTGAAATATATTTAATAAATGCCCTTTTTAAACCTTTATGTGATCACTCAATTTGAGTGAATTTCAAACTTGCCAAAGTAATAAGAAAAGTAAACTTTCATCAAAACTCAACCCCCTTTTTAGGCATCATAAATAGAAAATTATTTTTGTTTGAAGTCCTTGGATTAAAAAGGGGAGATTATTTATTTGATGACAAATTTGCACATTCGCCTAAGATCCAACATTTTGCACTAAAGGGAGGGATAATTTTTTTCTCTCCACCATATCCTATCTTGCACTAAGGGGAGAAATAATTTTACAAAAACAAGGGGGATGACTTATAAGGGTGCATTTTAGGCACTGACCGACACCTTAGTCAAATTAATTTTTGCAAAATTTTATTGTAAAAGGTGCATTTTTGACAGAGACTGATACCTTAAAAGATGGGTAGATCAAAGAAGAAATCTCTTCCAAAATCAATGGATGTTTCTAAATCAGTTAAAGGCCCATATTTTTCCACATTCATGGATGGGATAGATTATCATGAAGATGGCACATTTCTCACACTACAGAATGGTGTAGATGCCATAATCAGTGATTCTACGTATTATGAAGACATGCAAAAAAATGGTGTTCTAATACCTATTAGCACTATAATGGGCATATAAATGTCATTTATTGCTCTTGACATTGCTCAAAGTTAAGTGGAAAGGGACATTAGTGAGGAAACATAGGTCAAACCCCTAATGGTCGATGCTTGTAGTGACACAAGTGACCTTAAAACCATGGTGGTGAATGATTGTTGTGACACATATGACCTTGAGCCCATGATGGCCAATGCTTGTTGTGATACAGGTGACTTACTACCTTCTATGGTAGATATCAGTTGTAGCATAGGCGATCTCATCATAGTAAAAAAATTTGTTGTGACACTAATGACTTAAAAATTGAACCTCCTAAAAATGAGCACCATAATCTCATCAATAGTGACAAATGCCATATTGCTAAAAGCATTGATGAAGATGATGAAATTGGGTGTTTTAAAAAATACACCAAAAGGATTTGGATCCAAACTGATGAAGAAAATGGGATTCAATGGTGAGATATTAGGTAAATAGGAACAAGGCATTAAAACTCCAATAATGCTAAATGACAGGGCAAAGAATGAAGGCCTTGGCTATACTAGACATGGAAGTACCTGTAATACGAATCACTCTTCTTCAAGTTGTTGGTACAAACTAAAAATGGCCAACAAGGTTCATATAGATTGTCGATGGACAGATCACACACAATGGACCCATATGAAAGCAATGTTGTATGGCTTCTACCAAAAAGTTAAAGTCTATGGTAAACCTCGAGGTAAATCCCGTGACAGACCAAGTGGCTAAATTGAAAATTTTATAACGATGACTGAATTGAAAACTGCATGACATGGGTGTGGATATTTTTCTTCACCATAGCAACATTGACAATAATCAATGGTGGATTTTATTGATTGCCATTCGACTGTCACAAAAAGATAATCACTTTTTTTTTAAGGCTTTGTGAACCACACAGATAAAGACGCCTGACGGGGAGAAAAATGCAGAGCGATCAAGTGGATTGTACTAGTCATAAAAAATTGTTTTCCAAAGCCATGAGCCAGATCCAGAGCTGAAGACAAAGCATGAGCCACCATTCTTTCATTTTTCTTATTCTTTTTCACTATATTGGGGCAGTTATATACTTTACCCAAATATTGTTGTATGGGAGGATGTTAGCATAGTTAGTAGTTATTACATTACCCAAATAATGTAATAAGGGGGGATGCTAGCATATATTTCATTCCGTATGTTAGTTATTACATTATTAGTGTTTTGTTATACTTGTTGTAACCACTTCTAGTCAGCCTTGGTAGTTTTGTAACCTTCGGTGCTAAACTAAGGTTCCATTGTATTATTTATTCTATAATGATCAATGGGAAAGTCGTTCGCTTTTCTACAATCACAAGTTTCATTTGATATTCAGAAGTAGTTAGCTAGTACTCCAGCGAAGATATCATTGTTAGACATTTTACAGACTTCTCCTGATCACCTAAATGCTTTAATGAGATTTTTACAGCAACAATCTATTTTCCCAGACATCCCTCCTGATGCTATATTTGACACTATAGGTTCTTTTGGGATACATCATGTCTCATTCTCAGATGATGATAAAAATTACTCAAAATTACATGGATTTTCATCACTTTACATCACCACACTTATTTGGGATACCCTTATCAAGCGAGTTTTTATTAATAATGGTGCATCCCTCAATTTGTGTACCATATCAATTCTTTCAAAAATTTGGATTAAAAGAGGAATATTTAACAAAAACTGATATCATCATTAAAGCTTTCAAAAATGAGTCCCAAGAGGTATGTAGTGTCATATCTCTCCCATTAAAAGAGGGGCCAAGGATATTGGATACTTTGTTTTATGTGGCAAATTGTCCTGCATTTTTTAATATTTTTCTTGGGAGACCTTGGATCCATGCTATAAAGGTTGTCCTTTCTACTTTTCATCAATACCTCAAGTTTGAGTTCAAGAATCAATTTATCACCATTTCGAGTGAACCTCAACCATTTAAATTTTGTTCAAATATAGAGTTAGCTTAGATATGTTTTTATTTGTGTCCTATTTCTTCAACAACTTCTCCATGTTCTTCATCTCAAATGTCTGAATATTTTCAAAGTTTAAAAGTGAGTGAGGAACATAGGACCCATATTTTCTCTTCATATCATGATAATCAGTTTCTTCAAGAGCCTCTTTTAGATCTAGCCAAGATACCACCTTCATATTGAACTATGGGCTTGACTCATAATAAGGGTGATGTTATACACATTGGTACATGTGATTTTATATTCGAAGGTATGGCTTCTGAAGAAAATCTTCATGGTAGAAACCCATATCTCAATGAAAACTCTTTTAATTAATGTTATCTCACTAATGATTATCCCCTTCCTAAGCAGATCTTGTCCAGTATGGGATATGCAAGTAAAGGATTGGTACCACAATAGAAGGGTATTCAATAGCCCTTGGGTGTAGATATTTAGCCTAATAGATGTGGTATAGGTTTTATACCTAATAAAAATAAACCTTTACCTTTTGAGGATGATGACCATCTTATGACTTATGTCGAATATATGGAATATCAAAAATTGTCAATCGATGATAATAGAAGTGTCAAATTTTCTTTTCCTTCAAAGATAATGTCTTATAACATGATTTGTTCTATCTGTTCTAAAAATAAATTTGTGTCTATGTTAAATAATGTGGAATCTTTGTATGATGACTTTTATACTAAAAAGAATGGGGCTTTAGAAGATGTGATTATCGTACCATGGATATCAAAATAAGGGCCTTGGAAGAAATTTCTCATGATTTTCATCATCGAGAAAATGCACTCCTTGGGTATATCTTTGATCCGACACCTCATGGCAGGTTAATCCATTTTAATAAAATACATGGTGCATTCAGGTTTTGCATTGATTTCAATCCTTAAAAATAAATTAAAAAAAACAACTTTTATATAGTTGCATTTTCATTTTCCATTGCATGTGCTTGCTTGCTCATATTGCATTATTTCTTGGCATACTTGCATGATTTCTTGACATCTAACTTAACACCTTGCATGTTTTCCTATCATAAATGCATGATTTATTGTTCATGACTTCTTGCTCATATAGATTTTGGGGATCTTGCAACAATGGCATGTGATGACACCTAGTTAGGTCATAGCTCACATGTATTGCACTTTTCACTAGGACTATGATGCCTAGCAAGATCCTCCCCTAGAGATTATTTCCACCTTCCATTATTCTTATGGTCGCTTATCCTCTTTTTCTTGATTTCTTCTTAATGTGGCACAAAATCTTCCTCATAGTCCCACTTTGGGATAGCACTTGCATAATATTTTTACATATATTACACCCCATATAGGATATTCATACATCCTAGCAGGTATTGCACTATTCACAATCTTCTATCAGGTCATACTCTCTTTTGGCTCAGTAGGCTTAACACCCCATTAGAAGATAAGCTCCTAGGTAATTTTTGGCAGACCTCGACATACATGCTAGTGGGTAATCACCTCATAGAAGTCAATAAGGGAGCAACCACCCATAGGGTGTCAAACCTCCACATAATTGTTCACATTAATACAAGTTTTGTACCCTTAGCGGGTCTAGCTATCATATTTACCCAATCCATAGTGTGAAGAACACAAGCTTATACTGAGAGGGGGGGTGAACAGTATAAGACCGATTTTTATTTTTTCCTTCAATTTAGCTTTCAATCCAATATTATGCAGTGTATAGATAGCGGTATCAAAAGCAGTAATCAAATCAATGTACAAAATACCATCCACAATAGAGACACAAAAATTTACGTGGTTCACCCAAAGTGGGCTACTCCACGGATAAAATATTTCACTAAATTTTTATCAATCCAACTTCTGGGAATACCTTTCCTGATTACAATGTTTATGAGCCTCTGCTCAAAGGAGATACCTTCCCCTAACTCTGCTCTGGTTGGTGATCCTCTAGAAGACCTCTACCTCTGCTGCCCTTAGCAAATGGAACTCTATCCATAGAAGACACCTGTCTTCCCTACTCTGGCTGGAGACCTCTGTCCTCAACTCTTTCACCTCAAAGCTGGTCCTCGAATTTGCACTAAA
Organism: Wollemia nobilis; assembly: GCA_028583015.1. Lineage (NCBI taxonomy): Eukaryota > Viridiplantae > Streptophyta > Pinopsida > Araucariales > Araucariaceae > Wollemia > Wollemia nobilis. The sequence continues at coordinate 56,893 of JAQPPZ010002568.1, read as the reverse complement.
CACAGTCCTTCGGTTTAGCACAAATGTCCTCTTTCTCTTTCTATGATCTGCGCCAAACACAGTCCTTTGTTCTGGTACAAATTTCCTCTTCCTCTTTCTCTAGTCTACACCAAACACAGTCCTTCGGTCTGGCACAAGTCTGTCCTCTTCCTCTTTCTCTGGTCTGCACCAAACATAGTCCTTCGGTCTGGCACAAGTCTTTCCTCTTCCTCTTTCTCTGGTCTACACCAAAGTGGTTCATAAGCTTTTAGTACAACTTGCTTGATCTTCACCCAAGTCTTCACCAAGACTTATCTCAGATCTACTTTACAAGTTCTCAGAAGAACCTACCCAAATTGCTCCACAATCTTCAACAAAAGCTTGCTCAAATCTGTCTAACAGTTCTCTCTACTCAGTCACAACCGCACTTGGTTGAAACCAACTTTTGCACAGTCTGTGCAAACACAGCAGCACTCAGCTCTCGACGATTGAACTTCTCACTCTGCACATCAACTCGCCACTTCTGTGCTATCTGCACTATTATGGCTGCATCTCGCACACTTCGCTCGATTTGACATGACTCGGTCTCTACGCACTATGGAATTCACTTGCACAAGTTCGATACTTATTTGATGCAATCAATATCGAAACAACCCTCCTTTTATAGCATAAATTTCAAGATCAAAACTTAAACTATAATCGGTTGTTACCCTAAACTTTATCGACTGTAAAACCCTAATCTTTGTCGGCTCAGATTTAACTCTATCGACTTCTGTAGTTCTATAGCTTTGGCTGTGAAACTACAACATGTCATGATATCGCAACACCTTTGCCTGTTGTACACCTTCTTATGGCTTTTGTCATGATATTGTGACACTTTAGCCTTTGTCGACATCAAATTTGCTTATGTCGTGATATCACGACACTTCTCCCTTCGTCGACCTCCTTTTTGCTTCTGTCATGAAATTGTGACATTTCTGACTCCATACATTCTCTCTTTCGAGCTTTCAGCATGTCACGAAATCATGACAGTCCTCACCTCGACCTCTGCAGCATGTCGCGAAATTGTGACACTTTTCATGTTACTTTCTCTCTCTTCGAACTTGTCGCGAAATCATGACAGTTCACACTGCGGACTCTCTCTTCTACATCATGTCACAAAATCGTGACACTTTTTTGTCTGTACAACCTTCCTTGCATCATGTCGTGAAATCGTGACACTTTTTTGTTCGTACAAACTTTCTTGCTTTATGTCGCGAAATCGCGACACTTTTCCTTCTTTGCCTTCTTGCACTTTTCGAGTCGCAAAAATGCGACATGTCATGAAATCGTGACACTTTTCACCTTGCTCTCTTTCTTTGCCAACATGTCACGAAATCGTGACAGTTTTACCTGCTTCTTCTCTCTCTTCCAACATGTCACGAAATCATGACAGTTTTGCCAGCTCTTTCTCTCTCCTCTAACATGTCGCGAAATCGTGACAGTTTTGCCAGCTCTTTCTCTCTCCTCTAACATGTCATGAAATCGCGACAATTTTTCTAGCACTTTCTCTCTCCTCTAACATGTCGCAAAATCACAATAATTTTTCCAGCACTTTCTCTCTCCTCTAACATGTCGTGAAATCCTGACAGTTTTCTTACTTGTCTTTTTCTTTGACCTTTTTGCAAATGGGCCACTTTGATCTTCTTGGAAACTCACTGTCCATGCTCTGAATAATATTCTTGGAAACTCACTGTCCATGTCTACAAATTATTTGACATTAATTCAAATTACTTCAAGAGCTTCTTGACATCAATGACAACCTATACACTTGAGCAAAGGCAATGTACCCAAGGTACCCAAAATTGCCAACAATCTCCCCCTTTGTCATTGATGGCAAACCTTTACTGAAGACACTTCTCAAGAGCCAAAACTAAAAACAACTGTACTAACAATTGAGAATCTTCCTTTGAAGTTTTTCTCCCCCTGACTTGAAGCTTTCCTCTTCACTTGAAGCTCTCCACCTTACTCATATCTCTCCCCCTTTGTCATCAATGGCAAAGGGTCACCTTTGGGGCTTGGGACTAAGAATGAGCCTCTTAGCTTAGTCCCTCCCCCACCTCCTGATGAGGTGATTAAAATAGGGGTGGGAGTAAAACTCCCATTAGGCATTGATCATCATTAGCGTCTAAAACTTCCTTGCCGGGCCTTCTCTTGAACTCTTTGTCAATATTTTTGTTCTTGTCACTATTCTTGTTCTTGTTCTCATCCCTGTTCTTGTCCATGCCTTGATCCTTGGACCTATTTATACCACTGTTCCTATTCTTGTACCTTGGAATATCAGCTCTACACTGTCTAGCTATGTGACCTGCATTGTTGCACTTGTAACAAGTAACAATGTTATTTCTTCTGGGCACACCTGTTCTTTGAATCCGCCTATTCTGACTAATGGTGTACCTGTTATTTGCCTTGCAAAAAATTGCCTTATGCCCAAACTGATTACAAGAGTAGCAATACCCTTGAAAGAAATTGCCACCTCTGAAATTGTCATTTACCTTCTTAACTTGAGTCATGCAATGCGAAGCCATGTGACCGAACCTGTGACACGCAAAACATCTGTCGTGAAATTTTCTTTTATTTGACCTCGTGGGTCCCGAAAACTTCTTCTTCGCATTCAAAATTCTATTTTCTATTTTTGCGCATCTATCACTCACGGACTCTTTCTCTGAAATACTCTCTTCATTAGAACTCTCTTCTTTTTGAAATCTCTTACTAGATTCCCCAACCTGTTCCTTATGCGGCTTAACAAAACCAAGGCATGTTTTATCTATTGTCTTTCTTTGACCTTTGATGAGTGACTTAACCTTCTTGGAGCTATCTTGAAATCTGTAAAGCCTATCCTTGTACTCTTTAGTTTCCTCTTTCAAAGAATCCATTTTCTGTTCTAACTCCCTATACTCAAGAACCTTAGACTCCAACTCATCCTTGAGTTCTTGTGTCTTAGCCATAGAAAAGTCAAGACTTTCTAAGAGATCATCTCTCTCCATACAACATTCATCTAACTTATCCTTGAGTCTAGCATTCTTCTTTCTTTCTTTTTTCAAAGCACTAAGAGCATTAATAAGTTCTCTTTCAAGATCCTTTATTTGTTTGCTTTCTGAATCATCAAACCCTTTTTTAGATTTCTTATCACTAGATGTGCTACCCTTTTCAAAAACCATACATGCATCTTCCTTATAGTTTTCTGAAGCATTCTCATACATACTAGAAACCAAATCATTATTTGTGCAATTATCCTCAAGGTGCCCAAAATTTCCACATCTAAGACATTTCGTGATAATGAATCTATGTTTCGGTTCTTCCTCTTTTTCTGATATGAACAACATCTCATTTTCATAATCACTTGAAGAAATTTCACTATCACTACTAGAACACTTACTTGCTTTTTCTAGGTAGAAACTCTTCTTGTGCTTGAGAGAATACCTCTTTCCGTGGTTGTTGTGCTCATCTTTGTTCTTCCTGTGATGCTTGTGCTTTTCAGAATTCTTGCTCTTAGAATCCTGTTTATCTTCATCACTTTCATTCTCAGGAATAGTACGGTCAGTAGCACAATGACCAAACTTTTCACAATTGAAACATCTTATATCTTTCATGCTTTTGTGCTTTCTAGAGAACTTGCATTTCTTGTTGTAATATGCCTCTTCATTACTAGAAGACTCATCACTCTCTTGAAGCTGTTTACCCTTGGATTTCTTGGTAGCCTTGAAAGCTGCATTGCCACTTGAATAATCCATTGTGTTCTTTACTAGCTTTTCCTTCAAGCTGTTAAACTTTTCGAAGGCACCCGCTCTTATACCAATTGAAGAACACAAGATTATACTGAGAGGGGGGTGAACAGTATAAGACCACTTTTTACTTTTTCCTTCAATTCAGTTTTCAATCCAATATTATGTAGTGTATAGATAGCAGTATCAAAAGCAGTAATCAAAGCAATGTACAAAATACCATCCACAATAGAGACACAAAAATTTACGTGGTTCACCCAAAGTGGGCTACTCCACGGATAAAATATTTCACTAAATTTTTATCAATCCAACTTCTGGGAATACCTTTCTTGATTACAATGTTTATGAGCCTCTACTCAAAGGAGATACCTTCCCCTCACTCTGCTCTAGCTGGTGATCCTCTAGAAGACCTCTGCCTCCGCTGCCCTTAGCAAATGGAACTCTATCCACAGAAGACACCTGTCTTCCATGCTCTGGCTAGAGACCTCTGTCCTCGACTCTTTCACCTCAAAGCTGGTCCTCGAATTTGCACTAAACGTAGTCCTTCGATTTAGCACAAATGTCTTCTTTCTCTTTCTTTGATCTGCACCAAACACAGTTCTTCGGTCTGGTACAAATGTCTTCTTCCTCTTTCTTTTGTCTGCACCAAACACAGTCCTTCGGTCTGGCACAAGTCTATCCTCTTCCTCTTTCTCTGGTCTGCACCAAACACAATCCTTCGGTCTGGCACAAGTCTGTCCTCTTCCTCTTTCTATGGTCTGTACCAAAGTGGTTCACAAGCTTTCAGTACAACTTGCTTTATCTTCACCCAAGTCTTCACCAAGACTTGTCTTAGATCTACTTTGCAAGTTCTCAGAAGAACCTGCCCAAATTGCTCCACAAGCTTTGACAAAAGCTTGCTCAAATCTATCCAACAGTTCTCTTTGCTCAATCACAGCCACACTTGGTCAAAACCAACTTTTGCACAATCTGCGCAAACATAGTAGCACTCAGCTCTCGGTGATCAAACTTCTCACTCTACACATCAACTCGCCACTTCTATGTTATCTACGCTGTTATGGTTGCATCTCACACACTTCGCTCGATTCGACACGACTCGGTCTCTACACACCGCGAACTTCACTTGCGCAAGTTCAATACTTATTCGATGCAATCAATCTCAAAACAACCCTCCTTTTATAGCATAAATTTCAAGATCAAAACTTAAACTATAGTTGGTTGTTACCCTAAACTTCATTGGCTACAAAACCCTAATATTCATCGGCTTAGATTTAACTCTGTCGACTTCTGTAGTTCTATAGTTTTGGCCATGAAACTACAACATGTCATGATATCGCGACACCTTTGCCTGTCGTACACCTTCTTATGGATTTTGTCGCGATATCATGACACTTCAGCCTTTGTCGAAATCAACTTTGCTTATGTCATGATATCGTGACACTTCTCCCTTCGTCGACCTCCTTTCTGCTTCTGTCACGAAATCATGAAATTTTTGACTCCGTACATTCTCCTCTTTGAGTCGTGAAACTACATGTCACGATATCACAACATCTTCCTCCACTGGCGTCTGCACTTGCCTTCTGGTCGTGAAATTGCGACATGTCACGAAATCACGACATCTTCCTCCGCTAGCATTTTCACTTGCCTTCTGGTCGTGAAACTGTGACATGTTGCAAAATCAAGACACTTTTTGCATCCGTACACTTCCTTTTTTGCCTGTCATGAAATCGTGACACTCTCTGCATCCGTACGCTTTTTCTTTAGCCTGTCATGAAATCGTGATGCTTCTCATTTCAAACTCTTCTCTTTGCTGCATGTCATGAAATCATGACAGTTCTCAGTTTGATATTTTTAGCATGTCGTGAAATCACGACAGTCCTCACCTCGACCTCTACAGCATGTCACGAAATCGTGACACTTTTCATGTTACTTTCTCTCTCTTCAAACTTGTCATGAAATCACGACAGTTCACACTATGGACTCTCTCTTCTGCATCATGTCACGAAATCATGACACTTTTTCGTCTGTACAACCTTCCTTACATCATGTCACAAAATCGTGACACTTTTTTGTTCGTACAACCTTTCTTACATTATGTCACGAAATTGTGACACTTTTCCTTCTTTGTCTTCCTGCACTTTCGAGTCGCAAAAATGCGACATGTCGCAAAATCGTGACACTTTCCACCTTGCTCTCTTTCTTTGCCAACATGTCGCAAAATCGCGACAGTTTTACCTACTTCTTCTCTCTCTTCCAACATGTCACGAAATCGTGACAGTTTTGCCAGCTCTTTCTCTCTCCTCTAACATGTCACGAAATCATGATAGTTTTGCTAGCACTTTCTCTCTCCTCTAACATGTCGCAAAATCACGATAGTTTTTCTAGCACTTTCTCTCTCCTCTAACATGTCGCGAAATCATGACAGTTTTCTTACTTGTCTTTTTCTTTGACCTTTTTGCAAATGGGCCACTATGATCTTCTTGGAAACTCACTGTCCATGCTCTGAATAATCTTCTTGGAAAATCACTGTCCATGTCTGCAAATTATTTGACATTAAGTCAAATTCCTTCAAGAGCTTCTTGACATCAATGACAACCTATACACTTGAGCAAAGGCAATGTACCCAAGGTACCCAAAATTGCCAACATAGTGTTTGGCTACACTGGTTTACAACAACCTACACTAGCCTTATACTTTGGATTGTTTATTCTTATCATTTTTTGATGGTTGACCTTTGGACCTCACCTCTCTCTTCTTCTTCTTCTTCTTGTTTCTTCTTATCTTCCTTATTTTCTTCTTTCTTTTCTCTTCTTTTTTCTTCTTCCTTTCTTTCTCTCCTTTTCTTTTTTCTCTATTATTTTTCTTGCTTGAGCTTGTTTCTCCTATTTCTTCTCCTTGTTCTTATTTTTTTTGCATTCATTTCATACTTAATATAGTGTGCATTAGGATAGTTTACATACATAAAAATACTTAAAATAATAAAAATAAACATATAAAAAATATGCATTAAATCATTGCACATAAAAACATAAAATCATAAATCCGTAGCTATGTATTACTCATAAGAAAAAGAGTACATCGTGTGAGGTTGGTGTACCACAATTCATACTTGGTACACTCAACCTAGGGATGCAGACCATAATAAAAAATTGGTGCATCATACCGATCCCTAGCATAGCCTATCCTAGCTTTGAGAGCCAGCTTCCTCTGGCCTTCCCTAGGGTGGAGGTAGTCTTAGTTGTGCCACCAACTGCTGAGATGTTGAATGCACCCATGATCAGGATCACGACTTTCTTTCTTATTGAAGGGATGGAGGAAGCTCCATCCTCCACTCTGGAGAGATAGTTGTGCAATAAGCCATCTCAAATAACATGGCCCTCTAGATGGTTGTATCTAACCTATCATTGGTATATCACAACTCTGCTTGAAGGAGCTGCATCACATCCTCTACCTGGCTACTTCCAATAGTAGCCATACCCTTATCTCGGGCCTAATGGTGCTCTCCATCCATCTAGGATACCTCTCCTTGTAGCTGCATAATCTCTATCAGTGTAGTGTCCCTCTTAGTCTATAGTTGGACCACCTACATCTGTAGATAAGCTAGCTATACCCACAACTCCTCTATCCCCTAGCTTTAGCCTATTGTTGCTACTTATGTAGATGCCTCCCCAAGTTTTTTGACCCATGGCCCCTATACCTATGTGGGGGTATCTCCCATCCCCCCCTCTTCGATCCCTACTCCTGGGATGGTCTCCTCTACCATCTGAATTTGAACCCATGTTAGTCTCTATCTAGGCATAACATGATCCTATTGTGCCCTCTTTGTGGCCCTATGATCTACCTCTTGAAATACCTTCTACATGCCTAGGCCCATCACCTAATACCTCTATGTTGGTATGGATAGTGAGATCCTCTGGGGTGCAACTCCTCTATACCATCACCTATACCCAATGGCCATCCTTGCATCATATACCCTTGGGTCAATGTAATGAGGATCATCCTGGTCCTCCTCAACCCACCTAGTGAGCTCGATCACCTCCAATCCTTGTTGGATCATAGGTCACCCTTTGGTACTAGTAGTCCCCTAGGTTTGGAATTCCCAGTAATATCCCTAACTATCATAGGAGTCGATAAAATATAAGCACATCTAGATATCCCAGCTCTAACCATAGCCATCTAATCCTCCTCACCCTTGTTAGCTTTTTCCTATCATCTACCCAACAAGGGTGAAGCCTCCATGGTTGCAATATGATTTTTGTATCTCACAACTCATCAATCACCCACCTCACTAGTGGCATGATTCCTTCATAGGTCCTCGTGGTCCTCTCTAGGTATCTAGGCCATTTGTGTGTCGTTGGTTTCTCTAGGCTAGGTGATGGTCCTGGTAGTACTAACGGTCTACATACCATAATTTTCTCTCATCACCACGCCTGGAGCAATGTCGTACACAAAAATCCTATACGTCGCTTATACACAATGTTGTATAATATCTTGTATAAATGGACCAACACATAAGGGCCCTATGTGAAGTGGACTCCTTGTTATCGTATGTCTACCACTACTCCTTCCAGTGCCCATGGTAAGTATCTTTTGCTAGTGTGGCAAGTCAAGAGACCAACCACCATCCCTGAGAGCACCATGATCAAAGGGTCCACTCTGTAGTAGCAAACCAGGTCATCAACTATTAGGGTTCCCTCTCATACATGGTGGGTGAAATCTATGAAAAACCACTACAGAGTGGTTGCCTTCCCTTGAATCTCTCCATGATGGGGATCCTTAGGATCGACCACACATCCTCCAGTGTGATGGTCATATTCCCTGTTGGTAGTCATAACATAAAAGTATTTGGATACCATCGCTCTCCTAGGGCGATCAACATAGCCCTATCTATCTTGATCTGTGGCATCCTTGCCATGTGGTCCAACCTAACCACCTCCAATATAGCCCTCTGCCTATCCCAGAGCATCTAGCTCTACCAGAGCCCCTACCCATAATTATCGACTCTCGAGAATACCTAGCTGCATTCAATAAACAACATAAAATTTAATTAGTTCCATCATAAAATCAAATTAATTAATAAAAGAAAAAAATTCTAATTTCGCATACAAAAATTTCAATTAGCAATTCATACTTTGGGATTTACTTGTGTCTTTCTTCCTCTTTTCTTTCTTTATTTTCTTCTTCTTCTTTTTTTCCTAGGTTTTCACAAAGTCATACCCTAGTTTTAGATTGTGCAAATTTGCTTTTGCAAAGTCGCTCCTAGTTTCTTCCAAGCATGATTTCACCATGTTTCGTCTAAGGTAAAATTGCGCTCGAGCTGCAAAGTTGCACCTAGGTTGTGGCATGAATTTCATTGGCTTTTATGGCAATTTTTCTAAAATAAAGCAAAAGGAGGAACGAATATAATCCTTACCCATTCTCGATCCCTAGCCTCACCCCTCACAGTCACCGCTTGGTGAACTTGAAGCGCCATTGCTTTTTCTCCTAGAGCTATATTTTTCTCCTCCTCGTAGTAAAAATGAATTAGGGTTTTTACCTCTATTTTCCTTTTAACCCTAATTTTGTTTTTTGTCTCCTCTTTTTATTTTCTCAACTATCGGTCTTGCTCTCTCTCTCATTTTTTCTATGTCAATTATTTTGAGTTCTTATGAAACATCAATTTTTCATAAAAACTCGAGGGGGCACCTCGGCCTATAGAGGCATTAATGTCCCTAATGCCTTGATTTATTGTGTAAATTAAAAAGTAACTAGAATGACATCATTTTTGCTCATGCAACCATCCCTAGTACTTGATGCTACCACATGAGATGTGTCACTGTGAGAACCTACCCATGATCACGGGTGACATCATGGTAAAGAATTCCACATTGGCCATTGCTAAAAAAACCCTTATAGAAAATGGCATTGTTATTGCATCGATAAATATTATTAATATGGATATTGTGCACCCTTTCATCATTTGGAGCCTCTTCCTACCAACAATTTGGTTGGACCATGGTATTCTCTTGGTCTGACCAACTATTACAATTTAAGAACTACCCATATATACAACTCCTTGCTCATACTATGTTTGTTGAAATAAGCTTGACCGCTATCATAGCCAATCTTGTAATGCACTCCTGTTGTGCATTGCCATTCGACCATTCCCATCACCTACCAAGATTCATAAACGTAAACTCAAATGATGATGAATGCATTCGTTCATATTAAATTTGACATCAACCTTGGGTTCCCTTGGGTTTATCTATCAATGGTGTATATTTTCTATCAATCTTGCCATCATAGACCTCCTCTATCCAAATTATATCCACTACCAAATTATTGTTGTCGTGGTCATCCATTCCTAGCTATTTTAGTTGTTGGTCATCGATCCCCAATGTGTAGGTCTACTATGCAATCCATATCAACTATTTCCATATGTTTTGTCATCCCATATTAATCACTCCCGTATTCATGGTCCTTGATTGAAACACACTATCATTGCATCACCATTTGTCTCACAAGCTTCCATGTATGTGTTTTCGTCCTTTGATAGTGTACTACTTGAATCTGTCAGATCACCACTAGCTTACTACAATATACACTTTGACCTTTATATTTTCTCTTGTTTGTGTCCTATTAGGTGATCGACTTATGCTTCTCTGACCTAGTAATTTCCCATGTTAATAGCAACACACGTCAATGACCTCACTCACAACCATGTCATCTAGAAATGCCTCATCACCAAAGCCTACCTCACACTCACATGCTGATATCTACCTCAGTGTCAATGTGGGACCACATGCCTTCTGCATTTGAATATCCATGTTTGCACACCATTTTTGGGGGTATAGCCTTATCAGATGGATCACCCTTGTTGGACTAACGATCGCCCGTCCGTCAGGTCTATGGTTGAACTCTGCATGTATCACAAATCACCAAACTTAAAATTAATTATTAAATCCAATACTAAGAATAAAAATGTTACAAAATATAAAGGCAATAAATAGGTCTTATTTCCATATATAAATATGCCATTTTCTTTTTATTTGGTTTTATTTTTTTAATTATAATTTTTTGTTTTATTTATTTTATTTAATATATATATATATATATATATATATATATATATATATATATTAATTTATTAATTTTAGTTCTTTCATTCATTAATATGAATTCGATTTAATTTTAAATTTTGAATAAACTTAATTCAAAATGTTAAAACTAACCAAGACATTAAAAACATGAAAAAGGTTTAAAATTTATTAAAATCAACCACACTAGACCTTTGAAAGTCACCTAAAGGAGAATCCAAGCAACAAACACCTATTGCAATCTTGTGGGTAAGAACCCACGAAAAATATCACTCAAAATGAACCAAAAGAACCAAAAACAACTTTTTAAAAGGGGGTCCCCAAATATTGGGGCTAGTTGTGTAATGGCCACAAAAAATGGTCACTCTACTGGGAAATGCTCCTGAGCATTTCGAGTGAAGAACCCAATATGAAACGAGAACACAAAATATCAATGAAATATGAATTATTTAGTGATGCCTTGAGAAGGTGAGGGTAGATAGCTTTGAATAAATAACAACTAATTCATCTACCTTTGCTCAATGTGTGAGAAGTGATTCATTTTTGCACCTTTGAAAACCTTTCGAATTCCCTCATCTGGTTTGCATTTAGGCTATGAAGCATGACTCATAAAAAGAAAGCTTTTATAGATAGAGACCTATTGCTAGTTAGAGTTCTATAGCCTCGATAGGGTTTATCTAACTCACCCTTGTATTTATTTGATACTTTGAAAAGCATTTCCTTATAAAAAAAAGTTATATCTAGATAGAACCCTACTGCCAATCAGGCATCTCTAGCCCTAGTAGAGTTTGCCTAGACTTTGTGACTGATTTGATCAACCTTTCAATGCTTGTTTTTTTAATATCAAGCTTTACAATAATTTATATATCACGAGGGTTAGGAAGCATAGAGATGGAGCATGTTGAATTTTTGCCTTAATTTGCAATTCAACATAACTTCATCCTTTAGGACTTCCATAAATACCCTTTAATTATGTGAGTTACATGTGGAGCTTTGGAAAAATGCTTCATTTTTCCACTCTCCACCATTTTAGTCATAAAATTTGAGCATGATTGCAAAATAACTCATCCCCCTTATCTCAGGTTCACCTACTTTTTGATTAGGTATTCCAACCTACTTAAAAAAGGAACACAAAAATAGACGAGGCCATAAACTAGCGACCACCAAAAATCACATCAAAATAAGGAAACAACCCAAAACACAAAACTAAAAACACAAACCAAATCCTAACATAAGGTAATCTAACATGAAAGCAAAAAAAGATCAAAAATTATGGATCAAGCACAAAATGATAAATCTAAATGCAAAAAACATTAAAACCAAAACTATATACAACAATATACAATAATATACAAGAGGATGTAAAATTTGGGATATCATTTCCCTGGATCCCAAACATGATAGCACATTTTAAAATACATATAACATGATACGCATTCCAAGTTTTATGGGCATCCAACAAAACAAAGACTATGCCAAACAATACAAAAATTTTCATCTTGCCTCTCTCACCCCACCAATTTAGCATAATTCCATTAGTAATCCCATAGTGGAGTTTCAAATCATAAAATTTATTAGACAATAATTGATCTTCAATTCTTTTGTGTTTATTCCTTAAAATGTCATTTTCACAATTTGATTCATGATTTAGAATTAGGAATTCCTTTTTAAATATTGAGATATTGCAAACAAGAGCCTATTTATAAAAACTTTAAAGCCAATTTATCTATCATATTTTTAAGCCAAACAAAATTATGCAAGCATCTAGGATATTTACTAAATGAGAATCATTATAAGATTTTATCCTAGATTCAATTGTTAATTTTTGATGAACTTGATTCAAAAATTCAAGCACGTCAAATTCTCTTTCATTCAACAAAGCGATATCATTAGTGGTGTGAGGAGAAATTGACTCAATTACCTATTTATCATGATCTTTATCATCATATTCTTGTAGCACTTCTTCTTCAATCACCTATTTATCAAGCACACCAAAATTAGGCACCCAATCAAAAATATGTCCATATTTTTCAAACCATAAGTCTTGTCTATCTAGGGATGTGTCACATAACACATCTTCCTAATCAACCACTTGAGTTGTTTCAAATGAAGCAACATTTTTATTTGGATCATCAATGACATCAAACCCAAACTATTCAGGCTTTGGAATTTCCTCTATTTGAGGTAATATAGATATTGTAGGGTGCTTAAGTGAAACTAGGCCTTCAATTTCTTGCATCTCAAATATGAACAAAATGGGCGAGTCTCCTTCTTTGCCTAGAATAGTAGAGGCATTACCATCATTTTATCTTTTAGAAAGATGTTCAATAAACTCATATTCAAAATGGCTAGATCTTGGAACCTTCTCTATTTTTGCAAATGACTTGTTATCTTTTGTTTGTACAAGAATTGACAAATCTTCATGTGAGATAGAGTTTTCAACATCCTACTTGTCAAGTGAAATAGAAATTTCATCAGCAGAAGCGTGAGAAAACAATGATTTCTCATACCTTTTTCTACAATTATAATAATGGTCATCTAAATCCATGGGATTAAATTCTATTGCATCCTCCTCGTAAATTTCAATCTATTCAATAAATTCTTCTTCAAATTCTTCCTGATCATTATCTAGAGGATGTTGAAGGCTTTGATCATCAATTTTAATCATTTCATCCAAATTTATGGAAGGTCCTGATTCATCACATATTTCAAAACCAGTCCACTTTAGTACCCCTCCATTGTTTGAAATAATATTGCTTTTAGTATTTTTAATATTTTTCTCATAAAGGTCCGAGGTGTAGACCAATTGGTTCATCCAAACCCCATAATGGGGTCGGAGGTCCAAGGTTCAAATATCGAGCCTCTTTGGACTGAATGCTTGTCCCTTTCTTGGTTCTTTCAGTGGCATAAAAGGTTTAAAATGATTGTGGCATGGTGGTTATAGGGGCGGACTGCACGAAGATCAGTGTGGTGGCTTTTGGTGCGGACAGTGCAGAATATTGTGGTGGCCATAAAATATGGACAACCTGCCCGGATTCATGGCGGCTACCAATTCCACCATGTAAATACAAAAAAAAATATATATATTTGTCTCATAAGGATGATTTGTAGAATCATCAAGATATGCATCTTGAGGCATTTGTTCTTGTAATTGAGCGATGTTTCCTTTAAGATGTAGAATTAGCCTTTCCAACTTGTCCTACATATCAAGAGAGGCAAGTGCTTCATTAGAAATAGTGGCAAAGTTCTCCCATTTATTCAACCAAAAATAATCATCTACTAAAATTGGGGTGTGATGTTCAACCATTTCTTCATATTCTTCAAATCCAACAACTAGTTGCTTTTCAAACTCACCTTCACCTTCTTTAGATGGTTCGATTATTTTCAAAAGTGGACTACTCTTTGTATTCAAGCTTGCAAGATCACAATCCACATTTGTAACACATGATTCAATTTGATGACAATTTGGAATGTGTGGATTTTATTGACTATTAGTTTCAACAATCTCATCCAAATTATCTTTCGAGAACAAGTGGTGAAATTTTGTTATATCTTTAGATTCATCCGTTGATTCTTTTTTAAATTCATTTTCATCCACCTTTGAGGGCTCAATTGTTTTAAAGAGTGGATCATTTGGTTTTCTATGATCACCCAATCCTCACTTGTAAATAGGGACTCTAAGCCTTCTAGCTTGTCACAAATTAAATCATGTTGTCTTTCTTGATCATGATAATAATTTTCCTCTGAAAAAAAGTGATGATATTCTATCCTACCTTCTAGACAATATTTAGATTCATATTTTGACTCTCCAAATTCACTTTCAACCACCTTTGGTGAGTCAAGGGTTTTTCAATAATATCAACTCTTGTATTTTGCTTCCAATGATTGTCCCAATCTTCCTTTGTAAATAAACATGAAAAAATCTCCATAGTTTACCCTAATCCCATTGATTGTTCATATTAGACCTCATTTGATTCAGGGGTACTATATTGGATGGTTGGTGTTGGTTGGAATCCATAGCTCCTAAAAAATAATTCATCATGGAAGAAGGTTACACCTCACCCTGACTCATGGGTGGTATCTTATTTTGAGCCTCAGTATTAAGTAATGATAATCTACCCGCATCAATATTTCTCAAATTCCACCATCTTTCTACCATAACTTCCTCATTGTAGGCCTTAGGTAAAGATCAATCTTCAAGAATCTTCCATAGAAATTTGGATATGTAAATTTGAAAGGATCTCTCTTCTGAGATGATGAAATGGGGAACCACTTCGGTATACAACTTATGAAACCTATCATTGAATTGACTCATGGACTTATTAGGTTCCTTACAGATAGAGACAAATTGATTTAGCATCATAATTGGGTCAACTAGTTTTTCAAAATGGCTAGTAAACATTGCTTCTAGTTGAACCCAAGAAGTGATGGAACCTATAGGTAGGTATAGGTACCACTCAAATGCAACCTCATCCAATGTGTATAAAAATAATCTACAAGGAACATCTCCATGCCATATTTGCAAATGACTTAAAATATCCTTATATCTCTGAATATGTTCCTCAGCCGAGGTCACATCATGCTTAAACATGGGTAAATAATTTTCTACACCTTCAAAGAATTTGATGAGTAGGCATGTCTAACTAGCTATAATAGTCACCTATCCAAGGTGTAATTCTTTCCCTAGTTGGAAAAACCATTGCCATTAGTGAACCTTAAAGAACACAACTTTAATAACAATTTTGTTAGTCAAATAAATATATCTTACAAATAAGAATTAAATGATTAACTAATCTCAAATGTCTAACATATATATCATTGTGTTAGCATCACCCAAAATATTTACATAAGTTAAACCATGATATCAAATAACATCCTCCAATTTGAAAAAATGTTAGCCTTAATACATCATCAATTAGAGAACATTAGGATCAATGAAAGTGATCAATATGTAAACAAAACTTCGTTAGTCAAGACCAATGCCTTTAAATAAATATTTCAAGTAAACATGAACAATATAGGATCTAAATAGCAATAAATTAAACCATTTCAGGCCCTCCTTCTAGAACCAAAACGTTGAGTGGACATTTTTCCCAATTGCAAAATCCCCATCACAGTCAGGGTATCAATCCAAAAACCCTCTCTTGCAAAGAAATAGAATTTTTTCCAAGGTTCCTTTACTTAATGTGTTCTTGTGATCTTGTGAAGATATATCAAATAAGTGTTAGAAATACCTTATTGATTTGCAAGTAATTGTTAACAAGGGGCCTCTGTTGGTTTATTTTATTATGCTATGTTATTGATTGTTCAAGAAACTTAAAGAGGAAAAGAAAAATGTGATTGGACCTCATATGACCATGATATAAAATCCTTAGTTCATTTTATCTTAATGTTCCTTAGATAGATTTTATCTTCTTTTGGTTAAGCAAATTTTAAACAAGTTTGATCTTGCATTAAACCCTAATTTAAGCATGAAATAGGAGATTAAAATCTATCTCTAAATGTGAAACTTAAATGATAAAAGAATTCATTTAATGTTTCTTTGAATATGAAAATAAAGATAGCTTTTGATATAATAAATAAATTACCCCTCTTTGATTTTCATAAAGAGACGCCAATTTATCGTTTTAAAAACAATGGATTTCGGAATGCCATATAAATTGTTCCCCTTTAATGAAATTAATTTTCATAAAGGAAAGTTAATTAATTTCTTGCAGAATAAACATGCAAATCTTGAAATTTGATTTACCTTCAAAACACAAAATTATGTAAAATCCAAAATTATAAAATGCCTGTAAAAACAAATTTAAATAATTTTTATAATTTCAAAATGGCTTCAAAATGAAATCGAAATTGCATAATATGACACGTTAAATCTCGTTCTTCACATCCATGTATTTGTTTTTGGAATTTAATTTTTTTCGATTTTTATTTTAATCGTTGAAGTTTTAAAAAAATCTGCAAAAGGGAAGGGTTAGAAAACTAAAAATAAAAAGAATTTTGAAAAAGGACCTGAACCATGAAAATACTAAAAATAAAACAACTACAACATGATACTACCCTATCCTACAAAACCAGAGATGTGAGTGTTTCTAAATATAACCTGGTTTATCCAAACCTGCATTTGCGTAATCCACATTAACCTATGTGCAATATTCTAAGGAAAATGAAATGAAATTCCATGTTCCTAAAAATTCAACAATGCTACCATTAAATGCATACAACATTGCCTATAAGCCTAAGAGCATGGAAGAAAAAGATAGACAATTTTCCCAAATATCCAAAAACAAATTCCTCCAATCTTGTTAATAAAGTGCAAATTCTTGTAATATTTTGCATTAAAATAGAAAATGAAAGTTTCTGTTATAGCGGATTTCCAGCCTTCACCTCCAAAATGTCCAACCCTTGGCAGTGGAAAACTTTCAACCCAATTACAATGTTTTAATGAGGTATTTAGAACCTACACCCTGTCCTTTCATTTTTGTCCCTCCTTCGTTTGATTTTTCTCTGCAAATTTTTGGTTTTCATGATGCCTTTCATTTATCTATTTCTCATGCTTCAACATAACTGATGTTTTCCTTCTCTTAAACGTATAACGAACATTTTTACTAATCTCTCATGGACCTTAAATTTATTTTCATAACACCCTTATACAAATTATCAAAGTTGAAGCATTTATCTAAAATTTCTCTTTTTATAAACATATTGTCTCATGTTGACTATGGAACGTCCATTGATATCTATTATATGAATACTAAGTCTAATAAAAATAAAGGCTTTATCTGTTACCTCCAAAGCTTCGCACCAGTGAATCTTTGGTTAATACCTATACTTATCCACGAGGCCTTTATTTTATTTAGCATGTAGCAAATCATCCTGTCCTATTGTCAGTTGTATTACTATGTTACTGTCTACATTGAAGGAGCATAAATTTATGTCATGACATAAGTATTCTTGGGCCATAAATACCCATCCTCACTATGCACACAAAATCAAATTTGTGGGCCTTCTATTTGGCTTTCGAAACCCCACTGCCAGATGCTTGCCACGTCGAGAGTCATTTCTTTATTTATTCCTATGTTTAGACTATTCAGACAACACTTGATTTACACCTAGCATCCTGATATATGTCTATTGCTTCTCTCGTATGTGAACCATATAACCATTACACCAGAATTGATTGTATCTTATCTACTCTCTGCGGTGGATTATTCCACATGTAAATACCTTCTATGAATATGTTGCATTGTGCCACATCTTGCTCATGCAACCGTCCCTGGTATTTGATGCTACCACATGAGAAATCTCCTTGTGAGAACCTACCCATGATCACGGGTATCACCGTGGTAGAGAATTCCATATTGGTCATCGCCAAGGAAACCCCTATAGCAAATGACATTGTTCTTGCATCGATAAATATGATTAGTATGAACATTGTGTACCCTTTCATCATTTGGAGCCTCTTCCTACCAATAAATTGATTGAACCATGGCATTCTCATAGTCTGACCAACTATTACAATTTAAGAACTTTCCATCTATACAACTCCTTGGTCGTATTGCGTTCGTTGAAATAAACTCAACCACTATCATAGCCAATCTTGCGATGCACTCCTATTGTGCATTGTCATTCGACCATTCCCATTGCCTACTGAGACTCATAAATGTAAACTCAAATTATAATGAATGCATTCATTCATATTAAATTTGATGTTAATCCTAGGTTCCCTCAGGTTTATCCATCAATGGTGTATCTCTATTATGAATATCATTGTCATCGATCTCCTTTGCTCAAATCATATCCACTACCGATTATTATTGTTGTGGCCATCTGTTCCTAGCTATTTTTGTTGTTGGTCATTGATCCCCAGTGTGTAGGTCTACTATGCAATCCACATTAACGATTTCCATGTGTTGTCATCCGTTCAAATCACTCTTGTAGTCATGGTCCTTAGTCGAAACACACTACCATCACATCACCATTTGTCTCATGAGCTTTCATGTATGCATTTT
The DNA here is from genome assembly GCA_028583015.1 of Wollemia nobilis. Taxonomy (NCBI): domain Eukaryota; kingdom Viridiplantae; phylum Streptophyta; class Pinopsida; order Araucariales; family Araucariaceae; genus Wollemia; species Wollemia nobilis. The sequence goes on along the minus strand of JAQPPZ010002568.1, from coordinate 38,062 downwards.
CATCCTTTGCTAGTGCACTACTTGATCTACTGGGTTACCACTAGCCACCACATACACTTTGACCTTGATATTTGCTCTCATCCATATCCTATTAGGTGATCGACCCATGCTTCTGTGACCCAACTATTTCCCATGTTAATAGCAACTCACATCGGTGAACTCACTCGTGACCACATCATCTGGGAATGTCTTTTTACCGAAGCCTACCTCACACTCGCATGTTGATATTTGCCTCAGTGCCAAGGTGGGATTGCACACCCGTCACATCTAATTATCCATATCCGCACACCAATTTTGGGGGTATAGCCTCATCAGGTGGATCACCCTTGTTGGACTAACGATCACCCATCCATCGGGTCTATGGTTGAACCTTGCATGTATCACAAATCACCAAACTTAAAATTAATGATTAAACCCAATACTGAGAATAAAAGTGTTACAAAAGATAAAGACAATAAAAAGGCCTTATTTCCATATATATATTTCATTTTCTTTTTATTTTGTTTTATTATTTTAATTATTTTTTTATTTCTTTTTATTTTGTTTTATTATATATATATATATTTAATTTATTAATTTTAGCCCTTTCATTCATTAATATGAATTTGATTTAATTTAAATTTTTGAATCAACTTAATTCAAAATGTTAAAACTAACCAAGACATTAAAAACATGAAAAAGGCTTAAAATTTATTAAAAACAACCACACTAGACTTTTGAGAGTGACCTAAAGGAGAATCCAAACAACAAAAACCTACTACAATATTTTGGGTAAGAACCCACAAAAACTATCACTTAAAACAAACCAAAAGCACCAAAAACAATATTTTAAAAGGGGGTCCCCAAATATTGGGGCTAGTTGTGTAATGGCCAACTACAGACACCCAAAGCCAACTAATATATGGAGGAAGCTACCTAAATCCATACTAACAATATTACTAGAATATACCAACAAAGGCCCAACCACTCTGCTAGAGCACCTCAGGGAATTGGTATTTATATACCAAACACATAATATCATGGAACAAGATGTGGCCTTAAGGTTGTTAGTGGCATCCTTCAAAGGAGAGGTACTTAAGAAATATGAATCACTTCCTCCACATTCAATTATAGAATGGGATTAGTTGGATTCATTACTCATGAATGACTTCATCATAAAAAGTGAATAAAATATAGTTGATGTAAAAAATAAACCAACCCAAGAGAATGAAATTCCCCTTGCCTATCATGTTTAATAGAGTGGCTAACTAAATTTCCCCCAATTGGAAAATAACCAACAAAATTGGGTCTATGATAATGATATCCTCTCTGAGTAGTCAACTAATAAATAAATCAAGGCACACCAACTAATAGTTTTTGTCAATTGAGAAAAGGCCAAGAGCATAATCCCTAGAAGAAATACACTTACAAAAAAGACCCTTTTCCTTAACTATAAACACTTCTAAAGAGCAACATTGTAGAAATTTGTAAACCAATATATGATATAGAAAATCTAATAGTACCTAATGAATCTAAGAAAATAAATAAGAATCCAACTACCTTGCACAAGCCTATAGATACAAGAACAGGGCTAGCACTAGCAATAAAAGATGAGTTGTCAAGAAATATTGAATATGAGGATGACAAGGTCAATGACCCTAGGTTGGAGAAGAATGGGATGATGTTGAGGGAAGAAGATCATAAGAAACAAATAGAAGCTAAAGAATATTCTTTTGTGGCAAGGGTATTAAGCAACGGTCTTACCCAATACCTCCTTGTTATGATCCCATCCTAAAATAAAATTTGTAATTCTCATATGATTATGTAATGGCCCCCATTACAACATGGGGACCCATTTATAATGTTATTTTCCAATACTTTGTAATGGTATGTGGCAAGTGAACCACCTAGATAAGTGGACCCATTTCATTTAACCATTATCAAGAATGTAACTGATGTTTGGTAGAAGATTTTAGCCTGAGTGGCACTTTGCATGTAAGACAACTCTTGAGCATTAGGTTAGGGTTGCAAGAAGAGTATCTTTAAAAAACATGGTCCCATGAACAAATGTATATTTTGCAAATAAATGAAAGTATTAAAGGTGGTTGCTCCCTTGAAAAGGCCTATGATTTTGTATTGTTTTGTGAGATTATTTTAATTTTGCATTTATATTTTGTATTGCAATATAATTTTCTTTCATGGAATTCTATTTTAATTGTAATATTTATGTGAATGAGTTTATTTTTATTATAATATTCCTAAAAAATGGTTTCTAGCACTTTCTAGGGTCAAGTTCCATTGTTATTGTGACAATTATTGCCCTTCTATTTAACTGTTAGGTATAAATTTCTCGTATTTCCAAATTTCTACTTGTTTTCTTAGTAAAAAAATAAAAACAACCTTTTTTCTACATTAGTTTACTAGGTTAGAAACCCTATGCTGAGGGTTTTAAATATCATGGAGAAGCTATAGTTGTTGGCTAAGCTAGATTTCCCATAAATCATCTATTGAAGTGAGGGGTAATCAAGCTCCAATACCCAGGCCTTAGACAACACCCATATACAAAATTGAGCTTCCACATATATTCAAGTATATCAAAAGACCCCCTAGGATTAGGAGAAACTCGTAGCTCTAGAAATATTTTTGGCCTTGTATAATCCATAGTACATTAGATATAGTATCCAAAAATATTACCCTCCTATACTATTTCTCACCAAAAATTTGTCGATGATACCCTTCTATTGACTAAGGCGTCGGTGGTTGAGGCCAAAAGAATTAAATACATCCTGCAACTCTACGAGGACACTGCTGGTCAGAAAGTTAATTTCAGTAAAAGCAAGCTATATATCTTGAACACCCCCATTCATAGGCTAGGAAGAATTAAAAAAAAAATAGGGTGTGATATAGCAAACATCCCCACTTCGTATCTTGGGCTCCCTCTTTTCATTGGTTCTCCGAGAGAGTCAATGTGGGACAGGGTTATTGAAAGAATTCAAAAAAAACTTACTATATGGAAAGGTCATCTTCTATCTCAAGCAGGAAAGCTAACCCTCACTAAGGCCTCTCTTTAGAGCATTCTAGTCTATTTCCTCTCTGTTTTCAAAGCCCCTGTGAAGGTTTTCCAGAAAATTGAGAAACTCCAAAAAGAATTTTTATGGACTGGATCATAGGAGAAAAAAAGGATACACCTTGTAGGATGGACCAAAGTGTGCAAACCCAGGGAAAATGGGGGCTTAGGTCTGAGGATAATTGCTCATATGAATTTAGCTTTACTAGCTAAGCAGGTGTGGCACCTCATTTTTGGTGAAGAAAATGAATGGACAACTATCATCAAATGAAAGTATCTTCAAAATATGGAATTTCTAAGTGACTCAGTTCCAATCAGAGGTTCTGCTTTTTGGAAAGCAATTCTCAATTGTAAGGAAATCATCAAAAAAGGTTTAATATGGGTTTTAGGCAATGGTGAGAGGATAAATTGCTAGAATGATAGGTGGGCTAAGGACAAACCACTAACACAATATCCTAACTTAGCCCAAATTAGAGATATCATGGAAGAACTCATTGGTAGAAAAGTCTCCGATTATATGGTTGAGGACAGAGGCAGAATGAAGTGGAAACAAATAAGGATTCAAGGATTTCAAGTGAAATAAAATGATATTTATAACATTCTCGAGCAACAATTTATCCCCATGAGACCCAAGGAAGATCAAGTGACCTAGGCTCCTACGAAAAATGGGTAGTTCACTATTAAATCAACTTACAAGCTTCTGCTTGATGACGATGATTTTTTCCTCCAAAAGGACTTAGTTTGGATAAAAAACTTTAATTCCAAAAATTACAATCTTTTCATGGCTGGTTATCTAAGGAAGAATTCTAACCATTGATAATATTATGCGTAAAGGTATTTGTATCACTAATTGTTGTTATCTATGCAGGGCTAATTGGGAGATCATTTATCACATTTTCCTTGAGTGTCCTTTTTCCTTGACTGTCCTAAGTGGGGTTTTTCAGGCCTTCAATATTTCTTGGGTTAAACCAGCCATCGTACTTGATTTTTTCATCCAGTGGCCTTACCCCTTTTCAATACAAATACTTAGATACATGTGGAAAATTTGTCTCAATCACTATCTTTGGAAGGTGTGGTTAGAAAGGAACCATAGAGTCTTTAATGAGTCTATCCATGATCATCAAACTAGCATTTCTAGGATCCTATCCTTTTCCAATGAGAATGTGAACCTTATCCCTTTTGATAGCCGTGAAACTCATCTGTAGGAGACCACGATTGCTGAATCTTTAAGCTTAACCTTGTTAGATTAGTCTGTGCCTATGGTAGTCAACCCCAAAGCCAATGTTAAGTGGCCCCCACCTCCTACATTTTTGTTTAAGCTTAATTTAGATGGAGCGGCTAAGGAAAATCCTAGCAGAGTAGGCACTGGCGGCATTGTGCAAGATCATAATGGGAATATGATGCTTTCATTTTTTGAATATTTGGTAACAAGGACAAACAACAAAGCTAAAGCTAGAGCTATGTGGAGAGGCCTTCAAATGACTAAAGACTTATAAGGCAATTTTATCATAGAAGGAGACTCTATGCATGTTATAAATCTCCTCAATAATTGGAAAACACCTCCTTGGAGGATTAAAACAATTTTTGAAGAGGCAAGGATCCTTTTCTAGGGAAGACAAGACAGAAAAGCCCAATATGTCTTTTAGGAATCTAACAAAGTTGTTGATAAGCTGGCAAATTTGGGTGTCGATGGTGACGGACTTTTCAAATGGGAACACGGTGTCCCGAGCGAAGTAGAGGAGCTTATTCAACAAGAATGCCAAGAATGATAGTCAAATTTACCAACAGGAAAGGCACTGTAAGTTCGAAGGCTATGAGTATTCCCGTCTCTTTTTTGAAATGGACTCACAATAAAAATTATCCGAGCTGTCAGTCTTGGTGGATGCTACTTGGAAATACTACAAAGGCTAATGGGGACAGTCACATGTCAGATAACATGGCTCCTAGTCATATTAGTAATTTTATGTTGGTTGATAATCACAGGGCAGGAAAGAAACGGTAATATAAGACTTCGAACCAGAGCCACGTGGACCACTAGATAGTCACCGCCATAAATCTAGCCAGTAGGTTCACTTCTCAAGGGATGATTGGCCAAGACAAGATGTGGTCCCAAAGCATGTAATATATGGAAGAAAGCAATTACCAAAGAATTATTAAGAGTAACTGTCAATACAGAGCTTGTGGGAGTTTTTTTCAGTACTTTGCTATGTGTGTCTGCAACTTTTTGTTTCTCCACTGTTTCAAGGAAGGGATTTGTGTCTGTTTCTTTTTTTGTAATTATGATGCAGGTGTGTTTTCTTGGGGTATACCCAAAATGTTGTATGGGAAGTTTATTTTTGATAACATGCTATGTGCCTTACCGGATGTAATGGCTTTGGTGGCATGTAGATTTTACATATATAGGATCATTAGTAAGGACATGTTCATCAACATCCCTGGGCTAATTTTTGTAAAAGGTTTTGGGTCAACCTGTAAAAGCTGGTATTAATGCTATAGTATCTTATCTACCAAAAAAAAAAAAAGAGGTAGTGTGCTCAAGGGTATGCATGGACTCCTCCTTAAGTAGTGGCTTGAAATATCGGTCTGAACACTATCATTTGTCATTGTGGTATAGCAAAGGACCTATGGGTAGTACATATACCCTGGCTTAGATTACCCTATTTTGTGAATGTTTTTGAAAAATTTGAAAAAACTTGTATTAAAACAGAGAACAATTACAAGAGGGAGAAAACACATCCCAGCCAAGAGCAAGAAGCAAGAAAACAACAAGGCGCGAAAACGCGACATGTCACGAAATCGTGACATGTCGCGATATCGCGACAGAAACCCAACCGAGGCCGCGCCAGAGAAACAAGCCACAAAAATGCGACATGTCACGAAATCGTGACATGTCACGAAATCGCGACAGCCAAGCCCCGAGGCACCTAACCACCACAAACGTCGCGAAATCGCGACGACACAACCTCAAGGCGCCCAATCACCAAAAGTGTCACGAAATCGCGACGAGATTTCCAAAAGGCGCCTGATCACCAGAAGTGTCGCGAAATCGCGACGAGTTCTCCCCTTGACACCAGTGCTGCAAAAGAGTCACGAAATCGCGACGAGTTTTCCCCATGGCGCCAATTCTCCAAAAGTGTCACGAAATCACGACGAGTTTTTCCCTTGGCGCCCAAACTGCAAAAGTGTCACGAAATCGCGACGAGTTCTCCCCTTGGCGCCCCTTCATTAAAGGTGTCGCGAAATCGCGACAATTTTTCCCCACGGCGCCAATTCCCCAAAACTGTCACGAAATCGCTACGAGTTTTCCCCTTGGCTCCCAACCTTCAAAATTGTCGCGATATCGCGACGAGTTATCACCGTGGCGCCCAACCTTCAAAAGTGTCGCGATATCGCGACGGTTTTTCCCCTTGGTGCCAGCTTGCCAAAAATGCCGCGATATCGCGACGATTTTTCCCCTTAGCGCCGATTCAACAAAAGTGTCACGAAATCGCGACGGTTTTTCGCCTCGGCGCCCATCCTTCAGAAGTGTCGCGATATCGCGACGATTTTTCCCCTTGGTGCCAGCTCGCCAAAAATGTCGCGATATCGCGACGATTTTTCTCCTGGGCGCCCTTTCAACAAAAGTGTCGCGATATCGCGACGGTTTTTCTCCAAGGCGGACAACCTTCAAAAGTGTCGCGATATCGCGACAGTTTTTCCCCTTGGTACCAGCTCTCCAAAACTGTCGCGAAATCGCGACGATTTTTCCCTTGAGCAACCATTCAGCAAAAATGTCGCGATATCGCGACGGATTTTCCCCTTGGCGCCTATACTCCAAAAGAGTCACGAAATCGCGACGATTTTTCCCCTTAGCGCCAATTTTCCAAAAGCGTCACGAAATCGCTACAGCTTCCAGCCACAGGCCCCGACGGTGCAACAGGTCACGAAATCGTGACAGTCTCCCTCCAAAGGCCGCGATGGCGCAACAGGTCACGAAATCGCTACAACTTCTCGCCAAAGGCAGCGACGGCGCAACAGGCCACGAAATCGCTACAGCTTCTCTCCAACGGCCGCGACAGCGAAACATGTCACGATATCGCGACAGCTTGCCACCAAAGGCCGCGACGGCGCAACAGGTCGCGATATCGCGACAAAAACCACCCTTAGCATTTTCTTTGTTCATTATCTTAAGGATCGTTCCAGGCCCTGCCGAATCACTTCATCCTCCAAAGGCATGTCACTGTGCAGCTGCACCCCTACCTCTTTCTCAGCACCCATCTTCGCAAGGAAATCGGCCGCTTTATTTAGATTTCTACTCGCATAAACAGGAATCACGTCATCTAGTTCTCTCCATAGTTCCTTGATTTGAGAGACCAAAATCCTCAACCTCCATGCTTTCAAAGCAAAGTTCCTCATGCAATCAAGAGCTCCAACCAATATTTGAGAGTCAGATTCTAGAATTACCCTCCTATGGCCCTGATTAACTACCCAAATAGAAGCAGCTCTGATAGCAATGGCTTCAGCTTCGTTATTTGTGGTTCTGCCCAAACCCTACAGCTCCCAGTAGAGCACGGTGCCCTCGTGATTCTGGCAGACCACACCAATGCCAGCATTACCCGGATTGCCCTTAGCAGCTCCATCAGTATTGATTTTGATCCAACCGTCGGGAGGAGGTATCCAGCTGGCTCTGACCTGTTCCTCTTGCTTTTCCACTCCCTCATCCATTGGCTCCGAATCAACCTGAGATTCCTCATTTGCATGGACGACAACTATTTCAGAGACTTTGCTCCAGATGACCTGCCAAACACCATCAAGCGTGGAAAACGTTTCTCGAAATATTCTTGCATTTCTCTCCAACCACACTTGCCACCAAATGAAATTTAAGCCGAGCTCCCAACCGATACGAAGAGCTTTAGATTTAAATCTACCCCTCTTCCATCTTTCCAGAATGTTAATCCGATTCAAATCACCATTAAGCTAGATTTTAAAGTGAGAGAACCAGCGCTTCCAAATCTGGCGCGTGAAGGGGCATTCAAACATCATATGATCAGCTGTTTCCTCGTTCTTATGGCATAGAACACATTGAGAAGGACCGATGATACCTCTGCACTTGAGGTTGTCGAAAGTGAGAATTCCATTGTGCATAACCTGCCAAGCAAAAAAGTTCACTTTCGGCCAGCCCTTGGATTGCCAAATCTATCTCCAGTCCTCAACCGGGAAAGCAGGGGGGGAGGCTCAGGGAGGATGTTATCATATCCATCTTTAACAGTGTAAACGCCAAGGCTCCCAAAGCCCCAAGCTAATTCATCCTCCTCGTCCCTCCCAGTGAGAAATATTTCCTTCAAGATTCTGGACAAGATGGGTGCTAGCTCCGGAGGGATTGAAATTGGCCACTCCTCCAACTTCTTAAACTTCTTAAACTTATACCCCCCAACTGAGTAGTATTGAAATAACTCTCAATTTGGACCCAACCCTTGGATTCTATGGCAGCTTTGATTGGGAGTAACTCTGGGAATTCAACCATGATGGGAGGAAACTGATCCCAAGAATCAGACCAAAAACGGGCCTTATCCCCCCTCCCCACTTTCCAAAATAGCTGGTCTTTAATAACCTGAGATCCAAGCTTGAGAGCCTGCCAAACTAAGGATCCAACACCCTCCAAAGAGAAGCGGCCCACCTCACTGGGATTGACATGACCCAAGTACTTGCTAGTAAGAATTCTACTGAATAAGGAAGTAGGCTGGGAAATCCACCTCCAGTACAACTTTCCAGCCAAGGCTTTATTATTTAACCTGGATCCTCTCAGTCCCAGCCCACCTTTTACCTTGGGCTGGGTAACTTTATCCCAGCTCACTAAGGCCCACTTTCTCTCTCCCTTTGGTCCTTCCCACAAAAACTTTCTAGCCATCCTATCCAAATCTTTCCAGATTGAAAGCGGGGCAGCCAAGATAGAGAATTTGTAGATAGGCATGGCTTGAATGACTGACTGTAAGAAAGTTACTCTGCCACCATAGCTTAACCACTTGTGAGACCAGTGATTAATTCTTTCCTGGATGCCCTCAAGCAAGTGCCTCCAAGTGTCAAGTTTCAGCTTTTTGAAGTGCAAGGGAATCCCCAAGTAAACCACAGGAAGAGCAGTCCTAGTAAATCCCAGAATTTCTAAAATTCTGTTCTGAAGCCTGTGCTCCAGATTGAAAAAGACCACCTTGGATTTCTTGTCATTAATGACCTGTTGAGTGGCCCTGAGATAAACATTAAGAGTATCCCTAATCGATCTTGCTTCCCTGAGGCTGGCAACTCCCATCAGACCAGTGTCATCCACAAACTGCAGGTGCGATAAAACTTCGTCCCCCACCCTAACACCCAATAATCTGCCTTGCTGTCTTCTCCTCAAGAAAAGTCTGCCAAGACCTTCAGCCATAATCAGAAATAGATAAGGAGAGCAAGGATCCCCCTGGCGGAGTCCCCGAGAGGCTCCAAAAGGCTGCGAAGGAAGGCCCTTGATAAGAACAGAGTAGGTCGGGGAAGAGACACAGCTCATGACCCACTCAATCCAATCCTGAGAGAAACCAAAAGCAGCCATCATTTTGGCCAGAAAACTCCATTCAACCCTGTCATAAGCCTTGGACATGTCCAGTTTAATGAACATCCCTTTATTCCTAGAAGTGTGCATTGAATGAATAGCTTCTTGAGCCATAACCACCCCATCCAGAATCTGTCGACCCTCAACAAAACCCCCTTGCTCGGAGGAGATAATGCTGTGAAGAAGGGGTTTTAGCCGCTCAGCCATTACCTTGGTGATTATTTTATACAACACATTACATAAGGCAATAGGCCTATAATCTGAAATCTGGCTCCCCTCCTCCCCTTTTGGAATCAAGGTAATGAAAGTGTGGTTTAGAGCTTTAAGCATTCTCTTGTTTTCTCTGGATTCTTCAACCACAACTCTAACATCTTCCTCTAAGCAATCCCAGAAGGCCTGGAAAAACTCAATGGGGAAACCGTCAGGACCTGGAGTTTTACCAATACTCATTCCAAAGACCACAACTGTCAGTTCATCTCTATCAATGGGTTTGAGGAGGGCCTGGTTTTCATCCTCAAAAATGAGAGCAGGAATGACAGAAAGAACTTCATTTTGGGCCGAAGCATCTTGAACCGGACTCTCCTTAAAAAGCTTTGAGAAATAATCCATAGCATGGGAGTGAATCTCTGGAAGAGTGTCAAAGGAATGACCATTCTCATCTTGAAGGACCTCCATCTTGTTCATCTGTCTTCGGGCACAAGCAGTCCGATGAAAGAATTTTGTATTTCGGTCCCCTTCCACTAACCAGGTAGTTCTTGCTCTCTCGCCTCCAATAAGTCTCCTCCCGGTTGTCAATGTCCTCCACCGCTCTACGCAAGGCATCATCCTCATCCTTGAGCTGATCTGTAATAACTCCTTCTCTGAACTATTTTTGTACCTCATCCCAACGGGCCACCAACGGAGCTCTTTGGGCCTGGAAGTCAGATTTATTAGAACGCCTCCAATATTTCAACTGAGTTTTGACATATTGAAGTTGTTTGTGAATTCTGAACATTGCTCTTCCATAAGCTGGACGACCTTCTTTCCACCATTGTGGGATTTTCTCCCGAAGTTCTTCTTTCTGCAGCCAAAAATTCTCAAATCTAAAAGGTTTGTGATGATGTCTCCTCCCAGCCCCACCTTCTAACAGAATAGGGCAGTGATCAGAAACAGGGCCTGCTAAAATCTGAAAATTAATGTTCCATTTTACAAACGTCTCTTCTGAGAGCAGAAAGCGATCTAGTTTCACCTTCCTACTATGTGGCTCCCTCCTTTTATTAGTCCAAGTGAAGTTATTGCCAGGACATTTGATGTCCACAAGGTGTAAAGCCTGGACTTGAGCGATCATGAATCGGTCCCCTGGATCCAAAAAGGGTGTTCCCCCTTCCTGTTCTCTAGAAGATAATTTAGCATTAAAGTCCCCCGCTACAATCCAGTCTAGATCTTCCCTAGACACTCTCATGTCATGCACAGCCTTCCACTGCCGCCTCTGACCCTCCAGGGTTTGAGATCCATAAAAGTTAGTAATTAAAACGACTTCCGCCGAGACATTATTCCGAAAGAGAGAAGTGAGAACACCCCTCCAGGCAAGGTGATCTATTGCAGACCATTCCTGAGAGTTCCACAGAGTAACAATCCCCCCTGAGGCACCTTGGGCAGCCACATCCATGTGACCAGCGCCCTTCCAGATTCTGTTGACTGTTTTAGACATAAGATCCAAAGACATCTTAGTCTCTTGTAAAAGCAAGAAATCAGTATTGCTATTTTCTAATAACCTTTGAACAGCAGATTGATGGGTTCTGCTGTTTAAACCCCTCACATTCCAAGATTGTATAATCATGGGTTACCCTGAGAGCAATAAGAATCAATTGTCCTCATTGATCCTCCCATGATCAATTTGTCTCCTTGAGCTGCTAGCAGCTCCTTATTAGATCTCCGACCTGCTCCCTGAGAATTGCTATTTTTTGGTCTTTTTTCCAGCTGGGTTATCCCCAAAGATGGCCTTTCCCTGCTCTTCTCTACTATCCCCATGTGGACATCCTGAGATACTGACTGCTCAGGATTATGGACTACTAAGGCACCAGAAGACACTGGCTGTGATACTTCACAGGGATCAACTATCTGCTGTATGACAGGAGAAGGTGAGAGGGGGGGCTGCCCAGGAATATTAGAAGTTTCTTTGAAACCCTCCAAGCCCTCCATAGAGTGATCCTCTTCATCAACCAAAGATTTAAAAATCTCATACCTATTGGCAGGCCTGAGATTAGATTGCTCCTTTCCCTCCTTTTTCTTAGTCCGTCTTCTTCTTCTGGGTTGTTCAAAACCCTCTCTCGAAGCGTTCTGGCTCTGACCAGAGCTATTAGGATCTGTATTAGGAGCAACCTTATCCTCCTTAGGTAGATGTGGCATATCCGAAGGGGCCTCCATCTTGGCATTCATATTAATAGGACAGAAACGGGCTAGATGCCCATGCTTATGGCAAACCCGACATCTGAAGGGTAGGGCTTCGTAGTCAAGCTGCTGGATCCAGGTATGACCTGCCAGTTCAATATCCAACTCAGCCGATAGAGGCTGGCTGAGATCCATCTCAACACAGATTCATGCGTAAACTGCCATGCTCCCTTCAATAGTGTCTCTGGCAACACCAATATGTCTACCAATCGTATTGCCAATCATGGCCAATACCTGCTCCCCCCAGAACTCCATAGGAAGGGCGTATAATCTAATCCACACTGGTATAGCAGTGGGTTCAACACGAGGGTCGAAGCCCACCCGCCATGGTTGAACAAAAAGGCCTGTCGGGCCATGGTTCTTCTTTTTCGACTCAAAAGCCTTATTTCTGTCGGCCAGAGCCGAGAAGCTGACAATAAAATAACCATTACTAATAAACCACAATGAGTACTCACCGTGGGGTTCCCAGTTTTGACGGATCCATGAATGCAGGAAGTTCAGAGAGGGGCGAATGCCCATGAACTTGCAGATTAGGTCATGGTTCGCTCTGTAGAGAACTGATTCTTCAACCATGCTGGGTTCAATGACGATTTTTGGCCTGGAATCGGCCTGCGGCAGACAACCATTCACCCGATGAGCTGACGGTCGATTCCCAACAGCCGTGAAGATCTTCTTGTATGCCATATTTTGCGCTTCAGCAGTCTTCGGGGAAGAGTCGCCTTTAAACAGATCAGCGTAAGAGCTGGTGTTTCCTGAATCAGGAGCCGGAGAAGTCCCCATTGGACCCTCCAGGGGCACCGAACGGATCTTCAGATCCCCCGTAACCTAAATGCACTTCAGCAAGACCGCAAAAACCAGAGAAAAATCGAGGATGCAGAAACTCTGGTTCAGAGGAGAAAATCGCCAGAGCTCGTTTTCCCGCCTTTTTTCTTCTCTAATCTATTGTTGTTTAAAGTCCCTATTTTGTGAATGTTAAACCTACAAAAAACTCCTATTCTATCAAATTTTAAAACCTGTAATCAAATCCTACCAAAAAATTAAGCATATGAAGGAGACTTCCCTATCCTATAATTACTACATGAAATAGTTGAAAGAAATTGGAGAGAAACATACTAATTAAGATAGAAATAGTCAGATTCAGTAACAGTTAGGATAACTTTGCCAGTCTTAATAATAGTGAGTATAATTTCGGCCAAATTCAATAATAATCAAGACAAAGTTACTAGTTGTCACTTTCAATAACAATCACATGTGACAATCAAAATTCATAACAGATAAGGAGTTAGATAGAACAATGTTAGTAATATAATGGGTTAGTAATAAAATAATGTTAGTAATAGAAAATTATTAGTAACAGACATTGTTAGTGACATAACAATATTAATAACAATGTTAATAATAGAGAGTGTAGAGTCTCATAAGAGATTGTTCAACAAGAAACCAATTTTCTAAGTGAATCAAATCTCCTAGAGAAAAACCAACACTTTCCCTATAAAATGTTTGGGGTGCCCAAAAACAATGTTGTGATATATAGCTAATTGTGATTGTCTTGTTGAGCTGATCAATTCGGTATATAGCCTCCATGTATTTTTTGGGTGTCAAAATGTTATTTTTTGGCCTAGTCCATTACAATTGTCTTTTTGAGCTGATCATTTTGATATATAGCACCCAAACATTTTTTTGGTTCTTTACTAAAAATAGTAACTCCTAAAATAACACTTTTATTTTTAGTAAGTTAGTGGAAGTGGTTCAAATCATACCAAAATGACTAGCGAAACTAGAGGACACCAAAAGGAGATAAAACAAAACACTTTTTTTTGTAAGAAACACACATTGTCATTAAGTACCCTTCTTAGTGATTTTAAAATGATGAAGGAAGAAGTAACCCTTTTGAGAGGTGAACACATGATATCCAAAGCTAATATAGAAAAATAAATTTTAGAGGTTGAGAAGAAACTTAGGGGCAACCTAAAGGTGTTTGAGCATCATCATAGTGACCAATCGGGTGGTAGTACAACCATTAGAGGGAAAGTAATTCATAAGGAGAAGGAAGGCTATCATTCTATTTTTGACATAGATACTCTATTCAAGATGCATAAATTAGACTTTTCTAAGTTCAATGAAAAGGATGTTGATGGGTGGTTATGTCGAGCAAATCCATTCTTCAAACTTTACAATATCCCTAAATATTTGTGGGTTACTATGGCATCTTTCAACTTTGAATTTGAATCCTTATAGAGGTATCAATGGTTAAAAACATATCTCCTAACCCTTCTTGACAAGATTTTGAGTCACCATTACTCACTTATTTTGGACCTAGTGAGTATGAGGACTTTACAGGTTCATTAACCAAATTAAAACAAGCCTCTATGGTTCAAGACTATCAGACCCAATTTGAGAGATTGGCTAATAGGACCAAGGGGTTGAATGAAGGATTTTTTTAGAGTTGTTTCATAAATGGATTGAAATATGATATCAAGGTTAAGATCAATATGTTAAAACCATAATCTATGATGTAGGCCATAGAATTGGCATCGGGGTTATGCATAGTGGTGAATATTCACAAATTAGGTGAATATTAGGATTTTCAAAATTGGAAATTGGCGAATATGAGGACCCTCAACATTGACCCATTCGCCTAAAATTTTTAGAATCAATTGTTTCATAGGGTCAATTCGCCACAATATATATCCAAACATAGGCATATTTGTACTCGTTGGAAAGCTCTTTTCAAGCCAGATCTAATGGTGGTGTTTTTATGAAGTTATAATATTATTTAATAGGTCAAAAGTGGCCCCAAATATGACCTTACATTTTAGGGCTTCAAAAACCCTAAATTTTGTTGTGAAGATGCTCGATTTGATTTTCTTAGGATTCTCCATGATTCACCTTGATTTTGGTTAGGATTCGCCATTTTTTTACAAGTACATTTTGAGTCCAACCCCTTATGTATAACCTTGATTGGCATGATTGGTCGAATAAATCTTGTTGGCTCAAAGGAGGTCACCTAAATTTCCATAGATCAAACCCACATTTCCTTCCATGTTCACATACAATAATAGAAATAAATATACCCCCTACAAGCGCTTAACTACAGAAGAGATGGATGCTTGATGTGCACAAGGCTTATGTTATAATTATGATGAAAAATATTTACTAGGGCATAAATACATCCAAAATAAGCTATTTTTGTTGGATGTAGAGGAGTCATTAAGCACTAAAAAAATTTATGATGAAGCAAAACCATAAAAGGAACCACCTCAAGATGAAGGCAAAATACAATAAGAACCACAACAAAATGTTTCTATCCATGCTCTTGCAAGAATTACTACCCCTTAGATAATTAAAGTAGTAGGATTTTTTAAAGGCCAATGTATTACAATTCTCATCGATTCAAAAAGTATGCACAACTTTATTGATCCCCAAGTCACTAAGCAAGCCATTTGTTACATACATGCATGCAACTCCTTTGAGATTATGGTAGAAAATGGTAGAACTTTACCTTGTAAAGGCTAATGTTGCAATGTGAAGTTGAAGATAGGGTATTATGAAATCAAAAGGGATATATTTACTCTTCAACCAGGAGGATGTGATATTATGATATAAGCTCAATGGTTAGGTACCTTGGGAACCATCACCTAGAACTTTGTAGAGTTATGGATGTAGTCTTTATAGAATGGTAGGTTTCATATCGAGTTGTAAAATATACACTTTGATTGGAAAATTTTATTGAGATGGCTTGGGGGAGGGGGGAGGGTAGGATGGCTCCAGTGCCAAGTTCCCTGGGACTGTCCAATCCCACTTTTCCATTTCCCTATCCCCCTCACTGAGCTGTTCTTCGACCTAGTTTTTGGGATGCCTGGGTTTCTCAGGTTTCCTATTTTTGACTGGTATGTTGTTCTTCAAGGAGGGTGTTGTGGTTTTTAGCCCTGAGTACACTAGTTTGGCAATTTTTCGGCTAGCTTGGGGGTGGCTTCTAGAAGAGGGTTGGCTCTGGTTTCCTATTCGTTGCTTGAGATCCTCATCTGTGCTCTTGATGGATTTAGAGGTACCTATTCTCGGAGATGATGTTCTTTCCCAATCGTTCCAGGAACCCTTTGCCTTTAGGATCTCCTTGTAGATTTTATAATTGCTTGTTTTTTGGATGGATTCTCAATTTCCTCCTGCAGTCTGCCCTTTTGGCTCTGGGGGACCCCAAGCATGCAGTTGCGGCTTTTATTGAATTCATCCTCTTGCAGGAAATGGTGGGGTTGGAATATTTCTTGTTGGTTGTTTCAATGGTTTATTTCTTTGTATGTTTATTGATATTTGGATGGGGGCTCATGATCATCTAATGGAAAGGTAGTGCCATGGTTTTCAACCTAATCACGAAATCCTCTCCAATCACGAGTGCTCATGGGATAGTTTCCTTGTCTCTCCTCTACAGTTTGCATCCCAAATCTGGTTACAAGGGAGATTCAATGGTCTTGGGGATCTCCCATTCCTATTTTTCTATTTCTAGACCCTACCCCAGCTTGGTTACCTCGTACTCATGTTGGCAGGATACCAGTGTTGATATTCTTCAAACCATTTTTCTACTAGGTTTCCTATTGGGCAGGATCCTCAAAAACTGCTAGTTTTCTCATTGGGCTAGTTTCTCAAATAGGGTTTTATGTTGGTTTTCCTATTGGGCAGGTTTTTTTCATCTGTTGGTTTTCCCGTTGGGTGGGATCCTTCACATCTACCATTTTTCCTACTTTGCGAGATTGTCCAAATATGGATTTTTTACGGTTTTCCCATGAGGTGGGGTTTAGTTTTTTCTGTTGTTTTTCCTTTTGGGCAAGATTTTTTTGAATCTGTTGGTTTTTTCCACTAGGTGGGATTTCCATTTTTGTGGTTTTCGAATACTTCCCACTGGGTGGGACTTTTCAAATCTATTGTTTTTTTTGTTGGGCAGGATTTTTCAGATCTGGTTTCTACTGGTTGTCCTACGGGATGGTTTCTTGTTTTCTGCTAGGTTCCCGCTGGGCGAGATCCTCCAAACCTGCTATTTTTCTTACTGGGTGGGAGTTTTCAAATAGGATTTTCTTCTAGTTTTTTTTTGGGCAGGTTTTGTTTTTTTGCTAGTTTTCCTGTTGGGCAGGATTTTTCAAATCTGTTGTTTTTCCCGCTGGGCAAGATTCTTCAAATCTGGTCTTCTGCTAGTTCTCCTGCGGTGTGGATTTTTGTTTTTCTACTAAATTTCTCGTTGGACGAGATTTTACAAATCTGCTAGTTTTTTCGGTTGGGTGGGATTTCCATTTTGGTGATATTTGGCTGCTTCCTGTTGGACAGGATTTTCAACTTCATCATCCTGTTCATTTTACCACTAGGTGGGATTTTCTAAATTGGTTTTTAACCCTTGGTTTGGTCGGTTGAACTATTGTAAAAAGGTTTTTGGATCCTTTAAAAACCTACTCGTAATACAATTTTAACTTACCAAAAAAAAATATAACTATATTCTTTTATTTGAGAAAAATAGCACTTAATGTTTTTTTTTTGTAATTAAGGAGATTTTCATTAATATCGGGTTTTGTAGGTTAACCCAAAACCTTGACCAAAATACAGCCTTATGCTGGTAATACAGATCCTTGCCTTACTAAGGATGACCTTTCCTCTACTATTGCTAGCCAATTTAATACCCTAGGGGAGCCAACCCAAGAACTAGCACACACCTGACCACTTCCCCCAAAAAAAAGAGACTCACAGAGCTGACTTCAAAGCTCTCAAATGCGGAAGACTCCAAGGACACTTACTTTACAGACCATATGAGCAACGACATACGATAATTACAAAAAGGAAAGCATCCTTTGTACAGTTACAATACCAAATTTGTCTAAAGTTTTGACCATAAAGCACTGACAAAAATAATAATAATCTATACAAAGACCACCCTGGAGGACCTAGGTCTCCTCCTTCTCCTCTTCATCAGGATCCTCAACCTTTTCATCCTCTTCGTCATCCGAATCTTGAACTGCCACAACCAGCTTGTTGCTCTGGAAGCCCTCATTGTAGAACACCTTGGTGAGCGTCTCCTGAAACTCATGCATCTGTTGAATTATGTTAGCCGAGGTGTTTAACACAAAACATTTGAGAACCATGATAGTGGGGTCAGGTTCCTCATCCTCAGTATCACTTGCTATGGCCTTTCCTTTACTCAGAATCTGTTTGCTCCTCAGCCTAGAAGAAGATCTGGTGGGGGTTTCATCAATTCTCAAATTTTTCTTGGTCGGTCCCCCTCTAGAGCTAGATGAGGGTTTAATAGGGCTCGGGGACACCCTGGCCCTGGAGCTCTTGATCATTGGCTTGGTCGAGGCATCCTCAATCACAGGAGGAGTAGATTGGGGAGCCATGGCTAGAGCCCATTTGTATATGACCTTGAATAATCCCTGGTGCATGGGCTTAGCAGAGCCCCTCTTGCTTCGACATGAGTTAATGGTGTATTTCATCGAGTTCATCAAAAATTGAGGAATGCTAATCGGGTTGACGTCCCGAAAGAAGTTCACAAAGGTATAGTGAAAACTTATTAAAGTCTTACCAGGGTCCTCCACATTTATGAATTCCATCACATTTTTCATTACCCCGTTCCAAGGGATGGGAAGGTCCATCCTTGTCAACCCTAATTTTGCCTCCTTGAAGATCTTAGGGTTGTCCCTGAACTCCTTTAACTCCACCTCCCAGTGATGCTTCTATCTGTGGATAGACCTCCCTTTGACAATTTACCTAGTGATTGTGGTGAGCAAGGTTAAGTCAATTACAATCTCATGCCCGCATATCTCAACTCTACCGTCCTCCCAAGTGTCCATCACCACCTGGGTAATGTCCTCCTCAACCCCAGAGAACATGTCAAAGAAGTGCATGAACCTTATCTCCATTAGAATGGCTTGTGCAATAGGCTCCATAACAACCAAAATTGGCTCAATGTACGCCATTCTCACTATGCTCTCAATGTACTTATCCTCAAAAAGTTTAGACTTGATCGACATATCAATCCACATCGAATTGGGTTTTGAAGCCTTTTGGGGGTGGTGGTTGTTTTGAGGCTTCTCAAAGTGAGAGGAAACTTCCTTATTAAGGGTGCCTTTGGTGCCAACCCTCCTATTACCATCCTTCACCTAGAACCTACTCCACTTGGCCTCAACTGACAACTGGCACCACGTGCCAAGTTATCCATCGCCAAACTCCCTTGTCCTCGTAATCATGTTGAGGCTTGACATGTTGCCTTGGTTGAAAAAACCATGCTCACTATCTCTCTTTAAATCGCCTTGGGCTAATTCAAAGTTATTAACCCCATCGCCTCGAGACCATATCCAAATCTGAATTTTGTTTCTTGGGTCTTTAACTCCGCCAACGAGTCTCTTATTACTGCTACCCCTTCTCATCGTGCTAACTGTGCCCATGATTTCCATTTGTCTTGGGGGGCTACCCATTCCCCATTGCCATTGGTTCTTGTTGGAAATGATCATGAAGTAGCCACTTTGGAATGATACCCTCCTACTTGAGATTCCCGTGTCCAGGTCATCCTCATAACTAGTTTTGCTGATCTCCCAATTTTCCAAGTTTATGCTCCCCATCATCATGATCCGATTAGGCTGACAAGTTAGACTTTCGTTGTTGTAGATATTTTTCAAAAAATTGGTGGGACCACCTATAGCACACATGATTGGGGGCCACCTGACCGCTCCTCGTGTCTCGGACTTCATTGGCGGTCACTTTTAAGGAGTTCATCCACGTCACTTGGGACCCCAAGTGGCCACGTGACAAGTCCATCGACATTAACCCCATGGTTGGCCAGCTTGTATGCCATTCTATTTGCTTCATGATAAACATGTTGGGCAATCCTATCATACCTATCCTCAAATAGGATCCTCGCCTCATTGATGAATGGTTCGATCCACCAAGGAGGTGTTTTATTGTTCGTTAAAAGATTTATTATGTTTAGTGATTCTCCTTCGACTATCAATCTGCCTTGGATCTCTTGAGATAACTATAGCCCCCTCCATAAGGCTCTTGCTTCTACCTCATTGTTAGTCTTGATTCCTAGTTGTTCAGAAAAATCCAACACCACGTTACCTCGGTTGTCCCGCACCAATCCTCCAGCTCCTGCCTTTCCAGGATTGTCCTTGGCTACCCCATTGACGTTAATATTGAGCCACTCAGCAGGGGGAGGGATCCATATAGTATTAAGGTGGGGGTTGGGGATGATGGCTAAGGATTCCTCTGCAAGGACAATGTTTAAGGATTTGGTAAGGTTAATCTTCCAAGGGGGAATTTTTTGGGCTTTTAAGGGGGTGATGTTGACATTCTCTAACGCGAAGGTCAGGATTTTGTTGGTAATAGACCTGAGGTCCTGGTTGGATTCATTGAAGGCTCTATGATTTATTTCTAACCATATCTGCCATAGGAAATGATGGAGGCAGATCTTCCACAAAAACCTAAGCCTAAGGCTAACAAAAGGGTTGGGCCAATGTTGAAAGAGTTCGAATATGGTGTTCAGTTTTATCCAGGAAATGCTGAAATCTTGGAATAAATCATTGAGGATACTATTGGAAATCGGAAATTCGAGGAAAAGGTGATGGGTAGACTCCCAGCTAGCTCTGCACAAGTGACAATGGTTAATAAAAATTATACCTTTCCTTAACAAGTTTTCCATGGTTAGAATCTTGCCTTGGATAACCAACCATGAAAAAAATGAGATTTTGGGAATGAGTTTTTTAACCCACACCAGTTGGGTCTGAAGCTTGGGATCCTCGAAACTTAATAGAAGATTATAAGCATATTTCACTGAAAATTGCCCACTCTCATTCACTGCCTAGTCTAAATGGTCACTTGCTAAACCAGAGAGGATGATTTGTTGAGACAACATGTTTTGAATTTATGCGGTCTCGGCTTCGAGGCCTTGGATTGAAATTTGTTTCCACCTAAATCTACCTCTATCCCTGCTTATGAAGTCTGCCACTTTCTCCCCTAGGAGTTCATCAGTATAAAATTTCACCCTGGCTAGGTTAGGGAATTGGGATAAGGCCTCCTCTCTGACCCATTTGTCTTCCCAGAATCTGATCTTATGCCCATTGCCTAGGATCCACCTCAACCCTTTTTTAATAACATATCTGCTAGTTAGGATGGCTTTCCAAAAGGCAGATCCTCTACTATGGATAGTATCATTTAGGAAGTCTATACCTTGGAGATATTTCATTTTGATTATGGTAGTCCATTCAATTTCTTCGTTTGTCAAGAGGTGCCATGCTTGTTTTTCTAAAAGCGCAGCATTTAAGAGGGATACTCTTCACAAGTTTAGGCCTCCCTTCTCTTTAGGTCTACAAACCTTGCTGCAACCTACCAAGTGGATCCTCTGTTTCTCTTCAGATCCTAACCATAAGAAATTCTTTTGGAGTTGTTCAATTTTTTGGTATACCTTGGCTGGGGCCTTAAATACCGAGAGAAAATAAATTGGGATGCTCTATAAAGATGCCATTGTTAGGGTGGCTTTCCCTACCTGGGATAACAGATGACATTTCCATCCTGCTAGATCTTTTTGGATTATTTCTACCACGTTGTTCCACATGGATTCTTTTAGAGTGCCCGAGAAAATAGGAAGACCTAAGTAGGAAGTAGGGAGGTTGGCAATGGAACATCCTAGAATTTGAGCTATTTTGGTTTGTCTAGGGATGAGGGTGTTAAGGAAGTAGATTTTTCTCTTGATGAAGTTCACCTTTTGCCTTGCTGCTTCCTCATACAACTTTAGAATTTCCTTGATTCTTTTGGCCTCCACCATCGAGGATTGGGTTAGAATAAGGGTATTGTCCACAAATTGTTGGTTGAAAACCAGAATGGTAAGGGAAGTGGCCTTTATCCCAAATATTAATCCTGATTGGCATGTTGCTTTGATCATTATCCCTAAGGCTTCGACCACAATAATGAAGAGCATTGGGCTTATAGGATCCCCTTGCCTGAGTCCTCTGTTGCTCTAAAAATATCCTACAGTTGATCCATTAACCAAGATAGAGAACCAAGGCCTAGATATACAACCTTTAATCAATTTGACCCACTGAGGATGAAACCCAAATTTGAGTAACATTGCTAGCATGAACTCCCAGTTGATTCTATCAAAAGCTTTGTTCATGTCAAGCTTTAAGGCAAAGGAGGCCTTCTTGGTCTGACTAGCTGAGTGGAGGGCTTCGTGGACTGTGATGATGTCATCTAAGATTGATCTTCCTTGAACCAAAATCCCTTGGCAAGAGTCAATAATTAGGGGCAAGATTTATTTTATGTGATTGGATAAGACTTTGGTGAAAATTTTGTAGGCCACATTGCATAAACTTACCGGTCTGAAGTCGTCCATAGATTTGGAATCCTAGATTTTAGGAATTAAAGCAAGGAATGTTGAGTTGAACCCCCTGGGGATGTGTTTTGAGGCTTGAAGCTCCCTTAAGGCAGACATCACATAATTCCCCACTATATCCCAAAAGACTTGGTAGAAACGAGGAGGAAATTCGTTAGGCCCCGGGGCCTTATCCGGATCCATGCTGAACAGGGCAGATCTAATTTCCTCATCGATGAAATGGGCCAAGAGTTTATCATTGGTGGAGTTGTCTATGACCTGAGGGATGAATTGAATGAGAGCTACTTTGGCTACCTCTTGGCA
The DNA here is from genome assembly GCA_028583015.1 of Wollemia nobilis. Taxonomy (NCBI): domain Eukaryota; kingdom Viridiplantae; phylum Streptophyta; class Pinopsida; order Araucariales; family Araucariaceae; genus Wollemia; species Wollemia nobilis. The sequence goes on along the minus strand of JAQPPZ010002568.1, from coordinate 15,361 downwards.
CTGAGAGTCCTCGTCTAGGAGAGAACTGAAGTATGATACCGCTTCCTCTCTAATCTCTAGGATGTCTTGGGTAGAGGAGCCATCTGGTTTGGTTAGCTCTCTGATTTTATTGTTGCTTCTATTCCATAGAGTTGTGACATGGAAAAATTTTGTATTAGAATCACCATCCTTTAGCCATAAAGCTCTGGATTTCTGCCTCCAATACATCTCCTCATAGGCTAGGATGTTATGGTATTCTGACAAAGTAGCTTTTTCTTCTGATCTAGTTGCCTCATCACACAAACCGTTATGAATCTTGTTCTCTATGGTCTTCAACCTTTTTGCTACTACTTTTTTATTCTCAAAAAGGTTTCCAAAGACCTCTTTATTCCAGACTCTGAGATTATCTTTTACTTTCTTCAATTTTTGGGATAGTTTAAAAGCAGAACTTCCTTGACAGGGTTGTTGCCACCAACTTTCAATATTTTCTCTCAAGTCTGGATGTTTAATCCACATAGATTGAAATCGAAAGGGTTTTCTGAAGGAGTTGAGATGCGAAAGCTCCATCAGAATTAGGTTGTGGTCAGACGCAATCCGAGGAAGAGATTGCAAGGTTGAATCTCCAAAGATGGTAATAGCTTCTTTTGAGAGGAGGAACCTATCTAATCTCTCCTGGATTAATTGGTTCCCAACCCGACGATTACTCCAAGTATACTTCGTTCCTTTTAGCCTAACATCCATTAGTTCATTAGAGTTGACAAACTCATTGAATTCTTCCATACTCCTTGATGGTAATCCTGATCCTCCTTTTTTGTTATAAGGATGCAGGGGGTATTGAAATCCCCTACGACCACCCAGGGGATATTGGTGAAGGTTGCATTCAATTGGCTCAGGTATTCCCACAAATTAGTTCTGCCTTGAACTGAATTGGGTGTATACACATTTGATAAGATCCAAGATCTATTATTGTTGATATCATGGAATAACACACTAAGAACCCTATCATCATCCTAAATAATATTGCCTTCCACTAGTCGAGGATCCCACAACACCATGAGTCCTCCGGAGGCTCCTCTTGCCTGCTTGAATAACATTTCCCCTTGATTCCAAATTTTTCTTGCTATTGTTCTTGATTGTGCTTCATCTGTCTTTATTTCTTGTATGAGAATAATTGTTGGGTTGAGTTCCTTTCTCATCGAGTTGACCACTCTCTGCTTTTGTGGGGTGTTTAGGCCTCTCACATTCCATGAGAGGATCTTCATTTGAATTTGGATTTTCTTCCTCTCCCCCTACCTTGAGGGGGTTTATCAGTTTTGTTATCATCTTGAATTGGGATAACTTGTTGGATTAGTGTCCTTTGCTTGCCATTTGCTATTTCATTACCAATCCTTAGCTTATAATGTTTTGTTGTAGTCATTCTCCCTCTCTTTTTTTCACTACCATAGTCAATGAAACTAGGAGATTTTGTTGTACTTATGGTTTGTTTTGGGCTAAAATGAGAAGGGAGAATTTGCTGAAGGATCGGGCTGGAGCATCCTTCCAAGTTTCCTATGCCCACTATTTCAACTCTTGACTCTAATTCCTCCATGCTTTGGTTGTAGACTCCAGGGTTTAAGGTGAGGTTTTTCAAAAAAAGTATGGTGGGGCCCAATTTTTCCAGGGATTCTAGGGATACAGGCAACTCCACCTGATTATTGATTTCCTCGCAGGTCTCCCCTTCAATAGCTAAATCAGCTAGGATTTCAAAATTATTTGAGCTTGGGATCTTGGGGCTTACCTGAGTCTCCTGATTTTTGTTGGTGAGCTTATCTCCTTTCTCTAGATGATGATTCTGGGTCACAGACCCCTGGTGATTATTGTTGTTATTGACGGTTCTGAAGATGCCTTTGTTATCTTGGCCCCACAGACCTTGGTTCCTGGGGGATCCTCTGGCATTTAGCTTCCTGACTTTGGCTCTTAGGTTTTCTCTTTCCTCTGCCAAGCTTGGGCATTCATTTTTTAGGTGGCCTTGAGTTTTGCATTCTACGTAGAAGGCCAACTTGTTTTCATACTCTATCGACTATTTTCTTAGATAATCCCCATAGCCCAGTTCCACGTAGGATAGTAGTTCAAAGTCCAGGTCAGTATTAATGTAGATACTTGCATGCGTCATCCTTGATATTACTAATGTTGAGTGGTCTATGGCCACTAGATCCCCTATAGTTCTAGCAATGCCTTGAAGCCAATATTCATTAACGAACTAGACTGGTAGGTTCGACAGATGAACCCAAATGGGGGCAATATTAATATTTTGATTTTTAGGGTCAAAATCATCTCCCCACTATCTTAGAAAAAGGCTTCGTTTACCCAAGAACCATGGTCCTCCTGTTAGGATGCGGTTAGCATCTTCCTTATTGTTGAACCTTAGAATGAAGAAGCCCCTAGTCAGAGCAACGATCTCCAGGCTTTCCACCATTCTCCACTTTGAAAGAGCCCACGATCTAATAGTTTCTATGTCCGGTCTTCCGCCCAAAAATTTTCCTATCAAGGAAAACTCTTCCAGGGACAAAAAGGGATCCATGAAGTTTGCAAGGACCATTATCTTGTTATTTTATGGAATGAGGGGTGGGAGTGATTGAAATAAATCACTCTTTTTCCTTTTAGGGTTTCTACATAGGACAATCCACCTCTAGGACCCGTGGATCCTAAATGGGACCCTTCAAAAGATTTTTTTCCTGTAGGTTCAGGGCCCCAAACCTGACCCTCCTACTCAGGGGCAGTATCCTGGCCATTCCCTGAAGCCTTTGTCCTTTCTGCCTCTGGATCCTCGCCTGGATCAAGGTTCCCGCCAAGCACCTTTGAACTTCCTTCGCTGCCTCCGCTTCCTCCGCTCCTCCGCTCCTCCATCCTTCTTCTCCAACCAAAATTTTGGGTCTGACTTAGAATAAATGAGATGTTGAAAGCTAAGAATTTAATAGCACTTAATGTTTAAATATAAATAAATAATCTCTTATTAACACTTTTATAGTATTGCAAATATGTTATATTTTCATCAAAGGAATCAATCATGCACTCAATATAATAAGTTATATTCATTATAATAAAATAAAATACTATATTTTAACATATTCTTATGTTAGAATTTCCTTCCACTTTAATACTTTTCTTCTATTCTTAATTTTTGATAAATTTAATTTTCAATGTTAAAAATTGGAATAATATTTCTAATTAAGAGTGAACCAATTCACCATATGCAAAGGTATTAAATGTAATGTAAGTTATTAATGCATGCTAATTTAAGTAATGTCCATTGAGAAACTAGTACAGACCATTAATGGAATTAATGTGGCCAGGGATGAGTATCGGAGTTAAGTCTGTCGTTACATCCACAGTCATATTTTGAGTTACGTCTATCGTTAGAAAAAAGAAAATAATAATAATAATAATTGCTTTGGTCTTTGGATAATCCAACTATTAGAGACAATAGGTGATGATGAAGTGAGTGGCAGTAATTTTATATTGTGCATGGGGAGGGTGATGTGATAACATTTTGGATTATCTTCTCATCCAAAGATTCGTTATTGCGATCGTTTTGTTGATAATGGCTCAACAGAGGTTGAAAACTATCTCTATGTCTTTATATTATAGAGGTTGATAAAGTAGTAGTTGCGCTTTCTTTTATACATTAAAAACCTGCTAAAAACATAGAGCGCAGGTGTAAGTAACGACACAGGGGTTTCACTCATCCTTTTCATCCATTCTATAGGATGTAACTTCATCGTTTTGGTTGTTGCTTTGCTTTTCAGAGGTGGTGTTGTTGAATCGTAAAGATATAAATAGAATAAGCAACGAAGGTATCCTGGTCAAATAGAGAGGCCGCGACCAAATTTTACTTACAGGTTAGAGTGGTGTGCTCTGTTACTTTGTTGCCTTCTTTTTTTCTTCCTCTTGAGAGCCGATCGACGATTCACTGTGCTTGCTAGGATCTGAGGTTCCAATGATTACGTATATCCAGATTTTTAGGGCTTTTCAAGTGATGGGTACAGAGATTGTGAAGTGGATGAAGAGTAGTTGTTGAATGTGGTCATTCTATGGAATGCTTAGAGTATGTAGAAATTACAGAATAGTTAATTATTCATTTCTTAATTGACCCCTTAACATAGGCATTCGATGCAGGTTGTGTTCCCTTAAAATATCATATTCACAAATTGCTAAAGGTAATAATATAACAGTTGTTTATAGCTTTATACTACATGTACAAGTACAAATTCAGAGCAACGATGAAATAAACTATTACGTTGGTAATCTTGATCTATATTTTTAGAAGGCAAAAATATATATTTTTTTAATATTAAAAAAACACATCATTGTTAGCATTTTTTATCATTGCTAGCATTTTTTTATTTTATTTTTAAACATGATGAACCAGACTTTATGTAAAAGTTACACAAAAACCTTTTCTTTTCAAATTATTGGAGTACTAACCAAAAGAACATCAAATGTTAAGGTTAATTTATGGGATTCAATGTTTAGATTATAGTGTCAAGTTTCTTGGTTCATCTTACTTGTCCCAATTTATTGGGCTAAATACTAAGGTTTACTAATGAGATTGGAAATAATGGGAATGAAAAAAAAAACTTCACTTAAAATTTGAAACTCTTCACTTTTACCACTTGCCTCAAGCCTATTAGTCGACATATATTCATTATATTATTATTGAATTATTTTAATTAATATATCAAAATTACATGGAAGTATTATTATGTGATTTACATAAAATATATAAGTATAAAAAATAGAAAATTAATTCAATTAAATTACCAATTTCATAGTAAATTAAGTGAAAACTTAAAATTATCAAATGACATAAGGTGAAATATATTTAGATCTTATAAGGTCATACATATACATAATTATTAAAAAATAGTGTAGTATTACTATTATGACTATGTGGTTTATTTAAATAGTGTGGTCATGATATAATGCAAGTATGATCCATTTTAAACCTATATAATTGATTAATTTTAAAAAATTAAGAAATTTTATAGTAATATATTTAAATATCATGATGAAGGGTAAATTTGAAAAAGTTTCAAAGAGGCTCTTCTAGGGTTTCACTCGCATGTTGTTGTTGTCTGTTTGTTCTTCCATTGGCCGCCATACCGTTTGTGCTCTTTTGAGATCTGCACACACTATGCCATTCTTAGTTACTACTCCACCTTGGGTGGGGGGCTCTGTCCCTTTCAATGGCTACCTCTCAGGCCACTATTTCACTGGTTAGTGAAGTTGCAGCTGTTGAGAGCCATGGCACTAGTAAAACAACCCAGGAAGTTTATCTTGAAGGTAGTTCCTCAGTGTCGGACATAACCTTACCCATGCAGGATGTTGATAATATCTACAATTGGCTTGAAAGTCACACCCTGGTAGGGTACTTTTTGGGGAGGATTCCCAATGACTCACTAATCCGACAATGGATTCAACAATTCTGGCAGTCATATGGCACAAAATTTGATCATATTCAAAACCTTACTAAAGGTTTTTTTCATTTTTAGTTTGTTGATCCGCAACATGTCATTATAGTTATGAGCAAAGGGCCTTGGTATATTAGAAATACCCTTTTAATTCTTCAGCCTTGGCATTGTAATTTTATAGTTTCTACTGATGTTTCCTTACGTGTCCCCATTTGGGTGGAATTCCTAGGTCTCCCTTTGCCCCTTTGGCCATTCTTGCCACAACTTGTCACACCCATTGGCAAGTTTGTGTGCATGGAGCCACATAAATTCTATGTTGTGCAATCATACAAATGCATTTGCATTGAAATTGATCTATCAAAGGATATTAAGAATTCTATTAATATTCAGGTTGGGGAGACCTATTTTCAACAATGAATGGTTTATATCAATCTCTCCAATACCTGTTATCAGTGTCAGTTTGCTGCCCAAAAGATAAAATATTGCCCTCTTATGGAGGGTCAATTCAAAAATCGGGTTTCAGTAGAGACACCTTCAAACACAAATTAATTTACCCCTCCCACTAATGGAGGGGAGGAATGAACTTCTATCACCAGGAAGAACAACAAAGGAAATTGACCATAAACTTCTGTGGGAGCTAGTAAAAATGAGTCTCAACCGAGCTCTCAGTCTAGGGTTTCTCATGCAACCTCTATAGAAGGAACTTTTGTTTCTCTTCCTATAGGTACCTCTTCTGGTAATAACAAAAAAAATTCCCCAATTATTCAAGCCACCTAGTCATCTAAGCCATCATATGTGCTAGTGCCTGCTCCCTCAAGCGAATGCTAGGTTTCTCCACCTAATCTACCTAGTGAAGTTCCCTCATGAAACCCTTGTCACTCTCACAATCCAATTAGGGATACCTCAGGCATCCCTTTGGAGAAGCAACGATAGATAGATTTTTTTTTGTGAAAACCATAATAGGTTTCTCACAAATACCTTTGAATCCTTAGCATATTTCAAGGACTCTAAGGTCCTCAAAGGAAATATGCTCCTTGATCATGTCTCATGAAGTGCTTATCTTGGAATGTCAGGGGTTTGACAGATCCTGTGCGCAAGTACATAGTGCGTCAGGGTTTAGATGACTTCAAGTTAAAAAATGGTAATATTGATATCCTTTACCTTCAGGATGTCAAAGTCACTAATTTTATGTTTTCAAGTACTTACTCCTTTCTCTGGCCTCGAGGCCACACCTTTCATACTTTGCATGACATGGGTAAATGAGGGGCAATAATTTGTCTTTCAGAATCTTATAATTCTAAAATGATCTCTTGGGGTTGTGATCCTTCTAATCATGTTGTTTGGGTTATGATGGAGATTGATGACCATCTTCTTGGTGTGCTCAACATCTATGCTCCTAACGATGCCAATAATCATTGTGTGGGTAGTGGGCAACACTCTCTCTTCCCCCTATTGTTTGGTTGCTCTATGGGAACTTCAATATGATCGAATTCCCACATGATAAAGTGGGTCTTCTTCCCATGAGGTGGGTCGTAAGGGAAAGAGAAGCATGGCTTTTCATGAAAGAAAATTTGGGGCTCTCTGATCCCAATAGTTGCTTTTTACCCTCTTCATTCCCAGTTAGTGCTTGGTTCACATGGTCTAACAATCAACAAGGTGAGAATCATGTTTTGAAAATATTGGATAGAGCCATGCTCTCAGATTCTGATATCTTCTCCTTCGAGTGACCCTCTTCTTCTTCTCCCTTTATCTCTGTCCATCTCGAGCTCTGCTTGTCTGACCACTCCCCCATTTTCTTTTCCATATTGGTTTCTTCTACTCCCCCTCCTCTTTCTCATTTGCAATTTTACCTTAATACCTCCATTTTGCACCACCCCATATTGAGGGCCTATGTTATCAAAATTTGGAATCTTGTCCCTAGATCGAAAGGGGCCTCAGGATGGATTGATTGGTGGAATGCTACCATCCTGCGCACTGCCCACTTTCTATGCTTACTTGGGCATAAGATTGCTAAGTTTCATCATCGCTCCAACATTGCTCTTAAGCAAGAGTTGGAAGTGACCTCTTCTCAACTTCAGTCCAATCCTTTCAATGAGGAGCTTTAGAGACACCTCGCTATGGTTAAACACAAACTTATTTTGGAAGAGCACTATGATGCCAAAGGAGCTCAAATCAAGGCAAGGTTGCATTGGATCAAATTTGGAGATAGGGTTACCAAGGAGTTCTCTCAGTGCTTGCATCCTCGTAATCAATTTTTGAGTATTAAAGCCCTTAACATTAATGGAAAGCATGTTTCTAATATTCCTAGTATTCTCTCTACTTTTGAAGAGCATTACCAATCTATTTTTGTGGCTCAAGCCCGCTCCCTGCAGCATGATGAGGCCCTTAAATCCTACCTTTCTGTGGTTCTAGAATGACTTTTTGAGTCTCAAAGAGTTGCCTGTGATAAGGCCCTATATTTGAAGGATCTGGAGGAAGCTCTTTCTCATATAGCCAATGATAAATCCCTTGGTCTTGATGGCTTCCCTTGTGAATTCTACAAATCTCTTTGGGGCATTGTAGGGTCTGATCTTCTCAAAGTCTATCAGGAGGCCTTCTCTAAGGGTTTGTTGGGCCCTAATATTAATCAAGGGATCATTAAATTTACCCCCAAGGATGGTGATCCTAAAATCATCACCAATTGGAGACCTATTACTCTCCTTAATGTCTCTTATAATATCATTGCCAAAGCCCCAGCTTTACGCATCCACCATCTCCTTCCTATTATCATGCACCTAGAGCAAACTAGCTTCATTCATGGTAGATACATCCTTGAAAATATTATTGTTGTCTAGGAAGGTATGGAGTGGGCTCGTAATTCTAACCAATATTCTATGTTCATAAAAATTGACTTTGAGAAAGCATATGATAGGATTGATTGGTCCTTCATTCTAGCCATGCTTAAAGCTCTTGGTTTTGGGCCCTGCTTTATTAGTTCTATGGAAATATTTTTTGTTGAGGCTTCAACTATTTTATCCATTAATAGACACAAGTCCTCAGCCATTGGTCTCTTTCGATCCATTATACAAGGTTACCCTTTAGCTCTTTCCCTTTATGTCTTTGCTACTGAAGGGCTTGGCTATTTACTAGCTCATCATGCTGCTCAGGGTTCTATTCAAGGAATTTCTCTCCCTGGAGGTGAGACTCAGTTGGTCAATGGTCATTTTACTGATGACTCTTTCCTCACTCTTATTGAGGAAGAAGGTGTCATTCAACAAGCGCTTGCTTGCTTGGACACTTTTTGTCTAGATTCTGGATCCTCCATTCAATGGAGAAAGACCCAATGTTATAGGTAGTCTCTCGAACCAATACCCCACTAGCTTAATCAATATCAATGGAAGATCATCCAAGAGGAGGAAATTTTTCATTTTTAGGTATTCCTTTTGCCTTTAATGAGTCGTTTCCAGAGTTATGGAAGTATGTTGTTAATAGGGTGGAACAAAAACTTACCTACTGGTCCACTAAGAAACTCTCCCTTGTTGGTAAATTTCAAATTTGCACTAAAGTCCTTGCGGCCACCCATGTTTATTATTATTCTTGCTGGGTCCCATCCAAAAATTGTTATAAGAAGCTTGATAAGCTTCTACGAGACTTCTTATGGTCCTCCTCCAATAATGCTTCAAGATTACACCGTGTTGCCTGGGAGTATTGTTGTCTTCCCATAAGCCATGGTGGACTTGGCATTATTAATACCCAACATCAAGGTTGGGCCCTTTGTGTTAAGTGGGTCATCAGAGCCCTCATAGGTAATGAGGCCTAGAATATTCTCATCCGACATTGTATTAGTGAAGGTTCCCCTTTTGGGCATAAGAGTTGGAAGGGCATGGGGTTCCCTTCCCTCCTTGTTGCCCCTGTGTCTATCAAAGTGTCAGGATCCTTCGTCATTAGGAGCATTTGGAAAGCTTGGGAGAGTGTTAAACCTTGGCTTATATGGAATGGACAGAGCTTTTGGCATGGCCTCTCCATCAACCAAATGAATGTCTAGTGTTCACATGTTATCACCTACCAGGGTTTCCCACTTGCATAGGTTCCCTGGGTTCATGCATTGAGATTCTTTTGCAAAGGTGTGTGATGCATCACTGATTTCTTTTATCATCCTACCAAGGATTGGCTCTCTTGGGATGACTTTAGAGCTAAATTTGGGCTTAATCACTCTAACAAGGATACCTTTGAGGCTATCAAGGTTGCTCTCCTTGACTCCATGTTACACAAGATTTATGTGCTTTCTTAGAGACCTTGGTGGAAGGACTAAAAGTGGTATCTAAACACTCCATTACGAAATTATAAGGCCCGATTGGGGTATGGATGGCTCTCTCCTTGCCTCCCCATGATTGAGAAGCTCAATCAACGTTGGAAGGTCTCCTCCTCTCGACCTTTTTGGTTGCGTAGGTTCCAGACAACTTGGGATCCTTTCTTGGAGCCCAAAATTTCTTGTTTTGCTTGGAGTCTTTTGCACCAAGGGCTTCCTGTTGGGGAGCATCTACAACATTTAGGCATCCCAAACCCTTCTTGTCCTTTCTATCTTCAATCTAAAGACTTTATCCATATTTTTGGGTTTGTGCTCGTGCTCATTCTCTTTGGGAGTGGCTTTTTTCCTTTTTTAGACCCTATTCCTTTGCCATGTTTGAGTGGAAGCATATCATTTTGGGAGATCCCCCGCCATTACCGATTATTTTTTTTGAAGTGTGGCACTTGTTTTGTATGGTGACCATGTTCAGTTTATGGAGAGCTAGAAATGATTGTATCTTTGGTAAGTGTACTTCCTCTTTGCACATCTCTGCTTTTGAGAAGTCTAATATTATTTCTTCTATGTATTTTCAAATTACATTTCAGGCCAATAAGGTGGCCATGGAGCTCACTCATATTTAAGAGCTTATTAAAAAGTGGGGGAACACATCATGCTCAGTAATTCAGGATACTCCTTGTAGCAGATCTAGGTTCACACAACAGTGTCACTCACTCTCAAACTGCACTCCTATCCCAGTTCAAGGTGCTTACAGAGATGGTTGTGGCTATGTGACTATTCCTCTCTCCCCCAACTCCTCGACTTGATGCTTGGGGTAACTTAAGAGTTTATGGTTGGGTTTATGTTCCCGACACTTCTAGACAGGGGAGGGACTCATTTTCAAATTCTCTAGGTGGGAATCAAGGGTGGCTAAAATTTATCAGTTTATTCTATCCATAAGATATGTAAATTATTATCAATTTATTTTGTCCATCAGTTATGTAAATTGTTATCAGTTTATTCTATCCATCAGTTATGTAGACTATAGTTTGTTCTATTGGATTCCCACTCTATTTTGATAGGGATAGTTTGTTTTGGATGATGGCGTTAGCCACGTGGCGTGTTTATCCACCTCTTTTTTTTTTTTGTAAAAATATATTTTGTTAATTCTTTAATATATGCTTTTTTACATCATATATATATATATATATATATATATATATATATATATATATACATGATAATATTTTTATAATATATGTAATATAGGTGGGAGGGCTTCCATCCCCTATAATTAGTTTAAATATAGAAACTTAGAAAATATCATAGTTACAAACATTAAGGGTGATTGCTTGTAATATAAGTATATGGTTGATTGAAATACTAGGGTATCATGGTTAAGATATAATACATGGGAGATTGATTTCAATGTCATGAATAACCAATTAAAAAAATTGAAAGCTTAAAAATTATTATAACACACATGAATGATATTATTTGTTATTATTTCTTTATTTTTTAAATTATTAATAATCAATTTATAAATACAAAATAATATATTGATTAATTAATTATAAAATAAAATGTATTAAGTTAACTCTAAATAATAAGTCTAGTGTTTGACTCTAAAAGGAAAGGATTGTACACAATGCTTTAATGATAAAAAATACATATTAAAAGGCATTGCCCCATATAGCCATGGCCTCATGGACATTAAAAGTCTAGTTTACTTTACTTCCATCTAACTTATTCCTTTGCATTTTAGTTTTTCCAAATCTAATAGAAGATGAGATTAAAAAATCTATTTGAATAATATGTGTACTACAACTAAAATTATGTTTATGGGATTTGTTCATATCAAAGACATAATTAAAATTATGTTTCTTATGAAATTTGTTAGTGTAAAGCTTTTTAGTTGTATAACTTCATAATGTAGTTAATGTTTATTGATTTTTCAACAATCCAAATACTTTTTCTAATGTATTTTTTATTTAAATTTAAAATTTAATAATATTTATTACCTTTTTTAAACAAGCTATGTGCGGCTTCTAATAACAAAATATTACATTGTTCTCCTTACATTGCTATCAGGTTAATTAAACCATATCCAACTCACTTTTCATGAAAGATATTCTTCATTCATATTTTTCTTAAAGATATTCTTCATCTTTCTCAAATTATTAAGTTTATGTAATCAACTCCTTAATATGCTATTTATTAAGAGATAAAATCTCACTTATTCAATTATTTTCTAAATTTTGAATTTTTTCTAGATGAAAATCAACACCATGAATGGCTAAAATATTTTCCATCCACTTTTCATATTTAAAAATATGCCAACTATAATAACCTTTCAATTCCCTAATACCTATTTTTTTAGGGTCTTATGCATGCCCTTGATATCCAAGATATCATTTTCATCATCACTCTTTATTTTTATTTGTGGGATTTGTCCCACTTCTGAACATATGTGATATTTGTTGTTTTTCCCGTATCAATATCCCTTTGAGTTTTCTATTCTATTTATTTTTCTTTTTAGGTATTCCTCTCTTTTTTTCATTCCCACCAGCACTTGTATCTTCATTGGTCTCTTTGATTTTTTCACAAGGAGACTTATCATCTATAAGTTTATCCTGCTTTGAAGGATCTAAAGTGTAAGAAATGACTTCAAAAACACTTTCTTATTTATATTTTCCTAGAAACCCTAAAGTAGAAGGAGGCTCCTTCATAGTAATTTTCTTTTTTTGCTTTCATAAAAATTCCAAATTGTCATGGATTTCCTCCATCCTCATTTATTTATTATGTTGCTCTTGAAACCCTAAAGTGCAAGGGATGAACTCTACACTATTTCATTTCTATTTCCAAAAGAAAATTTTATACTACTTGAAGAAAATGAAGACCTTTTACTTGGAACAAACTTGACCTCTTTTGCCTCCTTTGTTTCAAAATTTTCCTCCACATCATCCTTTGCACCTTTAACTCCTTTTGAATTTGAACTTTCTCATTGTACTTTCTCATCCCTTGTATCTTTCTTTGTTTCTTCTAATGGTTGATCCGAGTGAACTATGGTGGCCTTTGCCATCTAATGTTGTAGATAAGATTTCTTTATGTCTTCTTTTGGAGTGGAATTTCAATCTAATCTAGCTTCTACTATGGTATGATTTCCTTGTTTTATCTTGAAGTTTGTCCCTTCACCAAATTTATTTATCTCTTTCTTCATCATTTTCACTTTGCAATCTCTTGTCATATGTCTAGTCTCATAACAATTATGACATCAAAATGGAATATTTTCATAATCTACTTGTTGATCCCATTCTCTTGATTCAAATTTGATCTTAATGGATTGTGGCAAAGGTATTAACGTATCCATGAAAACACATATTTGGGTATATATAACATGTTATCACTTCTTAGGAGTTGGTCCCTCTTAGATGACATCTCTTAGGCTATTTCCAATATTCTTCAAAACATCCTTATTGTTAAGTTGATATGGAAGTCCAAAGAGCCTAACCCACATCATAAGCCTTTTAATAGTTGTTGTCTCAACAAATAAATTCTCCCTCAATGGTCTTAAATAAAGGGCACCTATCTCCCTAAACCATGGACCACCACCCATTATTTTTAACTAATTTCTAAACTAGAAAAGATGATGAGGAAAAACCTTTAGGAATGAAATTCATGGAGTAATTTTCTTTCAACCCCTACTTCCATTTAATTCAATTTTAAATCTTAAAAACCTTGGCTAGTATCCATGAAACTTAGATATTAACCATTTGCATTTAAGAACTAGTTATCATGCTTGATTATCTCATCCTTGATAATCACTTCTGGTGTTGCATTTTCTCCTTGTATCAAACTTGCCATATATTTAATCTTCCACTTATCTCCAACTTGAGTATCCATACTTTCAACTTGGGCTTTCAAATATGGATTTCCTTCTATGGTTGTACTCTCTCCTACCTTGCACTCTCTAATAGCTCAATACTAATTAATTTATGGTAAGTTAATATTATTTACTAATTTTATATAATAATTATATATACTACTTTTTATGGGTGAAATTGAAAGTTACCCCTTAAATGAAAATTGAACTATTTCCTTCACTTTAATGGAAAATAAACTATATAAAAAAATTAATAGGTTATATGGGGTTGAAATGTGGTATGCCCATATTACATTATGACCACATAGTGGTATTCTAATAGCTTGTAAATTATGCATGTATGGTTTGATAAGATTTGAACCTTGGTCTCCTCCTTGAAAGTTAAGGAATTGATTAAGCCAATGTCATTTGATTATAAAAAATAATTTTTTGTTTAACCTTATGTGACTGGTAAATTAGCACTTGAAAGGATTTGAAGGTTTGAATTTTGATTTTTGAGTGGAAGATACCATCTAATTATCCTAGTTAGTTGTTTTAAAATTGATTTACTTATCTCATTTACCATTTTTTATTTATGAATGTGCATGTTTGTCCAAGAATCTCTTGTATAAATTATGTCATTGTATAAGCAACATTATCTCTCATATAACTTAGGGATGTGGCCTCATATAAATAACATCACCTCATATGACTTATGGTCTTTAGCCTTATGGATATTAAAACTATTTTCTTTCACAATTACCTTGCTTAAATATTTTAATAAATCATTATAATTTTTTTTAAATTATATATTTTTACATTTTTATCTTAAATAGTATATCTCAAAATTAAATTTATTGTCTTAGATATATTAAAATAATTTTAATTAAATATATTTTAAATTTAAATAAGTTAATAAAATACATTTTAATTCTAAATAAGTTAATCAAATATATTTAAATCATTGCTAATGGTATCAATTCAACCAATCAAATACCTTGACTTTCAAAGAGGAAAATTAGGTTTGAATCTTGCAAGACAATACAAAAATAATTTTGTAATACCACTATGTGGTCATAATCTAATATAGGTAATGCTCATTTCAATATAATATAATTGGTTGTATGGGATTAAAACAAGTCCCACCCATATTACATCATGACCACATAGTGGTATTAAGATAGCTTGGCAATTATGCATACATCATTGTGCAAGATTCAAACCTAGGTCTCCTTCTTGAAAGTGAAGAATTTAACTAGTTGAGCACATGTTATTTGATATTTTAATTACTAATTATTATTTTATTCTTAATAATCTATATGTGGCTTCTATTAGGGGTCACTCCCATCAAAATACCAAAATATTATCTTTACCATCAAGTTAATTAAACCATATCCCTCTTGCCACTTTTATAAAAAATATTCTTCACTTCCTTTTCTATCAAATATATTCTTCATCTTCCTCAAAATATTATGTTTTAGAAATTAACTACTTACAATAATTTTCATTAAGAGATGAATTCTCACTTGGATAGTTGCCTTCAAAAATTTGAATTTCATCAAGATGAAGATCAACACTATGATTGACTAAATTATCTACTACCTAATTTCCTTCTCTATAGATATGCTAACATTTCCAAGAGTATGCCTCCAACAATAGTTGATGAACATCAATAATAATGTTATTTTTTATTCATGTTTCACATCTATTTTTGTTAATAACATTAATGATAATTTGTGAATCCCCCTCAATTAAAATATATTTCCATCCCTATTCAATTACAATTTTGCTCAATGTAACAATTGC
>JAQPPZ010002566.1:0-166279 GCA_028583015.1 Wollemia nobilis | reverse complement strand
TTCTTCATTCCAAAGATAAGTGGCTTCATTCCGAAGACAATGCAATTCTCATTTCGAAGATAATGCATTCTCATTTCGAAGATCGCTCATTTTGAAGATACTACATTCTCATTTTGAAGATCGCTCATTCCAAAGATACTACATGCTTCATTCCAAAGATCCGCTCATTTCGAAGACATTGCATTCTTCATTTTGAATATCCGCTCATTCCGAAGACGCTGCATTCTTCATTCCAAAGATCCGCTCATTCTGAAGATATCTGTTCATTTTGAAGATACTTTAGAATGAACAAATGTATGCTTTTTTCATGATTTCTTCTGCATCTCTCAGGTGGGTTATCTCCTAAGATCAAATTCCAATGGTCTTCATCCCTTTCCTCATGTGAATTCCATGCCTTGCTATTTATGGATAGCTGGCTGGAATTTACATGGGAAAGACTAGTTTTTGCTGCACAACAATAGTTTGCTTGCACTGTTGCCAGATTTAGGTGAAATAAATGCTTGAAAAATCAAAATATGATTAGTGAAATGCTGCTATTATTCTAAGCATATCCCATTGTAGCAAATCATAGCAAAAAGAACACAAAACTATGCAAAAAGCTGTAAAATTAGCATATAATATTTCAAATACATTGATCATGCAAAATAGTTAATATACAACATATTTAATCAACTTAACTAACATATCAGATAAAACATAAGAGTTTATAGGCATTTTTAGTGTTCAAAACATGTTATTATTGAGGAATTTCTAGGCCTGGGAAAACCCCCACATCACAACATATCATTACCATCCACATTCCCTTTTTTTTAGTAACTATGTTTTTCAACACAACCAATAAGTTGCTATAGGGTGTTCACTGGTTTTTTTTTTTTTTTTTGTTTTTGATTTCTTCTTTTGGTTTTGTTTTGTTTTGCTATCTTAAAATCCCCAATTTTAAAATCCAAGTTTGAAAAAAGAAATACAATGCTACAACGTAGTCCATGTCCCTTAAGCAAATAGTTTTCCTTGCTCATCGTATTATGTATATGGTCTAGGATGCTGAGAATTGACAAAAGAACAAGCTCCCCCCTACCCAAAGCAATAAAATCCCTTGCTCCCCCAAAATTAGTATCCCAAAAAAAAGCAAAAAGTGGTTTTCACCACTAAAGAAAATAAATCCCATTGATCATCATAAAAAATAAGCAAGAATCCCCAATCAAATAAATAAAAAGAAAAAAAAAGGTAATGAGCTTGAATCCCTGGAATCCTCGGTTATTCAAAAGTCATGGGGTGATCTTCATTATAGCAATGGGCTCTAAGATCCATCTTGGTAATGGGGTAGTCTTACATGAGGTGATATATCTGTCACATTAGAAATCTTATTTTGTACATACCAATTTCATCTTGTAGATAATATAGCTTCTGGTGGCTTGTATTACCTAGTAGTGTAGTCCAACCACATCCAAAATCAGGATAATGATGACCATGAGGTGATCCTCATTACAATAATGGATTGAATGAAACCTACCTAGCAATGGGGTAGTCTTATATGTAATTAATGAACATCACAATGCACACATAGGAATATGGAATATCTAGGTCTTCCTAGAAGACTTTTATCTTTTGGAGTCATGTGTAGTTAGTATACATCTTTTGACTAGTTAACTAGGGTGTTTGAGTCTCATGAAAATCATGTTGTTTACCTATAGCATCCTACTAATCATCCATCCATCATCTACATTTTTATCATATTACATATGGTTGGATTTCAAATGTATAAATTTTGTGAAAAGGTTAAAATTTTGATTGATGACTTTTATACATTTTGTGGTGCTTACATTTAGGTTTTTTTGCATCTTAGATTCATTCATTATGTTTTAGCATAAATGCATAAAAAATAAATTTTGCATAATCATGTTATTAGTATATAATATATGTGCATACATCTAGGCATACATATATGTAACCATGGTATAACATCTAGGCACACATCCATCATCCACAATTGCATCCATCAGTACATCCATACATAAAATAAAAATAAAACATGTCATAAACACATGATAGACCACAATAAAATTTATATGTATGTGTGTTTGTGTGAGATAAGTTTGATACATCATGATACAAAAATTATCATAGGCTACAATAGAGTGGGTCCTCAAACCTCACACCCAAAAAGAGAGTAATACATGAGTCCAAGTCAAGTAGGGCCTACGTCCCTAGAGTCACCACCACCCTTAGCCTCATCTTGATGAGGCTGCATAGATCCATTGGCCTCTGACCTTTGAGGAGTATCTAGAATTGCAAAATGGGATACCTCACTGATGGCTGCCCTGACTTGCTACATCAACTTTGATATGATACCCTCGATGAAGCTCATGATGATAGTCTACCTCCAAGTTGCTCTATCTCATCCTCCAAGCGAGAGATGTACTCTTGATCTGATCGATGATGAGAGATATAGCAGGCCATTATCCCCTATAGTTCTTCCACCTGTACCTATAGCCTAGCCACATCATCTATGGATTCTCCACCTATCCCATATCCTATAGTCAATACCACCACCTAACCTTATAAATCATCCCACTCTCCTATTAGCATGATCATTTGTGTCTGTAGAGCATATTGCTCTACTATCACCCTATCCACCTCCTCTTAAGAGCTCTGTAGTTGTGCAATCAAAAGGTTCTTCTCCTTAGATAAGCTTCTCCCCTATTGTCTTTCCCTATCCAACTAGCTCTATAGTACTACAAATGTGGTATTCCACTCTACCAATTGTGCCTATAGAGTTTGAACCTGCTATTTGATTTGAGCATCCTAATACTAGGGATCCTTGTCATCCATACCCTCATCTTATGGCTCATCACCTCCCTTAGAGATATGACCCCAATCTCCCTCCTCGTGATGCACTCATCACTTATCCTCAGCCTGCATCCCCTATCTCTCCAGCCTATCCACCTATAGGTCCATTGCCCTACCATAGTTGATTCACCCACCATGTATCATACTCTATCATAGTACCTACATCATTCGTACCTATATCTACCACTGGTTGGTCTGAGTCCTCATTCACTACCTCTACTCGAGGTCAAGTCAAGTCTACCTCATCACCCTAGTACCAATAAATGATGGGCTTACCAGGTATACCCTAACTAACCCTAAACTACCCATAAACATGATAGTACTAGATGAACTCTTGCTCTGCTTCATGTTGACCAATAACCCATCACCCATGCCTAATGTACCTCAAATGCTCAACCACATCTTTCCAAGGGGGTAAATCCATGTATGGCTATCATATCATCGACTCTGACCTCAATCTCTTATAAGACTCCATGTAATGAGAAATCCTACCCAAGTGGGGTCAACTCTGACCCACCTCATGGTCTTGCCTCCACTGCATACCATAGCCGATATTTTGATCTTCCATATGATTTTACCCTAACCAAGGAAGCTCCTCTGGTTTGTCCACCTAGATGTGCTCCCACCTCTAGATCTATAAAAGGAAGCTACATCCCAATCCAATTCTGTGTTGCTGGCGTATCTCATAGAGCTCATTATACAAATGAGCTAGTAGCATAGTCCTCTAGGCCATAATTAGAGGCTCCTTAGTGGTGCACTTGACCAAATTTTTTACTATCTTAAGCAGGTTCCATGGGAACCTCACTCCTAAAGAGTCTAGTCATGAGCACATCGAACCTATACCATTCCTCCACTGGCACCCCATTACTCTCTAAGTTGCACTCAACCACCTCCAAATCCTCCTAGAATACCCTCTAAAGTACTCTACTCTGTTGGCCAATGAGTGTATAGACAATGGGGCATCCCTTAATCAAAATGCAGAGTATCCTGTAGACATCCTCTAGGATGACTATCATTTCATCCATCGAAAGGTGAAAAGTGTTGGTCTAGTTGTCCCATCGATCGATCAAGACCATAAAGTAGGCCCGATCTACCATCACTACCTCTAGCCTCATCACTTGCTTAAGGTCAATGACCTCAAGCCACTCCTAATCATCATCAGTAAGCACATCATGCACTATCTTATAGGCCATGGGATATCTATGGTGGGCCCTCACACACTGAGTGCACAAATTGAAAATTTGGCAATCAGGTCAAAAAAATTACAAAAATCACTAAACATTGAGACCGTCTCGGATCAAGACGATCTCTAGCCAAGGTCATCTTGGGTTGAGATGGCCTCCACAACAGTCATATTTATGATCGTTGGATTTTTGAACCATGGTTGTCTCACCCTAAGATGGCCTCCCAGTTTCACAAGAGAGACTGTCTCATCCCAAGATGACCCCTAATTGGGGCAATTTCAAATCAAGATCCTATGCCCTAAAAATGAATAAAGCACAAACAAAAGCAAAATTTTCAAAGCACACAAACAAACTACACTATATTTTAGCCTAAGGTGTTTTTCTTGCCTTAATTCTTATTAGTGAGGTTAATTTCCCAATTTAATTACTGAGGTTCATTTTATTTTGTGAAGTAACAAAGGAGATAATATAGTGTTTACCTTTCTCCTTTGAACTCCTCTAGCTATCAAGGTATCGGGTTGGTCCATGGTGAGATTCAGTCTATGTTTTGGTAGCACTCCGCATTGAAAACCATTCTCCTCCTCCTAGCCTCCATTTTTCTCCAATTGCTATCTGTGCAAATAACATCATAAAATTTCTAAATTTGGTTTTATATTTTTAAATCTGCGCGACCGTCCTAGCATGATATGACTGTCATATTTGCAAAAAAAAGAGAAAAAAATGTGCAAAAAGAGACACAAAAAAAATTCCAAAGGAACTCAACCCCTTTGGTCAAATCAATCCAAAAGGCTCTAAAGGAACCTGACTTCCTTTGGTCATAATTTCAAATAAAAAGCTCCAAAGGAACTCAATCCCTTTGGTCAAATCAATCCAAAAGGATCCAAAGGAACCTAACTTCCTTTGGTCACAATTTCAATCAAAAAGCTCCAAAGGAACTTAACTCCTTTGGTCAAATAAATCCAAAAGATCCCAAAGGAACCTGACATCCTTTAGTCACATCAATCCAAAAAACTCCAAAGTAACTTAACCCCTTTGGTCAAATCAATCCAAAAGGCTCCAAATACACCTAACCCCTTTGATCACAATCATTCACAAAATTCGAATGAACCTCATATCTAGTGACTTACTCTATAAACCTTATGATTTTAGAAATTGGTTGTCCATGCAATTTGATGGTATGAGTAAATTACCATAAGGTCACTCACCAAAAATAGTAATAAATGGGTCAAAATCAAGGTTGTAATGAGGACATGATCTCTCTAAACTATTGTAATAGTCCTAGAAAACCTAAAATCAAATCATCTTGGTCAAGCAACTTGTCACTTTCATAATTTTTCCATTTCCTCATTGACTAATCCTTTGAGGGGGTATTCACATAATCACAAAATTCATAATCAAGTTAATAATCAAAATACTCAATCATGCAAATTGCATTTGTTCAAGAATCATTGCCAAAGACTATCATGCATGCTTCTTGCTTGGGATATTTAACAAGAAAAAAAAAAATTAAACACATAACAGGATAACTACAGTTGCCTATTTGATATGCCTAAGGTCATCACTTATGGACTAGACAATGTCTACCCATGGCTGAAAGGTTTACTAATCTAATATTTTATCATATTGATGAACATTATCAACCCTTAATTTGAATCTGGGTCATCTATTTTTTCTTCGTGTTGTGCTTTCACACAATGCATCCCAAAAAGGGGTATCTGTAGACATATAAAACACATTATATTGAGGAGACTACCTATATGGAATCCATGTATACCATATGATCCACCTTGGGTAGCCCTAGGGCTAAAAAAATGGTTTTTACCACTCAAACAAGGAATATTTCCATTTGTAACCTTGGTCATCCCTCCAGGGGATGACCTCTAGAGGTCATCCTACCAAGAGACGGTCCCTAATTAGGGTTGTACCACCTCGATATGTTCATACTAGAAGCAAGGATAAAAAAATAGAGATATAACTGGTAGCCAAAATTACCAGTTAAACCCACGCATGAACTTACCCCACAATTTAGCATGTGCATGAGCCCGAATTAGAACAATTGCATGATGAAATCAGTTTACATTGAGATTTCGAAGATAGGCATTCACTTTTCTTAATGTGAACTGCCTCTTCACTTTTTCATGCATAGGGTTGTGCTATTATTAGATTTCTTTTGAGAAATATATATATTGGCACTCACCCCCCAATTTTAAACCCTTACAAATTTTATTTCTAAGTTCATATATTCATAGCAATTTTTCAAATCTTCAAGCAACAAAGTGCTATCGAATTTCGACCAGGAGCCTTTAAGCATTTTACCTTCTTCTCGACATAGAAATTATGTTGTTGGTTAGTTCCACAATTTGAATATCACACCCACATTCTCTATGCAATCATGCATATCTACTTTGAATATTGATCCAGACTGTTCCCACAAACACAAGAATCTACCAAAAACACCATGGATCAAAACTAGAGTCACCCCCACATCAACTGCGAGAAAAGTACTTATAGGTTAGCGATCTTCTTGTTCAGACATGACCCATAGGTATGATCTTCCCATATAGAGATGGCCTCTAGGGCATAGATCTATTTTCTTTATTTCTTGTTTTAATAAGTTTTAGCAGCTTTCTTATTTATTGTTTAGCATAACTAGGATTTTTTTACGCATGCATTTATTAAATTTTAGTTTATTTATTATTTTTATTATCATTACATTGAGACCTATCTCAAAGGGTTTCGTATATGTTATTAATCACTTTGCTTTCCTTGTGTGTAGACTTCAGGTTTTACGAGGAAGGAAGAGCACAAAAACTTGATATCATCAACCCTGCAGTGGTCATGAGAATCCCACTTTAAGATAGTTTGTGGGTGCAAGAGAGATCCTACGGAGTACACCTTAGTATTTCATGATTGTATTTATTGTATTGAGACTTGGTAGAAAATCCCCTTAGGAGGGATCGTATTGTAACCATTTGAAAAGAACATATTCAATATCAATAAAAGGGGCACCATTATTTTATAATCCATTTTATCAGTGTAGTTGAATCATTGCTATCTATTTTAGTCTTTGATTTCATTTCTTGGTGTATGGAGTTTTTGATGCTAAACATAGTGGTCCCTTTGAGGAGTAATTCTTAATGATCTAGAATATGAATCATAGGAGAGGACCTAAAAGGTAGAGAAAAATAGAGGGATCTTCAAAAGGTAGTCCACCAAGTCTGCTTCCTACTAGAGTATGGGAAATTACCATACCTATAGCACCAAGGAAATTGACAATGGTAAGTATTTAGTCTAAGAGACAATGAAGGAGAGATATGAGAAGTAGAAAAGAAACTCACATGAGTCAATATTTGAGAAAATAACAACACAAGAGGTAGGCCCATAGCCTACAATGGAATAGAAAACACCCCTACTCAAGGAGGAAATTCCTCAAGGAGGATATCCTTCCAAGTTGGTAGTAGACAAGGTCCAAACTACAATGATTTACCCTTGCAATAATTCTTCCCTTTTCCTTTCTTCTATTTGCTCTTCTTTCTCCCTTTTGTTTCTTCTCTTTCTACTTCTCCCTCCATTTTGTCACATATCTCTCACATTCAATAAGTGTTCATGTGTTCTCTTGTAGATACCTCATCTCCCACTACAAACATCATCATTGGAACTTAAAACCAAATAAAGCAAATATAACAAGAGAGCATCACACAACACAAGATGTATTGAGGTTCACCGATTTGGCTACTCCTCAAAAATTGACTGTTTGGACTCCCATCCAAATCCATCCTTTGCAAAGCAACAACTTTACAATCAATTTACTAGCACCCACTGGAAGGAGCACCAACCCTTGATTTATCTGCACAAACATAAAGGAGCGCCAACCCCTGATTTATCTACACCAATAGAAAGGAGGACCAACCCCTGATTTATCTGCACCAATAGAAAGGAGCACCAACCCCTGATTTATCTGCACCAATAAAAAGGAGCACCAAACCCTGATTTATCTGCACCAATAGAAAGGAGCACCAACCCTTGATTTACCAAAGACAAACTGGAAGGAGCACCAACCCCTGATGCCAAGCACCAACTTGGACTTCAATATTGAAACTAGAAGATTGACATAGAAATACCTTCACTTTTACAAGACCTTGACTGGTCTATTGCTTACTCAACATCTCCCACACTTCACAAAACACACACCCTTCTCGCTCGCCTCTCGCGTGCCTCTCACTCTCCTCTCGCTCTCTTCACGAGATAAAATCCCCACATTAAATTCTCCAAGCAACACTCCTTTTATAACAATCCTTTCTCTTTGTAACTCTTTTCATTTCTTATACGCCACTTGTCAATTGTAATGTCTTCTTTATGTAACTTCTTTTGTATATATAGAGTAAGCATTTCGTCAAATACGTTACATGCAACGAATTGACACCATATTCTCTTACCATGACTGTTCATCTTCTCGGTCATGACTATTCGTTTTCTTCTTTGTGCATGCATGCATTTGGGTTTTTGAAAAATCTTTTCGTTTCTATTTTTATGACTGTTCATTTTCTCCTTCTTCGACTGTTCATTTTCTCCACATGGGCATGCGTCCGCTTCTTTCCATGACTATTCATTTTCTCCTTCCATGACTGTTCGTTTTCTCCTTCATGACTGTTCATTTTCTTTTCCCTTGTGCATGCATTTGTTTTCTCCTTCAATGACTGTTCATTTTCTTTTCCATGACTGTTCGTTTCTATTTTGAGGCTCTTCTTGAGTCGCGAAAATGCGACATGTCGTGATATTGTGACACTTTTGTTGCTTTGCCTGCATGCCCTTCTTGAGTCACAAAAATGTGACATGTTGCGATATCGCGACACTTTTTTTACTCTTCCTGCCTGCCCTTCTTAAGTCATGAAAATGCGACATGTTGCGATATCACGACACTTTTGTTACTCTGCTTGCCTGCCCTTCTTGAGTCCCAAAAATGTGACATGTCGCGATATCATGACACTTTTGTTACTCTGCCTGCCTGCCCTTATTGAGTCGCGAAAATGCGACATGTCGCAATATCACAACACTTTTTCTTTCTCTTCCTGCCTGCCCTTTTTGAGTCGTGAAAATGCGACATGTCGCGATATCGCGACACTTTTTCTTTCTCTGCTTTTCTCTTTGCATCGGACCGCGAAAATACAACATGTCGCGATATTGCGACACTTTTTCTCCTTGCTCTTTTTCTTAGCTTTGGCCCATGAAAATGCAACATATCGCGATATCGTGACACTTTTTCTCCTTGCTTTTTCTCTTAGCTTTGGCCCACAAAAATACATGTCGCGATATCGCGACACTTTTTCTCCTTGCTCTTTCTCTTAGCTTTGGCCCACAAAAATACATGTCACGATATCGCGACACTTTTTCTCCTTGCTCTTTCTCTTAGCTTTGGCCCGTGAAAATACAACATGTCACGATATCGCGACACTATTTCTCCTTGCATTTTCTCTTAGCTTTGGCCCGCGAAAATACAACATGTCGTGATATCGCAACACTTTTTCTCCTTGCATTTTCTCTTTGCTTTGGACCACGAAAATGCAACATGTTGCGATATCATGACACTTTTTCTCCTTGCATTTTCTCTTTCTTTTGGCCACAAAAATGCAACATGTCGCGATATCGCGACACTTTTTCTCCTTGCATTTTCTCTTCTCTTTTGGCCACGAAAATGCAACATGTCGTGATATCGCGACACTTTTTCCTCTTTGCATTTTCTCTTTCTTTTGGCCACGAAAATGCAACATGTCGCAATATCGCGACACTTTTTCTCCTTTCATTTTCTTCTCTTTTGGCCGTGAAAATGCAACATGTCGTGATATCGCGACACTTTTTCCTCTTTGCTTTTTCACTTCTCTTTTGGATATGGGCCACTTTGGTCTTCTTGGACAACCTGTAACAACTTCATCCATACATCAAAAACATCCTCATAAGCATTTAACATCATTGTACATACTCGAATAACCTCTCGAACTCCTGTCCACTGTTTCAACCGATCTATCTGACTGTGTTGACAACAATGACAATATTGTCGCTGCACCTTGCTCAACAATGTCCCCCTTTGGAATTTTTGGCAACACACGTGCAATTTCTTGTAACTCTTCTCCCCTTTGACAATAATATTAAAGGGCTGCTGCAAACTCCCCCTGAGTCCATGCACAACATTCTCAGGCAAAAAATTATTATACTTGGCAAAAATCACAAACATGAGCAAAAAGATAAACAAATACACAAATGCTCCCCTTGAGAATGTGGTCTCGATAGCTAGTCAATTCTTGGGAAGCATGACCACTCCCAATTTATTGCGAAGGTACTCAAAGACTTCCTTGGGCAATGGTTTTGTGAAGATATCCGCTACTTGCTCTGTTGTTGGAACAAAAGCCAACTTAACCTCACCTTTCGCAACTTTCCCCTGCATACAACATGTTGTCGCTGCAATATATTTTGCCTCTGTTGTGGATAAGGATGCTGACTCTTGTTCTTACTGTGCCACGTGACCAACCTGTCTCCAAGATAGAATGCACCGCCACTGGTACTCTTTCTATCATAAAGTCTTCTTGGATAAGCACTCTAATATCTGCTCATCATTTTATAATTCTTGTTGTACCTTGCTTTTACTTATTTGGTATAGTTTGATCAACACGCAACTCTCAGCTGCGCAAAATTTACTCCCAAATCAAAAGTGACCGACTCTCCAAGCAGCCTGTGCATAATTTCTTCAGCCTTTTGACTGCCACCTCCTTCGTGACTAACAACTTTGCCTTGCATCCGTTGTGCAGCTCAATGTCTCTTGTTTCTAACAGCTACCATGAATGTTTTCATCATCTACATAGGTATTGACAGTGGACCATTACATCTAGCATTGGAACCTCAATCTGCACGCAGTCATCAACACTCGATATTCTGCTTCTTGCTAGGGCATATGTCAGGGCTACTCAATGTCTTAGATGAACGTTCTTCACGTGATTCCAGGGAGCATTTCTCCTCACTGTGATCAAGGGATTCCTCGAGAAATATCTCGTATTTCTCAAATAATGCAAGAATTTCTTAGGTGCATAGGCATCTTGTCCTCCTTGGTGCTTCACCACCTGGGCGCTATTCTCTCAACGTCTCTGCCTTGCATGTGCCACTTAGCACTCTTGACCAACTGGGTGCTAGTGCCACTGTTTGCTTTGACTCTGGCATCTCTTTGATAATGGCTACTTCTTTAGAGAAAATAAATGCTCTCTTATTGTTAGGATCCTATCCTAAAATTAATTAATAATCTTAATAATAATAATATATTATATCCTATGGTCATAATAATAAAATAATATAATAATTAGTTATATTATTTATTATATTATTATAATATTAGGGTTAGGAAGCATTACAGCCTTTCACCTATAACCCTAGAGGGGTATAAAACATTGTAAGAACTTATCATTCAATTATCCATGAAATATATAATATATGATTTATTAAATCATTGAAGGGACTTCCCGACAATTCAAAAACGATTATTTTAGATTTAGGTTATTATTTATTTATCATTTTCTATGGTAGGAACCCTAGGTTCCTACCATATGGTATCAAAGCCTTATGGATCCAACCATATTGGTCAAGGAAATGAAAAATGACATTGCAAAAATTAGAAGAATGATTGAACAAAAACAAAAAAAACAAATGGAACGTTCTAATCGTATTATACAATATTTAATGGAAATGTAAGAAGAGACCCTAGCCATGGAATCCCAGGAAGAAGATGAGACCATAGCCATGGAATCTAAGGTAAAGGAGGAGCCCATAGCTAGGGAATCTCAGGTGTTATCCATTGCATCTTTCAAGAATGAAGAAAATGAAAACCCTAGAAAAAAATTTCCTTTGGAAGAGCCCGAAGCCAAAGATTTTCAAATGGCACATAAAACACTTCCGAGAAAGGAAGATTTTCCAATGCACGATTTAAATATAAAAATTCAAGAAAGGGAAGAATATTACTCCTACAAAAACCCTAAAAAAATATATGTGCAAAAAAGGACCTTCCTCAATACTGTGAAACCAATCATTTTAGAACAGAATTGCCAAAGGCGATCTCTTATTTTATATATCACATTCAAAAAAAAGGAAGTGGTCCCTACCTACATTCAAAATGTGAATAAAGGGTTTTCTACTTTAATTGATGCACATTATGCTAATAGGCAAAAACCAGAACTGGATGGAAAAAGTGAGCGTCCACCAAGAGCAAGACTCAAAACCTAAACTAGGCGTCCCTCTTCATTCCATTCAAACTCACAAAAAGAAAGTGAGGAAAATATGTTTGGAAGAAAAATGATCAAAAATCTAGGAAGTGAGTAGATTTTATCTATTTTGCATATTTTATCTTTAAACAAATCCACAAAATGTTCCACGAAACTACCGCTCATTGATGTTCCATCTGGAAAGGAAGCTCGAGGATGAACACTAGCCTGGTGGAACATTCGAATCAACGTGGGATTAACAAGCAGGTAATCATGGAGCTCCACCATACAGGTTGATGTCGTATACTTCTCCAAGATGCTATGGACATTGACAAAAAAAAGAAGTTATAGTCTGTGTTTCAACTCCTAAATAGACCATAAAATTTGAACGGTTTTCACGGTTGCATGATGCATAAAATTGTGAATTTAAGGCCAAAACCCAAGCTTAAAAATTACTCACCAACCCATTAGTCATCATCCACAGGAATTAAGTTACGGGAAGTAGTTTTTCATTGAAAGAAATAATTATAAAGCATTTGTGGAGAAGCTGGTTTAAACTGCTATTTATAATCTTAATTTGATTAGCACCTTCATAACCATTCAGCACATAGGAAGAAAAATAATCTTCTTCTGCCTAAATTCAGATTCCAAAGGAACACCGTTTTATCCAAATATTCAAGGATTCAAATGTCTCTATAAAATCAGTGTAAGCAATCAATTGAAGGCGACGTGTTAACATTCAAACGCAGTTTGGTTGAGTAAAGATAGTTTGGCAGAGTAGAGGCCCAAAGATCATTTTTAGTGAGTTTGATAAATTTCTTGTATCTCCTCAATGAGTTTACAGAGTAGAGGCCCGGATATCGGAGATTATTTTTAGTGAGTTTGATAGTTTGGCAAACTGGTCTCTACAGTCCACAAGGAATCAAAACGATACACGCCTCTATATCAAAAGCCATGAAAAAATACCCGATATTTGAGTTCCTTGACAAATTAGCTATAGATATGTCTGCATAAAACAACTACAAAAATCTTTTAAAAATTTTGCTAAATAGGAAATTTCGCAGAATATTCTACATATGTAAGCCACTTTCGTAAAAATACTGTAAATATTCGATCATTTTTGGTGCAGAAAACTACATATTTAGATGTAGAACCTGAAATTTTAAGCACAAAAGTCAAGAATTACAAATACGTAAGAATTTTTGAGCTTAATATTATGAAAAGATCAAAGGGTCATGAAGGTGGTTGAATAATGCATTTGCGGTTAATAATTGTCAACCAAGAATAACACTCATCGTTGGTGATGTGAAAGACTAAAAGCACACTCTATAGAAACACCAACATAAATGACAAAATTCCAATGAAAAATATAGCATAGATTAAAAATCTTCAGGAATTGACTTTAAACGATAATGCATCTCGGTCCGTCGATGGCAGTAATCGATCCCTTCTACAGAGTTTCCAAAAGAGGTAGATAATTTCTTGCACTGCAAAAGCATTTGGCCAGCAGCACCATATCTCTGGGTTATAATAGAGTCTGCAGACCACAGTAGCATATTCATCAATTCCAATCCCATATTTTTGTTGGATTCTGAGAGAACATCACCACAGAGATTAACAAAGTCCCCAAGAACATTATGTTATTCCAGGACATTGAAGGTTGCTCTTTGTTATTGTCAATTACCTTGAATTTAGAAGAAGGAATCAAGATTCATGAGTTCCTTTGATCTGAATGGACACCACGTATCCAGATTTTTTAATAAACATGTTAATGATGGCCAATGGCCGAAGCAAATAAAGTTAGCTCCACAAAAATAAGAGGACAAAAGCATGTGTGGAGGACAGAGAATTCAAAGATAGTTGGGCACGAAAGTGGAAACAAAAACAAGGATGATCTATTCCAAAAGTAAATTTTCTTGACTCTTTACACAGCTAGAAACTTTATTTCAAGGTGTAATTCTTTTTTTCTTTTACAGAGGAATATGGGGATATAGAGCCTTAAAAATGATGGAAGGCGGAATATACTTTCAAATTTATTTGTTACCCTTGTGACTAAATACATTCATCTTATATTTTAAAAACTTGATTGTATTTAAAAAAAAATAATAATACAACAGCCAAAGGAGAGCATGATAAGCTAGTGAAGTATTTATTAGAGGAATATGTTGATCTCGCCTCTAATCTAAATAACGATGGTGAATCGGTATTTAAGCTACCAAGGAAAGTATTATAACACCCCTTGAAAATATTGTTAGAAGTCACATCTTCTAAGGATATGTACTACAAGTGTTCCAATGACCAAACACTTTTGCATCTTGTTGTATCCAAATGCTAAAAATTCATGATGTATGCAACTTGGTGGGGGTGAATACAAGTAAATTTTGAGTTTCCTTTTGAAGAATGTTGGCATCAACCTTTATGAAAATTAAATTGGTTGGTTTTTGCTAGAGTATCACATTTAACAAGTGATACAATGCATACGAAGCTCTTCCGAAAAGGCCTTATACATGGCGATTATAAAATAAATAGGGTTTCAGCTTTGAGGACAAAGCTATTTTCAAGAGTGGTGGAATGTTAGGATCCTATCATAACATTAATTAATAATCTTAATAATAATAATAATATATTATATCCTATGGTCATAATAATAGAATAATATAATAATAAATAATATAATAATTAGTTATCTTATTTATTATATTATTATAAGATTAGGGTTAGGAAGCATTGGAACCTTTCACCTATAACCCTAGAGGGGTATAAAACATTGTAAGAACTTATCATTCAATCATCCATGAAATATAGAATATATGATTTATTAAATCATTGAAAGGACTTCCTGACAATTCAAAAGCGATTCTTTTAGATTTAGGTTATTGTTTATTTATCGTTTTATGTGCTAGGAACCCTAGGTTCCTACCACTTATTACCTCCACAAACAACTACATGAACTGAAACACACTTTGACAACTATACGACAGCTCCCCCTGACTACTTGCCTTTCATCCTCAGATAACCAAACAACATAGGAGCATTAAAATAAAACTTTAAGATTGATCCCCCTAAGGATGTGCTACCTGGAGCTGCTTAGTGCAATAGAGGAGTAGTCTCCTTCAGTCCAAGGAGACATGATTTCCTCTCTTCTTTCTTTCTCCAAACTGGTTTTATTATAGTTTTGGGCTCTTGTTTTGACTTTTCTTTTTCAGTAGCTTGTGCATGTTTTTCAAGAAATTTTCTATTTTGTCTCATTCCATTAGGTTGAAATTTTCTTCCCTAAAATTGATTTGATGCAAATGTACTTCGACAATTTCTTGCAATATGCCCAAAACTATGACAATTATAACATTCTACTGCATAATCCATCAAAGGTGAAAAAAAATTTCTATTGGGTTGAGGACAAGGTGAAAGAAGACATTCTATTGCAACCACAATTATAACATTCTACTGCATAATCCATCAAATGTACTTTTGTTGTGGTTTCTTTGCCAACATATCACTTCATTACCCTCAATGACCATATTATAACCATTTATACTTGCATTGTGAACCCTTCACCTTTATATCTAGTCTCTTCACTTACTAGAACTTTGGCTCAGGTGGTAAAAAGAGCATCCAATTCCACTTCACCATTCACCTATTTCCACGCAAATTACTTCATCCATCATGTCATTTTGTGACACCTCCCCATATCATCACACAATAAAAATAGCTCTTATTTAAGGTGATCATTTCGTCCACTTTTTATCCTATGATCAAGCCTAAAAAAGCAGCCCCAAATTCCAACTCGATCACAAGGTCTAGACAAGCCTCTTTTTGGAGCATCATCAATGAACTTGAGGAAATTGATTTTCAAGAGACCTTTTACTTCCTCCAAGTAGAGGAAAGAAAAGATAAAAAGAAATATAAATATCTAAATGACATAACCTCCAAAGTTCTAGTCATCATGTCGTCCCAACTAGTATCTAGTGGTAAGAAAGTCCTTATTGTGAAATCATTCCCAAACGACCCTTATAAACCCTCCATCGTAAGTACTAACTTTACTACTAAAGTATTAGAGTTGGATCTAACTAAAATAGATCCTTACTAGATGATAAAGCTCATGAACCAATTCTCCATCAACATGGCCATGTAATTTGGACAAAGTGTGTTGGGGAATGACATAGTGAGAGGAAAAGTAGCAGCATATGAGGTAACAATGAGGCAAACAGGTTGCATATTTAGCAATAGAATGAACCCCTTAAGAAGGATATCATAGAGAAAACCAAGCTATAACAATTGGTTGAGGATCTCAAATCCCAACTTATTGAAGCTGACAAGCAAAAGCAATAGCTTGAATATCTTTCACATCAACTTGCCCAAGGGTAAGACTAGCTGAAGAGATAATTTGAGCAAGCAAAATCACAACTAGAGAAACAATTATAAAAATCCCAAAAAGAGAAGTATATTAAGATTTTTCAGCTCCAAGATGATATGACAAAGCTAAAAGGATCAACAACACAACAAAGGTTAGGCTTAGAGATTGAAAAGGTGAAGTCCCTAAGGGACAACATAAATACTGAGGTAACAACTACTGAGAGGTAGTTTTAATTTGTAGCCAACATTGACAACATCCTCAACCAAGTGGTAAGGATTATTAAATAGACAAAAGATGAATTGGCTACGAAGGAGAGGTGCTAGGAGGTACTTAAGCAACTAGCCACCATGATGATATCATAGGCATAGTAGATGTGGATAAATAGGAAAGATATGGATAAAAATTTGAAGAAAATACTCGACAACTATAGAGACCTCCAAACCTACAAAGACACAATGGTATCTTTGGAAACCCTAGTATGTGAAATGGAAAAATAAATTTAGGGGTTAGTCAATACTGGGTTGCTTAACATGTTCTATCATCAAAAGAATCTCCTAGATGATGACATTATTAACTCAATGATAAAAAATAAAAAGGTTAAAGTTGGAGGTAAGATGATGACAGAAAAGGTCAAGCAACTGAAGATATTTCTTAGCAAGCTACCTAAGATGATGGAGAAACAAGATGGGCTATATAAAAACCCATATGATAGAAGATGCATAGGACATTGTAGACATTTTATTGTCAATAAACGAGGAGTGGTAGATGTTGTTAGGGCTATTGCCATAATACACATCAAGGAGGACCAACAATTTTATAATTTGGTAGAGGATTCCAATTTTGAAGACTCTATGCCCAAGGACAAAGGTAGGATTTGGTATCTCTTGCCAATCATGCTTGGTGCCCTATGAAGTTACTAGAAATGTACTAATAAGTTAATATCATGGGGTTTCTATTAATTTATAAATCTATAATTTTTTTCAAATCGACCAATAAAAGCCTTCATGCATTAAAATACAACTCGTTTTTCTAAAACTAACTCCTCACACCTTATAAGTTATATTTTACTTTAAAAAAATAATTTGCAATCTACAAAACCCAACTTCAATTTAATGCACATGATCAATCAATGAATAACAAATGCTAAAATAAACCTCTCAATCACTTGACAAGAGGACTTCTTCACAATCTTGATCCTTACACATCGTCATAACTACCATAAAAAATATAAATAACTCCCACTAGTGCAAATCCTTTACATGATCAAAGAAACAATTAACATTATGAGAGAAGTAAACATAAAGCTTATAATAGTCCTATTGTCTATGAGACCTAAAAAAATATAAATTCAAAGGATTATAAAAAATATCATGTAAAAATATACGAAGGGTAATACCATGTGATCTGTTAGTTCATTTAAAAGAAAATTTAGATATCTCTTTAAGAAAACTGAAGTAAAAACCTAAAGGCTTCCAGATTGGGCTTGTCTCTCTGGCCAAAAGCCCATTTTCCTTAAACTGGACTTTGAGAAATCTTATGGTCGTATTGAGTGGTCTTTCATTCTCGCCATGCTTCAAGCTCTCGGCTTTGACCCGCTTTTTATCAGGGCTATCAATATGTTATTTGTTGATGCTTCAAATTGTCTTAATATTAATGGACATAGGTCAGAGGATTTTGGTTTGTTTCATTCTATTCGCTAGGGTTGTCCTTTGGTCCTCTTGCTTTACATCCTTGGTGTTGAAGCTTTTGGTTATATTCTTGCCAATAAAGCATCTAAGGGATTGATCAAAGGTATTATTTTGCCTGACATGTCCATCCAGCTTATTATTTTGGTTATATTCTTGCAGATGATTCTTTTCTCACTATCAATGAGGATGAGGTTTCAATTTCAACTACTTTGGTTTGTTTGGACATTTTTTGTAAGGCCTCAGGTTCCAACATCCAATGGTCTAAGTCTCTTTGTTTTCGTCTTGCTTCTTCTTTTGTGCCTGCTTGGCTTAGACATTTTTCATGGCATTGGTTTCAAAGGGGTGAGCATTTTAAGTTCGTAGGAATCCCATTTGCTTTTGACAACCCACCCTATAAACTCTGATAGTATATGATTAAAAAAATTGAAAAGAATATTTCCTATTAGACCTCGTGTCCCCTTTCTCTTGCTAGCAAGTTTCAAGTTTGCACAAAGATTCTTGTTGTCACCCATTTTTATTACTCCTCCTATTGGGCCCCTTCTAAGAATTCTTATAATAAGTTGGCCAAGCTCCTTAAAAATTTTATTTGGGCCAAGGGGAAGAATTCGTATGGTTTTCTTGGGATATATGTTGCATGCCTACTGATAAGGGCGGGATGTGCATCATTGAAATTTATAGGCAAAGCATTTCTTTGTGTGCTAAGTGGGTGGTTAAAGCTATTGAAGGTCCTGAAGTCCTGGAAGGTTTTGATTCATCATTGTATTTCTTCAGGGCTACCTTATGGGTGCAAAGCTTGGGCTAATATTGGCCTTCATACTCTCATCATTACTTCTGCTCTAGTTAAGATTCAAGGTTCCTTTGTTGTTAAAAGTATTTGGCGGGTTTTTGAGGTGGTGAAACATCATTTTCATTGGATTGGTGATGGTTTTTGTAATGGTCTTTCATTTAATTCTCAAACTATTTGGTGGTATCCTATTTTGTCTAACTCTTTAGTTCTTCTTGTTGATATGCCAGGGATTAAAAATTTGAGGTTGTATCGTAAGAGCATCTGCTTTATTAAATATTTAGTGCACTCTTGAGACTAGATTGCTAGGCCTAATCTCAAACAAAAATTTAATCTTCAAAATTCAGATCTCCTTCTATTCTTAAGATTCAAGAGCTTATGTTTGATATCATGCTTCATAAGCTCGGTCTTCAACCCCTAAGTGCCTGGTGGAGGGATTGACGTTGGAATACAGATACTCCTTTCAAGAACTACTCTTATTCCTTGCTTTATCAGCTTCGTAGTCATGTTTCTCCTGGTGTTGACAAACTTAATGAGAGATGGCAAACTCACTCTACCTCCTATACTTGGATTGCTCATTTGAACTGTATCTGGCAGTTTAACCTTGAACCCAAGATTACCTTTTTTCTATGGTCTCTTATTTATCAAGGGCTTCCTATGAGAGACACTTAGTAGGGTTGGTCTTCATTATCCTAAGTGTCCGACTTGTGGTTGTTTTGAGACTTTTAAACATCTGTTCTGGTTCTGCCCTTGTGCTTAGTCTGATTGGTCTTGGATTCACTCATTGTTCAAGCCCTTTCATCCTAAATTCTTCATATGACAAATGATATTTTTTTGGAGATAATAGTTGTTGGCTTGCTTATATTGTTGCTCTGTGGAATTTATTTTGTGCTATTATTTTGTTTCAACTTTGGAAATATAGGAATGTTGTTGTCTATTCTAGAGATTCAATTTCTAGTTAGTTTTTTATGCATGAAAAGATTACGGTATTTTCTGTTGTTACTGTTCAGATCTATTCACAAGCTTCCAAGTTGAATCATGAGTTAACGCATTTGATAAATCTTATCAAGTATTGGCACGAGGCTCCATGCACTATTAACAGGGTTTTGCCTAATCTCCCTCTACCTCAAGGTCTCTCTGTTTCGATGTAACAGGTCGAGAGGGCGACGTTTTTCAACCTCACGTTGTTCTATCAATGCCCATCGTAAAGCTCAACCCTTTACCTAATTTAATTGTTTATTCGCCCTTTTAAGAGTTGGTTTTGTTTTTGGTCTCAGGCCTCATCTTTACAATATTGATCATTTGGATAGCCTTATACCTGAAGGTATGATTTTTCTAACTCCCTTTATATTATAACCTCTCTTATTTTTATTGAATATAATCCTTGGTTCCAATAAAAAAAATACAAAATAAGGGTTTTAAGAGATGAAATCAGACCCTCGGCTAAAGATTAAGGGATTTACTTTGTCACACAATATTATATTTGCTTTATTTTTTTAATTCTCACGTGCTTGGGCACCTTAAACGGTATTTTTCTAATAAATGGCTAGTTAAATATATCAAAAATATTTTTATTATTAATAAAAATAATTTTTATTTTTAATAAAAATAAATTTAAGGTAATTGTTTGTAAGTTATATGAACAAAACTCAAGTTAAAAGGTATTGCAAATTAAATAGATTTAATATTAATATTATTATTTTTTGAATTTAGATAATGTGAGAAATTTTTTATAATCGATATATATAGAGTTGAGTAACCCTCTCAGTCATGATCTTTTGTAAGATCCACAACAACACGTAACTGTTTGAACCGAACTGTTGTCCCATAAATTTTTTATATAAATATTATTAATTTAAATATTTTAAAATAATATATTTTTAATTTAATAAAATTATATTGTTTATATATCAAAAAAAAATATTATTATTATTATTATTTTTATAAGAACCTTTATAATTCCTCTTCTAAATATTATTAGTTATAAATATTTTAAAATAATATTTTCTATTTTGATAAAATTTATATTATTTATAATAATTAATAAATAATAATATAAATTTTATTATTAATCAAAAAATTATATTATTTATATATCAAAAATAATTTTATTAATATTATATTTTTGCTATATAGGAAACCTTTATAATTTCATTGGTTGAACTAGATGAAGTCAATTATCCAGTTCCCTTCCCTTGTACCAGGGTTTGGGTTTGAATTTGGGTCTCTTTTGGATAAAAATTCAAAAGACATACTACCATGGTATTTCTCATGAGATCCAAAACTTTAAATTTTAATGTAAAGTGCAGGTTTTTGAAAGAATCCTAATTCCTTGTGTAGGGGGTTGAACCTAAGTTTCTCCTTTAAAAACTCAAAACCAACACCAAATGAAAAATATATTTATTATTAATAAAATACTTTTGAAGAATTGTATTTATTTATATAAACAAACTTTTAAAAAAATAAAGTTATCAAAGTAATTATAATGTAAATCTAAGTCCAATTTAACAGCCCTAACACTTGCAATTACCACTATGGTATTTCTCATTGGATTTTAGATATTTCTTTTTCCTGGGCTTTTAGTTTTGATTTTTTTGCTTTTTGCATCAACATCAAGACCCTTTACCTCTGCATTCTTGAGGGTTTTGCTTGCTTGTGCGCAAGCACATCCTCAAGACACCTTTTGGTCTTGGCTAAAGGTTGTTTCTTAATAGCTTTTCCGATATTCTTAAAATGAACCCCCGAGTTTTGCATGATTTTGTGGGATTGTTGGTTTTTGCCGCTGCCGCTCACAAGTCTTCGACTCCTCTCTTCCTCCGCTCCGGTCGCCTTTAAAATTTTTAATTTCAAACAATAATATTTATGATTTTATATAGAATATATTTTTATTTTTATTACTTTAAATATTTTAAAATAATATTTTTATTTTAATAAAATTTATATTATTTATATCTTTAAAATGTTTTTATTATTAATGAAATATTTTTAAGGTAATTGTTTTTTTTATTTATATGGACCAATGAAAGCCTTAAAAAAGCCTCCCTTTCAATTGAAAAAGCTTTATTAAAATTGGAGGGCTTGTTTTCTTTTAATATACAAGTGTAATAATTTTAAAATTTTAATTTCAAGATTTATATATTAAGTGTTTAATTATTATTATTATTAGTTTAAAATTTTTAAAATAATATTTTTATTTTAATCAAATCTGTATTTTTTATATATTATTATTTTTTAATTAATAACACGTTTTTAAGTAATTGTTTTTCTATTTATATGAGCAAAACTTTTTTAAAGGAGGATAAAAGTTTGCTTATTTATATGTTCTTGGATTTCTACACTTTCTAGTATCCACTTTTAGTAATTGTTTTGTGTGAAATAGAAATAAAAGAGAACGTATTGAGTTTTATAAAGACAAAAAAAAATTATCTTTTAGTGTTTATTGGTTGTGTGTACTATGGATTTTATTTCAGAAGAAAAGAGAAGCAAGTTAGTAAATTTTTAAGTTTTATATAGTATAATGTAAATGTTTTCTTGTCATTTAAAATTTTATTTTATTTTGATATTGTATTTATTATTTAAAATTTTATGTTACTAATTTTTTTTGGGTTGTGTAGAATGTTATCTATTTGCAACAAAGGGAAAGTTATAAATGAATTTTCAAAATCATCTCTCCTTTGTCAAGAACTAGTATCACTATATTTTGAAAAAGATGGATGGTGGTATGGATGGAAGATTACTTTTCAAAATCATGGAAGAGCATATATCAAAGTGGATGTGTGGAGTTGGTGGTGTAATGGAGACGATAACGAGATTCAATCAATATATATGTTTCTTTTTTATTGGCCTTATTTGTGTCCCAGTATATTACTCTCATGCACACACGAAAAAGATCTTTGGTCATTCTTGGATTGATATCTTAATACATCGGAGAATATAACAAAGAAATTGTCAATCAATAAATTGGTTTTGGATTATAGTGAAGTATTTGTTAAAGATTATGCCTATTGCCATATGAAAACAAATATATTTTGGAGGACAAGAGAACAAATTGAAAGAAGGAAGAGATCAAAGGAGAAGAAGACCAAAAAAACAAAGTTTGTGATATAATGATAATTATGGAAGACACTGAATTTTAAAGGAAAATAAGGAAAAAAATAAAGTTTGAAGATGTAGAGATGTAATTTAAACTTGGTTTCTAATGTAAAGTATGTTTAGAAAAAAATTAGATATATCCAATTTAAATTTTTTTTTTAATTTTTTAAATTATTTATAATTTATAGGCAAACATTTATTAAATGTTCAATATAGTTTAGATTTATAAAAATAAAATTTATTTCAAGTTTGTGACAAAGTTGTAATAACTTGATCAATTTCAAGAAATAAGATTTTGGATTGTACACATGAAATGTGTTTCTATTGCTATTTGTTTTAATATTTTAAAATAAAATTTAAATATATTCTATAAAATTTATATTATTTATATATCAAAACTACTTTTATTATTAATAAAACACTTTTAAAGTAATTTTTTCTATGGACTATGAATTTTATTACAAAAGAAAAGAGGAGGTTAGTAAATTTTTATTTTTTTTTAAATACATAGAGGAATCCACAACTACCTTTCCTTTTTGAACAATTATCACAAAGTCATGTCGCATTGCATCCGATCATAGCATCAAATCATGGTGCTACTACTATAACCCTTATCTTACCTCGGTAAACACTACTCGAAGTGAGGGAGACCCTCGGTGGTTCGAGGTTGGTACCCCATCATCAAGTTGGCACTGGCACACACAATTATCACAAAGTCATGTCACATTGCATCCAATCACAACGTCAAATCATGGTGCTACAACTATAACCCTTATCTCACCTCGATAAACACAATTTGAAGTGAGGGAGACCCTTGGTGGCTCGGGGTTGGTACCCCATCATCAAGCTAGCACACACTCAGAGGACTCAAGTTAGACTACTACCTTTGCCCAGATTGGGTATGCCCCCGAGGTTTGAACCTAGGTCTCCTCTTGGTTAGTAAATTTTTAAAGCATAATGTAAATATTTACTTCTTATTTAAAATTTTATTTTATTTAAATATATATTTATTGTTTATCAAATGAGGACGATAACTCACTCAATTAGATTCTTTAAGATTCCAGGAAAATACCTGGGTTTGAATCTTGCCAAGTGATACTTGGATAATATCCAAGTTGTTGTAATACCACTATGTGGTGATGATGTAATATAGGTGGGGGTCATGTCAGTCCCATATAACTAATTGAAAAAATATATGCACTTGTTTTTGTTATATAGGAGAGTTGGTCACAACCACACTATTTTTAGTAACTGAGAAGTGCAGAGTTCAAACCATCTGCCTCATTATTGTTGACTTGGTGTGAAGGAGACCATCGATCACTTGGTATTCATATTATCATCGTCCCATCGATCACTTTGTATTCATATTATCATCGTCAGTTTGATACACACTTAGAGGATTCAAATAAGACTAATATCTTTGCAAATAAGCTACTCCCAAGGTTTGAACCTAGGTGTCTTTTTTGTGTCTACCCAGACAAGCACTTACCAATCCACCTTGGGGATAAATATATATATATATATATATATATTTTTTTTTTTTTATTATTTATGTTTTATGTTATTAATTTTATTGTTTTTTTAAACATATGGGAGTTGGTTACATCCACACTATTTGTAGTAAGTACCAATGGTTCAAACCACAAACATGAGGGGGCTATCCGTCGCTCAAAATTTGTATTGTCATCGTCATCAGTTTGGCACACACTCAAAGGATTCATAATAGACTATTACCTTTGCCATAGGCATACCCCCAAGGTTTGAACCTAGGTCTCTTCTTGGTAAGTGCATGGTCAAACAAATAATTATCAATCCACCTAGCCCTTGGGGCTAAAACTCTTAGGGTAGAGAGGAAACCTCTAGAACCACTATTAGGTGACCGACAATGTCGTCCCATCGGGTATACTGCTATCTAGAGGGAAGTCACAAGAGGTTTTTTGTTTCTCCCTTCGCATCGTAGAGGTTCGAACCATGAATCTTCTATTCAACAGGACCACCAAACTCACCTTCTCCACTTACGCTATTAATTTTTATTGTTATGGTTGTGTAGAATGTTGTCTATTTGTAAAGAACTCATAAATGACTTTCTAAAATAAAATGAAGTTATCATTACATTTTGAAAAAGGATGGATAGTGGTATGAATGGAAAATTACTTAAAAAAATTATATGAGAAAGGATATCAAAGTAGATGTGTGGGTTTGGTGGTATAATGGAGATGATAATGAGATTCAACTAATATACGCATTTCTTTTCTCTTGGCCTTATTTTTTTTTTTTGGTAAGTAGTGTTTGTATTTACAGCGGGTTTTAACAAGGATCCCAAAACCTGATTACATAAGCAATGGGCCTAGGGCATCAATCCCTTGAAACTGAACACCAAAACAAAAATCCCGCCTAGCGATAACAAAGAAGCATGAAACAATCCCTCTCAGCGGGAAACAAACAAATAAGAAAGAAAGTAGTTTTGGAGATCCCGCCCAGCGGGGAGTAGCCAAAAACCACCATCGAGAAGATCCCGCCCAACAGGAAGCAAAGAAAAATTGTTACAATAAAATCTCGCCTCGTGGGAAGTAGTCAAAACCACCACAAACAGTCCCGCCTAGCGGGAAGCAACAAGGAAATCCCACCATCCAGGAAACCAGCAGAAAAGAAAGGATCCCGCCTCGCGGGAAAACCGACGGATTTGGCGGATCCCGCCCTGTGGAGAAACCAGCCGCCCACCGGGAAAACATTTCGTTCAGCGAGAGCCATCCTGCAGGAAGCCGACAGCCAGCACAGAGAGGATCCAACCCATCAGGAAGTGACCAGAGAGTTGCACCACAAGGAACCCGCCCCGGGAAAACAGAAGAGGATCCCAACAGCAGGGACCAAGAATCCCGTCCAAGCATAGAGCCTGCCGAGGATTCACAAGAAAAAAGGGGGAAGCTGTCCAAACCCTAAATCGTCACCTCCATCGCACCGAGAAACGCAGGGGACCAGATCCATGCGAATAACCTGCAAAAAACCCTAGGCGAAAGCCTGAGGGAAAAAGGGAAGGGATCCCCAACCAAACAGGGATCCCTGGGAAGCACCAGTCTAAAAAAACAACCAAGGAAACCCTAGCCGACCGAGAGGGGCGCAGATAGAGGAGAAGGATCTCCCCCAGGAGATCATCTGCAAACAACCACTCCCCGGGAGGGATGACCTGGGTTGAGCCAGGGACTGGGCAGGAACCAGGAGCCATGGGAGGGGGAGCAGGGGAGGGACCAGAGCCCTCCCCTCTCTACTTTCTTCCCTCCATCTCCTTCTCTTGGCCTTATTTTTGTTCTAGCACATTCCTCTCTTATACACAAGGGAAAGAGCTTTTAATTATTTGTAGATTGATGTCATAGAAAAGCATTTATTAAAATACATAACAAAATCAATAAATTAATTTTGGATTATAGTGAAGTATTTTGTTGAAGGTTATCTCTATTGTTATATGAAAAAGGAATCTAGGAGGACAAGAGAGCAATGTAAAGGAGATAGTGTTAAAAAATAAAGTTTGTGATGTAATGATAAGTAGGAAGGACACCTAAATTTTGAAGAAAATAATGAAAAACAAAGTTTTAATATGTAAAAATAAAGATATAATTTGAAAGTGGTTTTTAAATTAGAGTATGTTAAAAGTCAAAATAGAAAAAAAATAGTTTATGATATATAGCTACAAGCTTACTGGAGTGGTAAGGGATGTGTCCTCTCTTTCAAAGGTCCAAGGTTTAAACCCCATTTAATGAGAGAGGACTGGGACCTCTCATAAAAACCTGTGTAAACTTATTGAAAAAAATTAAATTATGATGTATTATTATGGTTGAATTTTGAAGTTATGATTGAAATTAAATTATATTATGATGTAAAGATATGATTGAAATTGAACTACATTATAATAAATATTAAAAATTGACTTAGATATCTACCACATATATTTATTAATTGAATTAATTAAAATTTCTATGATGCATATATCATATATCTATTAAATGTTGACAAGATATCTAATTCAAGACACCTTTATTAAATTAATCAAAGTTAAATGAATAAGATAAGTGAACTAGCTTAAATATCTACAATTCTTATGATTGAAAAAAATAAATTATGATGTATAATTATGGTTAAATTTTGAAATTATGATTGAAATTAAATTATATTATGATGTAAAGATATGATTGAAATTGAACTACATTATAATAAATATTAAAATTAAATTGACTTAGATATCTATGATATTTATTTATTAATTGAACTCGCTTAAATATCTATGATGCATATATTATATATCTATTAAATGTCGACAAGATATCTAATTCAAGGCACCAATCTTAAATTAATCAAAGTTAAATGAACAAGATAAGTGAACTAGCTTAAATATCTATGATGCATATATCTATTAAATGTTGACATATATCAATTCAAGGCATCTACCTTA
The DNA here is from genome assembly GCA_028583015.1 of Wollemia nobilis. Lineage (NCBI taxonomy): Eukaryota > Viridiplantae > Streptophyta > Pinopsida > Araucariales > Araucariaceae > Wollemia > Wollemia nobilis. Next base: position 138,649 of record JAQPPZ010002566.1, on the reverse strand, counting down.
AATTAATCAAAGTTAAATAAATAATATAAGTGCCTCAAAGTTAACACTCTTTCAATGTTAATAGGCATATGCACTATATAAAATTAAACTAATTTATAAATTTTTAAAATATGTAACCAATCTTCGAAAGCATAGTGATTAACTTCATTTCTCAGTATCCTAATCAACGTTCTAGAAATCCATTCCTACCAATGATCTAGATTTCAATTCCACCTCTACTACTAAAATCCTTTAAAATTTGTTGTGAGTCTTTATTATTCCAAACTCCTAGTCAAAAGATAGCCTCATATGGAAGCTTAGTGAGGATGGTAAGTTCACGGTTAAATCTACTTACTATATTCAAGATACCCCCTCACCTAGCTGGACCCCTGCTAGTTATGTCTGGGTTAAAAAATTGATTCCAAAAATCAACTTCTTTTCCTGGATTGCTTCTCAAAATTGAATTTTTACTATGGATAATTTAATCATCAGAGGTTTTTTTATCCCCAACGGTTGCCCTCTTTGCAAGTCCAATTGGGAATCAACTATCCATATTTTCCTGCACTACCCTTTTTGTCTTTCCATTATGAATTCCCCATTTGATTTGGTCAACATTATTTGGGTTCAACCATCTTCCATTGTCCTTCTGTTTGAGCAATGGCCTAACTATTTCTTTATTTCTAGTTAAAATTCATGTGTCTCACATACCTACACCACTTCCTTTGGTAGATTTGGCTGGAACGTAACATCAAATTTTTCAAAGGAGTTACCAAAGACTCTCAATCCATCTTCCTTCGCATCACCACCTTTACCTTTGAAATGCTCATCTTGTATCATCGAATGGGGTCCCCAAACATGGTCTCGAATCTCACCTGTTTGCAAGTTTTAATCTAAAAAATTATGTTGCAAGAACTCCTCAACATGTTGTTGATAGATCAGGCATTACTTGGACCTCTCCTCCTATAGGGTGGATAAAGCTCAACTTTGATGGAGCAACTAAAGGAAATCCTAGAAGGGTTGGAAGCAGAGGCATAATCAGGGATGAAAAAGAGAAAAATCATTGCAGCCTATGCGGATAATATTGGAGTTCAAACCAACAACTTGGCTGAGGCAAGAGCTCTTTATCAAGGTATGTTTATCCTAGAAGGCTTTGGCTCCAACAACTTAATCGTTGAAGGATATTCCTTGTTGATCATCAACTATCTCAAAGCTTCTCAATCCCCTTCATGGAGCCTTTCCAATATCATTTATGAATGCAGGAGGCTTGTTAGTAGGTACTCTAATGTCATTATCCAACACATGTTAAATGAAGGAAATAAAGTTGTTGACTCACTTTCTAATAGAGGCATTGAGGAAAATACCCTTCGGGTTTGACATATTGATTTCCATTAGAACCTCAGGTCTACCAATAAGGATGATGATATTTATTTACTCTAAATTTTCTTTTGGTATTTTTACAGTTCTTGGAACTGGTTGTGCTTAGGTTTATTTGGGTTTCTTTCCTCTCTCCATTTGGTTTGAGATGTTGTTTTAGTTGCTCCATTTTTTGTTTCTTCTTGGGTTAATCTTGTTTATTTACCATGTTTCACTTTTATGCTTTGTAAAAGGTTCAGGGTCCCTTTCAAAACCCTTTCCCATCAATAAAAAAATTGAAATATTCAATTTAATAAATGTTTATGTTTTTTTAAATTATTTACAATTCATAAACAAGCATTAAATAATTGTTCAAAATAGTTTGGATAGATATAAATAGGTTTCATTTTAATTTTTTTGACAAAAGTGTAATAAAATTTATAATTTTATACATGAAATTTGTTTTTTTGGTTGGATAACAAATGGTTGTACTCAGGTTCCCTACCCTTGACAAACTACAACTCTCTTATTTAGAGCTTGATAGTTTACAAATAGATACACTTATCATCTCAATTGAGATGCCATAGCTAGAAATCTACATCATTTTACATAAAATGTTTGAATTCTTGATTTTCATTTTATGGATATTTTTAATTTTTTGTATGAATACAAATATTCCAGAATTGATCATCCTTCTTGCATTTTTCTATAGCAGCCTTCACAATACCAAACCTTCACCTCTACTATCTATGCATTGCATCTTAGTAGAGTAATATTCCAAAATGTTGCACTATCATAGTTCTCTTTACCAAATATGGATTGTTGGTTTCCTTATTGAAACACAAGTGCAACCACAAAAATTATAATAAATAGTTTATATGAAAACACATTATACTTATAAAATAAATCAAATATTACCAATAGAAAACATTAAAGTAAATCTTAATCATTATTTGATTCAGGAAATCAACATTTTCTTTTCAACTTCAGCTAAACTTACTACTTCCTCTAGCCATGGAAAGGATAATTTAACTTCACGATCATCAATTAAAACTCCTTTATTGGCTAGCCTATATTCACGTTTGTTTCCTTCTCTTAATGTATGTGTAAACATGATTTCTTCAAACTCTTTAGCAAGATATTGAATTTTTAAAATTATCTCTTGTATGTTCCATGGAGTCTGTGCTTTCTTCAAAATTGTATTTATTACTATGAGAGAATCGCCTTCCATCCATACTCTATTCCATTTCATTTATTTGCATATTTTTAACCCTTATAAAGTTGACCAAGCTTCAATTTCATTATTTGTCTTAAATACACTATTGAAAGTGTAATGAGATAAAACATCTCCTATATTATTTCTAATTATTCCTCCTCTTGGTCTTGTATTTCCTTTAGATGCTCCATAAAAAATTAATTTAACCCACTCCACATTTGGTGGTTTCCACTTTATATTCTTTGTCTTCTTTTTGTTTCTCTTTTACCCAACATCATAATTCCATTTGATGAATTGACTCCATCTATCAAGGCTATATGCTTCCATATTAGGGACTGGGTGAGTTGATAGGGTTGGTTTAGAATCCTCTATAGATAAACATATCTTCTTTTTCATTACCTCTAAATTGCTTTCTTTTCATTTAAATATTATTCTATTTCTTTCTAGCCATATAGTTCAAAGTATTGTATCTTTTGATATATCCCATACTATTTGTAAAGCCTCACTTTTATAAGTGCTCTACCATTACTTTAACTAATCTTCAATTATGCTTTTCATCACCATGTATTTACCAAACATATTAAAAATCTATTGCCATAGTTTCCAGACTATTGAGCAATGTCCCAAGAGATGATCTATACTCTCCTCCTCCTTTTTACAAATAACACATTGAGAGTGAAGAACACAAGCTTATACTAAGAGGGGGGTGAACAATATAAGATAAACTTTTATTTTTCTTTCCAAAACAATATTATCCAATGTTATCAATTTCAATATCTTTCCAAAGCAGTGTTAACCAATGTCATCAGTAGTAGTAGCAAAGCAATACACATATCATAACATATAAGATATACACATATTTAACATGGTTCACCCCATATGGGTTACATCCATAGAGAAAGTATTTCTTCTAAATTTTCTCAACAAATATCTTGGGGACTAAATCCCTATTACAGTGCTTATGGACCTCTATCCAAAGGAGACACCAATCCCCTATGCTTAAGTTTATGGATATATTTCCACATGAGAACTCTATCCCCTCAATTCTGGTTTGTCGACCTCTATCCACAGGAGAACTCTATCCCCTCAAATTTGGTTCATGGACCTCTATCCATAGGAGAACTCTATCCCCTTAATTATGGTTCATGGACCTCTATCCATAGGAAAACTCTATCCCCTCAACTCTGGTTCATGGACCTCTATCAACAGGATAACTATATCTCCTCAACTTTGGTTCATGGAACTCTATCCACAAGAGATAACTCTCCTATCTGCTCTGCTCTGCTCTACTCAAAGTGAGCTCAATACTTTGCTCAAAAACTACTCCAAGCCTTCACATAAGGCTTGCTCAAATCTGCAACAAAATCTGCTCAACTCACTGCTACAATATGCACCAAGCCTACTCACAAGACTTGCTCAAATAAGAAACAAAACCTACTCATATATCTTCCCATATTTACACCAAGCCTACTCACAAGGATTCCTAAAATCAACAAAAAAATCTTCTCATAAATCTGCCCAAATCTACACCAAGCCTACTTACAAGGCTTGCTTAAATTAGCACCAAAATTTGCTCATAAATCTATCCAAATCTGCACCAAGCCTTCTCATAAGGTTTGCTCAAATCTACGTCAAACCTACTTCAAGTCTTCTCACAATAATTTCTCAAATCTGCTTGAATATTCTTTAACACATGCTCATAACACTATTGCATAACTTTATTATTATTATCATAAACCATTGACCAATATGCAAAAATATCAAATCATTCATCTACAATACATTATCCACAATAACAATCCACAAATTAGAGAGAGATAGATAATACCCTTAAGGTAGGGAAACACCAATAATAATCCTTAAGAAAGGAACAACTCCACAAGATCTCCCAATATGAGAGGCCACTTCATGGGCACGATGATTACATAAGATTCTTCTTCAATGATATGAAATTACAATGACAAATATCTCTTCTTTATATATCCATATTATTATTCTACTTTGGAGAGCCTACTACTAATATAATATTATATTATAATATAATATAATATTATAATACAATCAACCTTGGGTTATGTGTGGCCCATGCCAATACAATATAATAATATATCCCCAAATATCTATTCCTAGGTATCCTACCATGCCACCCTCCTTACAAATGTTTCATCCTCGAAACATATGAAGAAACCTAATAGTATGATTTACTAAGTAATGTTAGCAACTGGTACCAATATCGATCATCCATCCATTCAAGTGAAACTTGATGATGCTGGTATGACATTTTGTTACTTGAGTATCCAAATTTGCTTTGTTGGCTCCATGCTTTTGTTGTTGTATTTTAATAACTTGAATTATGGATCCACTTTTTCCTTGATGTTGATGATCCACTTTGAAAATCAGGATCCCTATGCTTTCTCTGCCAAAATATGCCATAATTGGTGCCCTTATGTTTCCATGTGGAACCATAATATTGTTGACTTGAGTCATGCCTCCAAAAATATTTTTGCTCATGGTGGTGTGGATGGTGATATGGTGCAACCTTAACTTGATGCTCTATCTTAATTGACTTCCCAACATTTGGCTCCATTGTTTTAAATTATTCTACACATTTTTATTTCATGTTATCTTTGTTTTGTGTGTCCTTGTGCTCTTCTATCAAAGCTTACATGGACTCTGTTACTGTTATTTCCCCTAAATCAGTTGTTGTTGCTTCTTACATGGACTCTATTACTACTACTGCCTTCTTGGATGTTGTTTCAGGTTCTTTAATTTGTTCTTCTACAACCACTTCTTGATTTTCCTTGTATCCTTGCTCCTTAAGCTGAGAAATATCATGTAATGTTATTTTCTTTTTCCTGTATCATAACTTCATAAACTTCTTTTGCACATTAATTTTAACAGTACCAAAAGAATCTAACCAAGGATAACCAAGAACAATATCTTCATCATCCATCTCAATAACATAGAAATATGAATGTAAAACATATTTATCCATGGTGATCTTCAAATCTTCAAAAATCTAAACATTCTTACCCTCTAAATGTATGTCCTTAATTTTTTTTCTTGAACTTGCAACTTCTTAGCCAAAGCAATATTAATAAAATTATATCTGCTACCAGGGTCAATGGAAATAATAACCTGCTCCTTTTGAATGCTTCCATGAACCTATAAAATAAAACTTTTAGCTGAATTTAAACCTCTGTTATTTTGCTCTTGTTTTTGTAAATCCAACGATGTGACTTCATTCTTCTCATTATCTTCCTTAACATTTTCCTGTTTCTCCTTCTTGAGTAATTTTATTTCTTTTTCATAGTCTTCATTTTGTTTCTAGAAAACTTCCCATTCTCCTTTTATTTCATTCCACTCATTTTAAATTCCATGTAATTTCTTTTCAAGGTCTTCGATGGCATCCCACATGCTATCTATATTTGTATCCCTTCCTTCAAGTTTTTTCTTACAAATACCTAACTTTCTTTGTAATTGAATAGGTACCCATGTGCTCAAGAATGTTGGTTCAATTTGTTTCCATTTCTGCAAGCCTTTATCCCTAGTAAGGTCTATCCATTGTAATATTTTCCTCGTAAATAAAGTAAGATAGCCATATTGTAACCACCTTTCACTAACTTGAGATTTTACTATTTTCAACCACTCTCTCACATCAATATCATTTTCTCCATTAAAATATTCCACATCAATATCATTTTCTCCATTAAAATTTTCCAATGACATAGTTGATACCCTAATGCAACTAGGGTTTTATGGAAATAAATATCTTCCCACTAAGTTGAAGCTAAAAATCCACGTAGACAACTAGATCTACAATCTTTCTTCCAAATAAAATAAAGTACAACTTATTTGCTTACCCAAACTAAACAAATTTCATCTTTTGAAAAAATCACGACTTGAAAATTTGTCACTATCCTTGTTCCAGATGGTTGACTTGATGAAATATTTTTTCCAAAAAAATTGCCCTAATTTTGCAATTTCACACAAAAATCCCCACTTTGCAAAAATCATTGCTCTGATACCACTTGTTGCATACTTTATTATTATTATCATAAACCATTCACCAATATGCAAAAATATCAAATCATTCATCCATAATACATTATCCATAATAACAATCCACAATTGAGAGAGAGATAGATAATACCCTTAAGGTAGGAAAACACCAATAATAATCCTTAAGGAAGGAACAACTCCACAAGATCTCCCAAGATGAGAGGCCACTTTGTGGGCACGATGATTACATAAGATTCTTCTTCAATGATATGAAATTACAATGACAAATATCTTTTCTTTATATATACATATTCTTATTCTACTTTGGAGAGCCTACTACTAATATAATACTATATTATAATATAATATAATATTATAATACAATCAACCTTGGGTTATGTGTGGCCCATGCCAACCCTTATACAATATAATAATGTATCTCCAAATATCTATTCCTAGGTACCCTACCAAACACATGCTTTGATCAAAGTAATTAGATATATTCTACACAAAATTCTTGTTCAAGAACACATAGAAAATGATATGCAATACAATTTCACAATATGTTCTTTCCAAATATCACTTAAGGCCAATGCACAAATTACTTCACAAATATACTTTTTTATCTTTACAATTTTATCTCAATATTAATCAAGATTACGCACAAAACTTGCTCTCAATCCTAGCACATGTGTTTCAATATCATTCAACAACGAACCACAATTTGCTCACAAATCCTAGCACATGCTTTTCCAATATTATTAAACAATGAAGCACAACTTGTTCACAAACCCTAGCTTATGTGTTTCCAATTCTTTCAACAATGATTCATAACTTTTTCTCAAATCCTAGCACATATATTTCTAACAATACACATATATAATCCTTATTTCTCTACCTTATGATTCAAAAATATTTGCTCAACCAAACACCTTAAAGAAGGAATGATATCACCATACCTCTTAACTTGCTTTGATGAATGTGAGCCCTCAAAACTTGTCTCAAAATATTCTATCTTTCTTATGCCACTTGAAGGGTTAGTTAGCATAACAGTTTTTCAAATCATCCACATGAAAATTTTTTCTCAAAAATATGCACAGACATAATGCTTTGCAATTCCTTGTAATTTCCCAAAATAATTTTTTTAAACAAAGAACAAAACCCTTTAAAATTTCTTTCACCATGCAGGAATACACACAATAATTAAACCACAATAACACCTTATTACTCCTACTTGAAAAAGAAATAATTCTCAACACACCACAATGTTTCTTATAGCACTTAACAACTCAATGTACAAATTACAATTATTTAAATTAACCACATACACCTTATACCTCCTACTAAAGTAAAATGATTTTCAATGCACTCAATATCTCAATAACAAATCTATCACATGCACCTTATACAACCACTCATAAAGATCTGAATTTAATTTTTCATGTTGTCCTTTGACCCCAAATGATAATGCAAAAATTTAACCTTATGACTCCCTAATGCAAACAAATGGAGCACATACCTTATACCTTAGGAATAATTTTAATTCAAAAAAATTTGTGCCCTTTTCGATGCAACCGTCATGATTCAAAACTACCACCTCTTATTGGCCCATGCCCTAGCATAAGCTATGCTATCGCATATAGTTTGTTTTTCAATAAAAATCCAAGCAAAACAAACCCATTGTACCTTGAACCTGTGACCTCTCACCTACCATGACTTGTGTAGGACCTGCCTACCACCTGGGCTAGCCGCCTAGTTGGAAAACTCATGTGTTGCCTCCTTTTTAAATTGCTACCCCTACTTTGAAACATGTGTGCTTGTATTTTCCTCTCTCTGCCCTCAACGAATGGCATGAATCGTGCTTCATCAAAAACCTTGGAAAATGAATTATTTTTCTTCCTTTAATATGCAATTCGAACTTTATGAAGACGTTGGCTCTCCTTTTTATTTCCACCATTTGAATTTGAATTTTGGCACCTTTTAAAATTAAAATTTATTTTTATTATAATATTTAAACCTTGGTTTTAAATATTATAATATTTTTCTTGTGAACCTTTGTCAAATGATTTTATTTTCAACCAAATAAAGTCTTATCTTTTCCTTGCTAACATAACCATGGAAAATATTTTTCAATCAAATGAAACCTTATATTTTTCTTGCTAACATAACCATGGAAAATATTTTTCAATCAAATGAAACCTTGTCTTTTTCTTGCTAACATAACCATGAAAAATATTTTTGCCTTGACAACTATTGTACCTTTGACATCAATATTTCTGCCTCATGAATCCTTTGATGATATTTTCCTTGCAATTTATTATTTCAACCTTGAAGATAAATCTCAACCATTTTCCATTGACATTAATATTTTTGCCTCATGAATCCTTTGATGATATTTGCCTTGCATTTTATTATTTCAACCTTGAAGATAAATCTCAACCATTTTTCCTTTGACATCAATGACAACCAATATACTTAATATTTCCAAAAATCTCTCCCTTTGTCATTAATGTCAACCCTTCTAAAATATTTCCTTTTACTACCACTAGATTCTAAATCTGCTCCCCCTGAGAAGTTGTTCCCCTTACTGATTTCTCTCCCCCTTACTGAAAATATCCCCTTTGACATCAATGGAAAAGGGCTCCTTTGGGGCTAAAAATAAGACTCTTAGCTCAGCCCCCTCACCACCTCCTCTCCTTGAGGTGATCATTTTTGGGGTGGGAGTAAGACTACTCCCAAATTACAATGCTCTTCTCCTTCCTCTATTTTCTCACATTTTTGTAGCATACCTTTTTGAACCTTTTGAGCTTATATGTTCTTGCTTGTCCTTGGAAGTTCTTGAAACACTATTCTCCACCACTTTGCTCTATGCCCAAAATTATTGCAATTGAAACACCTAATGTTGTAGTTCTTGAAAGATGCAAATGAATTGAAGTTCCTTTTGGTGAAGCCATAATCATTCCTACCATGAACCCTACAATGTATAGCTTTGTGACCAAAACGATTACATGAGAAACAATGCCATTGAAAATAAATATTCATCTTGCCTTGAAAAATATGGTCTCTTGGTCCTTTCTTTGCCTTCTTCGTGACGATCCATGTTTATTGTTTGTGCATTGTTTTCTTCCTCAATGATGCTTCCATTCCTCAACTTATCAACATAGGTCTTAGGTTCTTCTTCAATCTCTTCCTCTAAGACTTATTTTTCATTTGAGATTGACTCCTCTTTTTGTACCTCATGACCTTATTCATTGCCTAGTCCTATTTTGATAAATGAATATCTTTGTGCTTTGATAATATTATCTAAAGCTTTTGAACTTTTCCCAAACCTGTGTAGCTTATCCTTAGAATTTTTCACTTCCATCCTTAGAGAAACCACTTCATGTTCTAATCTTTCACATTCTAACTCTTTTACCTCTAACTTTTCAACCATAACTTATTCAAATCTCCTTGCCTTAACTTTTAAGTTTTTGATATCTTGTAGAAGCTTTACCTTTATTTTCTTATCTTCTTGAACTTGAGCCTTTAGTCTTGAGTTCTTCTTTCTAACTCTTTTCAACTCTCTAAGAGCAACAATAAGTTCCTCTTATAGGTCAACTGTGGCTTTTCTAAACTTTTCTCTAGATCTTCAATTATAGGAGCATCTTCTTTTTCTTCTACTTGGTCAGAGACATCTTCTACTTGATATTCAATAGGAGTGTCCTCTTTATCTTCTATTACCAAAAATAGAATCTCTTCTTTTTCACTATTTGAGAAACTTTTATCACTATCACTTGAAGAACTGCTTGCTTCTTCAACATAGAAACTCTTCTTGTGCCTTTGAAAAATATTCTTTTCATACTTACCTTGACCATACCTATTTTTCTTTTCATACCTCAATTTTTTTTCTTCCTTCTTCTTATAATCATGTTTCTCTTCACTCCCACTACTTCCAACTTGTGGAAAATTAGATGCATAGTGACTAAAGTTACCACAATTAAAATATTTCACAATCTTCATATCTTTGTGTTTTTTGAGCCCTTATTATTTCTTCTCACATAGTTAGCTTCTTCATCACTACTTGACTCATCACTTGATTCTGGTTTCTTATATTTTATCTTCTTTGAAACTTTGAATTCTTCCTCTCTCTTGGAATTTTGATATTTTTATATCCTCATCTCATAAGCTATGAGAATTCCATGTAACTCATCCATTGTCAACTTATCGAGATCCTTCATCTCTTCTATTGTTGAAAAAATTACATCATACCTCATAGGGAGTGAAATTAATACTTTTTGAGAAACACTAGAGTCCTCAATTTCTAATCCAAGTCCATGCATGCTATTAACAACTTCATCAACACAGAGTAAGTATTTAGAAATATATTCCTCATCTTTCATATTCAACTCTTCAAATATCCTCCTGTGAGTTTGAAGTTTTTCCAACTTAACCTTGCTATCTTCTTCATATGTTTGCTTCAATTTGTCCCACATTTTTAATGCCAATTTGCATTGCATAACTTTCACAAAATATTATTCATGCATTCCACTTAAGATTCCATTTATAGCTTTGGTATTATTTACATATAGTTGCTTGCCATCCTTATATGTGGGAGAAGTAGTTGTAGGTTTGAATCCATCCTCAATAGATTGCCATGTTTCATATCCTTGTGCCATAAAATAAGTCTTCATCCTCATACTCCAAAAAGCATAATTATTCCCATAAAACATTGGAGCCTTATTTGTTGAAGATCCATTCTGAGAAGCCATCTATGTTCCTATAATATCTTCCTTCAAGTTGTTAGACTTTTTCGAAGGAACCCACTTTGATACCAATTAAAGAACACAAGCTTATTCTGAGAGGGGGGTAAATAGTATAAGATAAAATTTTACTTTTCTTTCCAAAATAATATTATCCAATGTTATCAATTGCAATATCTTTCCAAATAAGTGTTAACCAATATCATCAATAGTAGTAGCAAAGAAATGCACATATCATCACACACAAGAGAGACACATATTTAACGTGGTTCACCCAATGTGGGTTACATCCACGGAGAAAATATTTCTTCTAAATTTTCTCAACAAATCTCTTGGGAACTAAATCCTTATTACAATGTTTATGGACCTCTGTCCAAAGGAGACACCAATATCCTATGCTCAATTTTGTGGATCTCTATTCACAAGAGAACTCTATCCCCTCAATTATAGTTTGTGGACCTCTATCCAAAGGAGAACTCTATCCCCTCAACTCTAGTTCATGGACCTCTATCCATAGGAGAACTCTATCCCATCAATTCTAGTTTATGGACATCTATCCACAAGAGAACTCTATCCTCTCAACTCTAGTTCATGGAATTTTATCCATAGGAGAATTCCATACCCTCAACTCTGGTTTATGGACCTCTATCCATAGGAGAACTCTATCCCCTCAACTATGGTTTGTGGACTTCTATCCACAGGAAAACTCTATCCCATTAAATTTGATTCATGGACCTCTATCCATAGGAGAACTCTATCCCCTCAACTTTGGTTCATGGAAATATATCCATAGGAGACACCTCTCCTCTCTGCTATGGTCTACTCCAAAGATTGCTCAATACTCTGCTCAAAAACTACTCCAAGACTTCACACAAGGCTTGCTCAAATTTGCAACAAAATTTGTTCAACTCACTACTCTAATTTGCACCAAGCCTACTCCCAATGCTTTATCAAATCAGAAATAAAAATTGCTCATAAATCTTTCCAAATATACACCAAGTCTACTCACAAGTCTTGCTCAAATCAGCAACAAAATCTGCTCATAAATTTACCCAAATCTGCACCAAGCCTACTCGCAAGAATTGCTCAAATCAACAATAAAATCTACTCATAAATCTACCCAAATATGCACCAAGCCTTCTTACAAGGCCTGCTCAAATCTGCCTCAAACCTGCTTTAAGTCTTCTCACAAGACTTGCTCAAATCTACCGAAATATGCTTTAACACATGCTCAAAAAATTCATCATAACGCATGCTCAAAAATTGCTCATAACACATGCTCAAAACTTCCTCATAACACATGCTCAAAACTTCCTCATAACACATGCTCAAAACTTGCTCATAACACATGCTCAAAACTTTCTCATAACACATGCTCAAAACTTGCTCATAACACATGCTTTGATCAAAGTACTTCAGACATATTCTACCCAGAATTATTGTTCAAGAATACATAGAAAATGATATGCAATACAATTTCACAATATTTTCTTTCCAAATATCACTTAAAGCCAATGCACAAATTACTTCACAAATATACTTTTTGACCTTTGCAAGTTTATCTCAATATCAATCAAGATTATGCACAAAATTTGCTCTCAATTCTAGCACATGTATTTCAATCTCATTTAACAATTAACCACAATTTGTTTACAAAACCTAGAACATATTTTTCCAATATCATTCAACAATGAAGCACAACTTGTTCACAAACCCTAGCTCATGTGTTTCCAATTATTTCAACAATGATGCACAACTTATTCTCAAATCCTAGCACATATATTTCCAACAATGCACATATATAATCCTTATTTCTCCACCTTATGATTTAAAAATATTTGCTCAACCAAACACCTTAAATAAGGAATGATATAACCATACCTCTTAACTTGCTTTGATGAAGATAAGCCCTCAAAAATTGTCTCAAAATATTCTATCTTTCTTATGCCACTTCAAGTGTTAGTTAGCATAACACCTTTTCAAATAATCCACATGAATTTTTTTTTCTCAAAAATATGCACAGAGATAATGCTTTACAACTCCTTTTAATTTCTAAAAATAAATCTTTTTAATCAAAGAATATCTTATTATTTCTACTTGAAAAAGAAATAATTCTCAATACACCACAATGTTTCTTATAGCACTTAACAACTCAATGTAAAAATTATAATTATTTAAATTAACCACATACACATTATACCTCCTACTAAAGTAAAATGATTTTCAATGCACTCAATATCTCAATAACAAATCTATCACATGCACCTTATACAACCACTCATAAAGATCTGAATTTAATTTTTCACATTGTCCTTTGACCCCAAATGATAATGTAAACGTTTAATCTTATTACTTCCTAATGCAAGCAAATTGAGCACATACCTTAATAATTTTAATTCAATGTGCCCTTTTCGACATAGCCATCGTGATTCAAAACTTCCATCTCTTACTGACCCGCATCCTTGTGTAAGCTAGGCTACTAGTTGCCCACACAAGAATTATAATGCATAAACTCTGACTTGACATCCTCTTCCATATATAGTTTGTTTTTCAATAAAACTCCAAGAAAAATGAACCTATTGTACCTCAAACTCGTGACCTCTCAGCTACCACGACTTGCGCAAGACCTGCCTGCCACCTAGGCTAGCTGCACAGTTGGAAAACTCGTGCATTGCCTCCTTTTTAAATCGCTGCCCCTACTTTGACAAGTGTGCGCTTGTATTTTCCTCTCTCTACCCTCAACGAATGGCACGAATCATGCTTCATCAAAAACCTTGGTAAATGAATTATTTTTCTTCCTTTAATATGCAATTTGAACTTTATGAAGATGTCGACTCTCCTTTTTATTTCCACCATTTGAATTTGAATTTTGGCACCTTTTAAAATTCAATTTTTTTTTTTTATTATAATATTTAAACCTTGGTTTTAAATATTATAATATTTTGCTTGTGAACCTTTGTCAAATGATTTTCTTTTCAACCAAATAAAGTCTTGTCTTTTCCTTGCTAATATAACCATGGAAAATCTTTTTCAATCAAATGAAACCTTGTCTTTTTCTTGCTAACATAACCATGGAAAATATTTTTCAATCAAATGAAACCTTATCTTTTTCTTGCTAACATAACCATGGAAAATATTTTTGCCTTGACAACTATTGTACCTTTGACATCAATATTTCTACCTCATGAATCCTTTGATGATATTTGCCTTGCATTTTATTATTTCAACCTTGAAGATAAATCTCAACCATTTTGCCTTTGACATCAATATTTCTGCCTCATGAATCCTTTGATGATATTTGCCTTGCAATTTATTATTTCAACCCTGAAGATAAATCTCAACCATTTTTCCTTTGAAATCAATGCCAACCAATATACTTAATATTTACAACATAGAGGGGCCATGAAAACCCCTTTTCATAAGGTTATCCTAGGATAAAATTCTTCTATGACTTACTAGCCAAACAAACATTTTGACTTCAGGAATGCTTGGGCTATCCCAAATATCTCTTAAAATTCTAGTTATATTACTATTTTGTTGGTGCTTTACATTATATCCTCATAAATGATCATAACAAATGATAAAAACTATGATTATTTTGTCGTAAATAATTTTTTTTTCCATTTTTTTCTTCCTTCGTGATCCTTGTATAAAATATTTGAAATTATATCACCATATTTATCTTGAAGCAATCTTGTCCAAGATTTAAAAATTGGATCTAAATTGAGTGGTTTATTATCACACCAAGTATCCATCCAAGTAGAAATTTTTTATCCAATTCCCACCACCCATATTAAACCTTAAATCATTAGATAAATATATTTTTTTAAACTATTCCATAGAGTAGAACCATTTGGTAGAGATAATATAGTAATATTAAACTTAGGTCATTGGCTCAACATACTTAGAAGAATTCTTGCCCATTGTCTTTGACTCTATTTGTACAATCTCTAGATTACTTTTCCCCTAAGAGTTATGTTTGCATCTGTAAGAACTCTTAAACCAAGACCTCTCCTAGTTTTATCATCACACAACTTGCTCCATTTCATCAAAGGAAATTTTCTTTTATCATGTAAACTTGACCATAGAAAGGATCACATAATATAGATTAAATTATTTCCAACTGATTTTGGCATAGTATACGATGACATATATGTTATAATGGTCTATAATATTGACTTAATTAACTAAACTCTTCCTTCTAATGATAACCATCTACCTTTCCAAATTGGAAGTTTATTTTGAACTTTACTAATAATTGGATTCCATAATTATATCCTCATTATCCCCTTAAATAAAGGCATCCCTAGATAAGTTGTTGGTAGATTTTCCTCCTCCATTTGAAGCAACCTATAAATTATTGCTTTGATTTTAGCTATAGCATTAAGAAAGTAAATTTTAGGTTTTGTCCTACTAAATTTTTGCCTTGATGCTCTTTTGCATTCCTTTAAAAATTTATTCAAAGCTCTGGATTCATTTATCATTGCCCTTCCAAAAATGGTTGTATCATCTATAAATTATTGATGGGTGATGTTGTCGATGTTATTACTAACCTTAAGTTCACTTATAAGCCCATATTTGTAAGCCTTATTTAAGTTCCTACTCAAAACCTCTGCCAAAATAATGAACAAATAAGGAGATAGAGGATCTCCTTATCTAAGGCCTCTCTTGACTTTAAAATACTTTTTTACTAACCCATTGACCAACACTAAAAAATAAAATGTAGAGACACAAGATTTAATCTATCTAACCTATTTCGTCCCAAATCTAAACTTTTCTAAAACTACAAAAAGAAAATCCGATTTAACCCTATCATAGGCTTTACTCATATCAAGTTTTAAGATCATTGCTTTCTCTTTTCTTGAAGTTGTTGAATGTATAACTTTATGAGCTACTATGATCCCATCTAGAATTTATCTCTTTCATAAATCTTCCTTAATATTATGAAATAATATTGTCTAAAAATAGCCTAAATTGATTCATTAACACTTTGGAGATAATATTCTATACCATATTACATAGGCTTATGGGTCCAAAAGAATCAAATAATTCAGCATCCTTCTATTTTGGAATTAGGGTAAGATATGTTGCATTTATTTTATAAGGTATGTATTGTTTTACCCTAGACTGTTCCACTACCACTAATGAATAATCCTTCACTATATCCCAATTATGTTGGTAAAAAGTTGTAAAGAGCCCATCTAGACCTAGGGATTTAGCCACCATTAACATTGGAGTCTATTCACTTTGAAAGCAATGAAGACTTGGACTCTATTTTAGAAGGTTTAATTGAGTAGATATTGAGGGGACAAATAAAAGTTACCCTAATTTTGATGCTAGAGTCATCCCACTTGGTTCAAGAAAAAACCAATGAAGACTAGGACTCAACTTGAATTGATTGAGAGAGCCAACTTAGAAGAAAGTTGGATGTGAGAGGACATTCATAGTCACCCTAATATTAATTTTGGATTCTCTAGAAAATAGGATAATTATATTGTTCTTAGGTGTAACCTAAGATATTATAGGATTGAGGAGAATTCTTAGATAATTGAGGAGTATTAAGACCCCAGATAAGTGAGAAGCATCATAGCTTCCATAATATTGAGAAGTAATATAAGCTTCTAAAGATTCAAATATTTTAAGATAACTCAGATGGAATCTAGAGTGAGGTAGAAATAATAAAATAGTTACTTTCAACTAATATTGAAGACTATTTTACATCTAAGAGCACAAAGTAGGAATGAAAATTCATGTTGTAGTAAATATCAAAGTAAAGAGAAAATAATAAAGGGCCTTAGTAGTGCTCAAGCATAGAAAAATCATCTGATCTTGATAGCAGTTAAAGTGTAGAGAAAAATTGCTCAAGCCTTTTTAAATCTCAAGAGAGTAGATCGCTCAAGCCTGATAAAACTTTAACATATTATAGAAGTATCCAAACTTGGAAGTGTTCAAGTATATTGCAGAAGCATTTGAGCTTAGGGGTGACCAAGCATAGAGCAAGAGCATTTTAGTCTATAAGCACTCAAGTATAGAGCAAAGGTAAAAAAAATTTATTGGTGTTAAGTAGAGAAATACCAATGTATCCCTAGAAGCACTCATGAAAGGCTTACCCAAAGTACTCATAGAGGGATTACCTAGAAGCACTAACAAAAGGCTTACCCAAAGTGCTCATAAAGTGAATACAATAAGCAACAGGAAAGCATCTAAGTAATAGGAAAGCATCTAAGTAATAGGAAAGCTCTTAAGTAGCCTAAAGTAGACTGTGAAAGGAAAACATATAAACAAGAGAAAAGCTTCTATGTAGCCTAAAACAAGTAATGAGATGGAAGTATCCCTTGCATCAACACCTAAGTAGCTAAGCAGTGAATACAAGTGCCATAGTAGAGAGGATATCTATACATAGTGTAGTAAGGAGATATAAACACATAGCAGTGAGAGGTCCAAATATCAAAGAGATCCAAACATAGTGTAGTAAAGAATGAACCTAAAGTGATAATAGGTTTGAACATTTAACACAGAGTAGTAAGGAGATCTGAGATGAATGCAAAGCAGTGAGGTAGCCCAAACATCTAATGCAGAGCAGTGAGGAGATCCCAAATGAATGTAGAGTAGTGAGGTAGCCTGAAAATCTAATTCAAACTAGTAAGAAATGAATGTAAAATAGTGAAGCAATCCAAGAGATAAACGTCAAACATAAAGCAATGAGGGAGTCGAAGCATTGTTGATAGCCAAGCAATCTTCTAGAAAGTAGAAGCTAACAATTTGAGAAGTTTTTGAAACATCTAGCGCAACATGGAGTAACTCATTAGAGCGGCCAATGCAATGTGGAGTATATTATCTACTTGAATTAGAGTGACCATCACAACGTGGAACATAGTATCTACATTCATTAGAGTGACTAGTGCAACATGGAACATAGTATCTATAAATTGACCAAGGCAAAGTATAATGCCTACAAGAAATAACTATATAATGTTTCCACTTAATATCTAATCTCATGCATATTTTGAATGCTTGTAGACTTTGATTAACATGCATTGAAGACATTATGAGGAATAGAAAAGTAGCATTTAACATTAAGCCAACAAGGAGGAGAATAAGGTAAGTAATATTATCTTAATTAAATTAAAAACCTAAGCTATAAATTTTATCTTAGGTACTTTAATTATTTAGATTGTATTTAAAAGGTTTATTAATTACTTGATTATTTAGTTGGAGGTATAAGGTATTTTTTGGATTAATTATTAGGAGGGAGTTATAATTATTAGGAGGGAGTTATAAGGATTTTCTACTATAGTTTGAATTTAGTATTTCAAGTTTTTAATTCTTGAGGTTTTAATATTAATTAAAGAATGGATTACTAACGTTTTCTACTTCAAACTAAATTTAAGAATTTAGAATCTAACATGGATTATTGGTATATTTATTCCAAAGCATGTAGGCATATGACAAGAAATAAATAATGGTTTAAAACGTTTCAATAGAAACATGAAAAACCTATTGTTATAGCAGATATTATGACTTATGAGGTCAAAGGAGTAGAGATGTTCTAATTGATCTATGGAATAAAAAGGATATAATAAATAATGTACTATATATTCCTAGATTAAATGCTACTCTTCTTTTAGTGTCTCAATTAATGGATCAAAATTTAGCAATTGAATTCAAAATTGTTAAAAATGATAAAAAAAACTTATTACCAAACACGAAAAAGTCATGCTTTTGGCTCATTTATAAATAGTCTATGTGCTCTTGACACATCATCAAATATGGCTTTGACAACTGGTATTTCAAAAACAAAAGAACTATGGCATAAAACGGTGGGACATATAAGTGCATCTTCATTGAATGAGATGTGTAAACATCAAATTGTTAAGGGTTTACCTAAACTATCATGGGAATCTACAGTCTATCCAGAATTCCTACTAGGATAACAACATAAAATACCTTTCGAAATCAGTCTATATAGAGCTCAAGAATCATTGAAATTAATACATACATATTTATGTGGTTTAATGGATGTTTTTTTTTTTTTTTATTGGTGGTGGCCACAAGGGGTAAACAGGCTGTGACCACGAGGGAACCATTACATAACATATCCGCAACATGTGAGGCGAGAGATTTGAACCTGGGCCTCTCAAAAACTAGAGAGGTTTAACTACCCACTTGCTCTCCAACTCCTCTATGCCTTGGTGGACATAGATATTATCAGCTATTTTTTTATGACTATTCTACAAAATTGTGGGTATATTTTATGAAATTTAAATATAAAGCATTTAGTTGCTTCAAAAATTTCAAGCAACTAGTGAAAAAAGAAACAAGAATATCAATCAAGAATATTTGTTTAAATAGAGGTGGATAGTTTTTATCAAAGGAATTCAATTCTTTTTTAGAAACAAGTGGTATAAAATGACAACTTTCAATAACATACTCATCTCAATAAAATGGTATTGTAGAAAGAAGAAATAAATCTATAATAGAAATGGTTTGTTGTATGCTAAAAGAAACTCATATTGATCATCAATATTGGGAAAATGTAAATAAAACTACCATGTACTTACAAAATAGATCTTCCACAAGAATACTAAAAAATATAACTCCTAAAGAAGTATGGTAAGCACAAAAAATAATAGTAGAACAATTAATAATCTTTGGATGTAAGACATAATGCTTGTTCCAAAGCAAAGAAGAACTAAACTAGGTGACAAAACTATGTGTGGAATATTTCTTGGTTATGATGATGATTCAACATGATACAAAATAATTGATCCAACTACAATTTTTTATAAGCACAGATGTAGTGTTTGATGAGAAAAACAAAAATATTATTAAAGAACAAAAACTAATATTGGAACAATTCTACGTTTTTCAAAGGAACAAGTGTCATCAAGTGAAGAATCAAAATCAGACTAAGAAATATATGATGACCACATTGAAAATTTAGAAACTACTATATTGCAAAGAAAATAACCAATATGGCTTATATATAGCTTAAGGTTAAAGCTAGAGCAAATTTTAAATATTATAACTACAAGACCACAAACTCATAGCTTAACAAGAATAAATAAGGGATTGATAAGTTCTGTAGTAGAACCTACAACTATTCAAACTGCTTAAATCATATAGAGTCTTTAAATCATACAGAGTGGAATATGGTCATGGAATCAGAATATGCAACGTTAATAAAAAATAACACATGGAACCAAGTTGACCTACCACAAGGAAATAAAGTAGTAGGATGTAAGTGGATCTACAATATAAAATACAAAGAAAAATGTTTCCTTGAAAAATACAAAGCTTGATTAGTTGCAAAAGGATATTCTCAAACAAAAGGAATAGATTATGAAGAAAGTTTTGCACCAACAACTAGAATGACTACTATTCAAACCATTTATGCTTTAGCAACACATCTTGGATGGAGAATTTATCAAATGGATGTTAAAAGTGCATTTATCAATGGTGATCTTGAAGAAGATGTATATATGTCATAGCCAAAAGGATTTATGATCAAATGATAAGAACAAAAGGTTTGTAAGTTGAAAAAATCTGTATATGGTTTAAAGAAGGCACCAAGAGCTCTAGAATTTTGATAGATGAAGTAAAAAAGGATATAGAAAAATATTTTAAAAAGACATATTTGGGGCTTCTTTATTATTGTCTTGGTTTAGAAATTTGCCAAAATAAAAATAATACCGCAATAACACAAAAAAAGTATGCAAAATAATTAATTGAAAAGTATAGAATGAAAAATTTTAAATCTAAACATACACCTATGAGACAAGGATTACAATTGTCTAGATATAATGAAACATCTCTAGTTTTAGCCACTATATATTGTTAATTAATTGGAAGTCTTCTATATTTAACAAATACCAAACTAGACATAGTCTTTGTAGTAAATTATCTTTCAAGATTTATGCAAGAACCTAGAGAAAGACATTGTATAGCTACAAAAAAAATACTACAATATATAAGCAAAACTACAGAATATAGGCTAGTATATAAAATGAATAAAGATGATGATAATATCTACATGTATATTTAGATTCTGATTATGCTAGATCTATAGATGATAGAAAATCTACATTATGTTGTGTATTCTCTCTTGACTTTGGACCTATTTCTTGGTACAATAAAAAACAACATGCAATAGCACTTTCATCTATAGAGAAAGAATATCATGCAATAAAAGATTCAATATGTGAGGTATTGTGGCTACAATATATATTGTTAGATATGGGGATCAAGAGAACTCCTACAATGTTAAATTATGATAATCAAGTAGTACTTATTATAATAAAAAAATTAGTTATTCATGAAAGAAAAAAGTACATTGAAGCCTAGTGTCACTTTATTAGGGATTATGTTTAAAATCATTATATCCAGTTACAACATATTTCTGCTGAAGATTAGATTACAGATAGTTTTATAAAAGTACTTGGTCGAAACAAATTTTACATCTTCCAAAATCATATATGTACATCAAGAACAATTCATATCAAATAATGTAATATATGGGGTGTTAGAGAATATTACATTATTTGATCTATAGTAAGTCTCTATGTGCAATATGAGCACAAGTGTCATAAAAGTAAAGTAATTAGTATTACATACAAGTGGCAAGATGAGAAGCCAAAGCTCATGTAAGAGATGCAATAAGAAGAGTCATCCTATACAACTATATTATGGAAATAGAGCTTCTTATTATATACTAAAAGAAAATATTAGATACATTGTACTTATTTTGAGTAGTTCACATTATAAGTATTCTTCATGTATGTATATGAATTATTTTGGCAATTTTACGTTCATATTTGATTTTATAAGTGAATGTTATTTCATCATTATATTGGCTTGGATATATATTAAATTTCTCATTTATATAATTCTACTCTTGATTATTATTATTTTGACCTATAATATTGTACAGTTTTTGGCTAGAAATCTAATAACAGCTGAATAACGAAAACTCTAGATACATTAGAAGACAACTGACTATGGTATGGTGAAAAATGTGACTGGCGTTTATTTTTGATGGACTATTTATAGAGTGGAAAAACATGGAAAGTGATGGAATTGCCGAGTAATTACAGTCTATGGTGCATTTGACTTGTATGATCAACAAATGTGCAATGTATGTATGTGATGCCTAATGCAGTTCTTTTTGTGTTTTTGAGTGTTAAGCTTATGCATGAAAGTGAGATGCATTTTTTTTGTTATTTTTTATTTATCTTGTGTTTTTTGTTTGTTTTTGAATATTTTTTTATGACCAAGCAATTGCGGGAACCCTTGGAGCTTTTGGTTTGACCAAAGGGTTTATGGATACCTTTGGGGCGTTTTAGGTTGACCAAGCGATTGTGGGAATCCTTGGAGCTTTTGGTTTGACCAAAGGGATTATTGATACCTTTGGGGCGTTTTAGGTTGACCAAGCGATTGTGGGAATCCTTGGAGCTTTTGGTTTGACCAAAGGTATTATTGATACCTTTGGGGAGTTTTAGGTTGACCATGCAAAAACCTCCTTCTTTTCTTTGAGAAGGGCAATGTAGTCGGCATGCTCTTCGGGGGATAGACTTACCCTCATATTGATGATCTATGGATTCATTGGATCAAATTCGATGTCTACGTCAGTCGTCTCCTTGAATGACATGTGGGACCCATGCTCCAACTAATGTGGAGTTGGGATCAAGTGGATATCATTCGCTGAATTCAAATCTACGTTGGGAACCTCAGGTCCCTCTTCAGCATGGAAGATATCTTGAGTTGGTCCTGGGGTGAAATGAAGCATCTCACCGCCAAGACAGTACTCTGATGGGGATGGTGGTGAATTAACGTGATCCCAGTCTAGGCATCTAAGTCTAGATACAATGACCATTCTGGATCGGCTAGATTGCGGATGGGGGTGGTTAAGTCAATGGATATCATGTTGATGAAATGATTTTGGTCTCCATTACCACGGGGGTGGTGACTTAGACATCCTAGATGATTTTTGTGCTCTGAATCTAGATCTGGGGGTATTGGCACAAATGGATCGGCCCTATGTGTGGATAGAAGGATAGGGTCTACCCTTGGCACTAATAACTCTATAGGGTATCTAGGCGGAAGGTGCTCTCTGTATGCCCAAAGTGGCGGATGCAACACTTGGTCTAACTGTGCTAGGTTTAGATGCCACCTATGCCTTGGTCCCATGTTTAATTGTTTAAACATGTCCTCAAGATCCATGGGGTATTGTTACTATCACATATGATTGAGATATGCCATCTCAGTTTCATCTTCATACTCGTTGTTAGAGATCCACAAGCCTTCATTGGCTTCGACAACTGTTTGTGACATGTGAGGCTTGTCTTGCTCAAGCAAATTAATGTGGTCTCGTTGTGTTTGCTTCGCTCTTTGCTGGGGGACCTGGATTTCTTGAGGTGGTGCTTTCCCAATTGGAGCATCCAAAGGGAACATTGCCAAGAGGCTTTCTTGGTAGTCATCCATGGGGGTTACCTGTGAGTGATTGCTATCCGATTCAAAAGGGTCTCATGGTGCTATCTCATACTCTAACTCATCTTCTAAAGATCCTTCCTGACCTTGTCTATATCCCTCTTGTAAGTGAGTTCTCAAAATTTCTCCTTTCTCGATCAAAGGGACGGTGTTATCAAGGTCAACAAGATGTGTTGTCAACAATGGGCGATAATCCCCCAATGTATATGTTGTGTTAGGATTGGCACATGGATCTAATGCCAACCTATCTTTGTTTCCTATCCCTAGGCCTTGCATTTTCTCTACCAAGATGTCTAGGGGCAGGGGTTGGTTGAACCCTACTCCTGACTTGTCGTATGGCATCTGATATCTTGGTTGGCAAAGAATGCGTACTCCTTGCTCATAGCTGCCCAACCCATATCCATGCCAGTTGCATTGGCCAAGATATATCAAAGTGAAGTCTAGGTTGGAAAAATAGTTGACGTCCTCAGCAAATGGCTCTTCATATTCTTCTTCTTGCATGTAAGGTTCAATGCCATTATCGAGGCCCCCATATACAAATTTTGTATGATTTGGTGGGTAACCTAGAGGAACAATAGTACCGATGGGGAGGCGAGGTCTCCCCATGTCCTGCATGGACTCAATTGTGGGTGTTGCTACAATGTTCCATACCAGATACTCCCTCATGCCCGTATTGGCCATCTCAATGGTTATTTTTTGTGGTTGAGGGGGAGGGAATGGGAGTTCTTCCTGAGTCCACTCCATGTTAGGCAAACTAGGCGTCTCAACTTCCATTTGTCTAGGCATCTCCTAGATAGAGATGGTTGAGGCTGATGGCGGTGCCTCTTCTAGGGGTTTCTTCCCATTGTCCTTCGATGTGGCCACTGTAGGTGGCGTCATTGATGAAGGACCAGATGATGAAGATGGACCCGACTAGGGGTTTGATGGACTTAACAACAAGGATGTATGCGAAATCGGACCCTGTTTAGATGGATTCAACTAAAAATCCAAATGTGTTGATAGAAGGGTCGATTTCAACATTAGTTGCACCACATTGCAATACTTGAATGGCTCTAAGTCTATTGATACTACATGCACTTGCCCTTCGAATGTGTAATTTAGCCATTGGTGGGCTATCGAAGGGACACACTTCATGTCCCTGATCCAAGGACGGCCCAGCAAGATATTATAGGCCATATCACATTCCAATATGTGGCACAACGTAGGAATAGTATTTTGTCCCACCTGGATGGGTAGGACAATTGTGCCAACCATCGAGCATATCACATCATTGAATGCTCGCAGAGTATAGGTGGAGGCCATGATGTGCGATGCTAGAAATTTTAGGTGTTTCAATGCCGCTGTTGTAATTATATTACTGGATGAGCCAGTGTCCACCAACACCCTCTTGTACGAAATCCCATTGACCCACACAATGACATGCAGGGGTGGATCCGCCATGTCACCAGTCACTGATTTCAACTCGTCCTCTCTAAAGGTGATGACTAGCTCGGTGCATCGTTTGACATGTCCCACGAAGTTGTTGAAAGAGTTTTCTTCATGGGGCTACAACTCGATGGCTTTTAATATCTCCATTAGAGCCTCCCGATGGGGCGATGATTGTTGAATGAGCTCATAGATGGAGAGCCTAGCCGATGTGGTCCTTAAAATTTGGGTAAGTCTAGTCCGAATCATGGCCATTGGTCTAGGTGAGGGAGGTTGTGTAGGGTGCTGTTGAGGTTGTGACATTGATGGAACCTCTCCTGTAGCTGCAGTGGAGGTAGTTGTGCTTGGGTACCTCTTGTTCCTAGTCACAATGCTTATCATTCCGACATACCCCTACATGGGGCAGTTATGTGTCACCTCATTGACTTGTATGGTTTTTGCCTGTGCATCATGGGTAGGTAGGGGGTCTTTGAAGACCTCCATATTTTGGTTGTTTGGTGCTACAATATTATCCACCACTAGCGTCTTGTTGTTGATTAGATCTTGCACTAAGCTTTTAAATTTCCAACATGCATAAATATCATGTCCCTTTTTTCGATGAAACCTATAGTACAAGTCTTCCCTATAACCTTTGGGTTTTGGCACGTTGGGGTCTACAGGTCGACTCTCTGGTAGGTTTATCAAGTTTTTTGTTGACAAACGGTCAAACAAGGAGTCTTTAGACTCTGTAAAGGGTGTGAATTGTCACCTAGGGCGACGCTGCTGATTTTGCTCTTGTCGATGATTTTCTTTTTCATAACTGTCAAGAGGGACCACCTGATAGTTAGCCTTTGGGGGCTATGTTGCTTGTGCAGGCTTAGGCAATTTTATAGCAACCTGATTGATCACAATGGGTTTCAATTGCGTGGTCCCTGTTTTGGCATTTTTTGGCCACTCTTTCTTTTGTGGCTTGGCAATCTCACCATCTTGTATCTTGATATCCTCAATGATTCTAGCTTGCACCAGGGCTTCCTCAAGAGTGGCATATTGTTGCAGCTGCAATAGCATAGAGATCGACCTCAAACAACTCTTTGAAAATATTTGGGTTAGGTCGGCCATGGGAGGGAGGTAGGGCAGCTTTGAAAGCAACTTCCTCCACCTATTTCCATAGGCTGCCATGGTTTCTTCCTCATACTACCTGAGGCTAGCTAGATCACTTAGTGATGCCTTCTTCTTGGTATTGAAGGCAAAGCATTCGAGGAATGTGTCCACTAGCTGATCCAAGTTACTAATGCTATGTTTTGGCAACTGAGTGAACCAATCCGAGGTAGGGTCTGTGAACATGGTTATAAATGTTCTTAGAAGCAAAGCATCGTTGTCCTAAATGCCAAAGCATTGGCTCAAGAATCTAGTCACGTGCTCTTGGGCATCCTCCTTCCATCTAAATATTGCCAACTGGGGCAGCTTAAAGTGTTCAAGGTATGGGGGTGTCGACACTGACGGATGCATAGGGTGACTGCAGAGCTAGCGTAAAGTGGGATTTTGGGGCCCAGAAGTCTTGGTCTCCACATACTCTAAGTGCTCTAGCAATGCTTTATATGCATCGGAAGATTTGATCTCTTCCTCCTTGGTTTGTTCCTGCTACAGGTTGTAGGGAACTTGAAGCCTATGGAGGGGTGGCCGGATGGCACCCCCTCTACCTTGGTAGGGCATTTTATCCCGCTCTTCTTCTTGCTCATACTCCTCATATACTTCTTGAAGAGTTCCTAGGCAAGACATATAAACATGGGTGGGTGCCTGTGGAGGTTGCCCATCATTGTTTCTGGGAGTGGCCTCCCGCTCAGGTCTAGGAGGCCTCGGAGGCAACATTTGGTAAGGTTATGGAGACCTGTCTCGTACCAAGGGGTTGTGCCTCTCATACAACTTTGCCCTCTACGTGCAAGGGGTTGGAACCCTCTCAGGTACAGTTTTTTGGAGCAACTCATCTATTTGACATCGAATGCACTCTTTGCTAAGGTGATACAGTGCTCCAACTGTTGTTGGTCTTGCTCAAGCTACGTGATTTGCGCTTGGTGTGCGGCATGTCTGGAAAATTCCAGATCGATTTGTTCTATCGTCTTGATTCTAGGAGGCCTAGATGCCTCTCCTACATATTTATCTTGGTCGTGATGATTCAAAATCTCTATAGGTAGCTTTCCTCTATCAAGGTTGGTAGCATTCACCCGAGGATCTGGCCTCAGTAGGTGATCCTGATAGATAACAAGTGCAGAGGCACATTGCTCATGCACTGTGTATTGATATTGAGGAATGTAATGGTCTTCCTCATGCTCCATTTCATATATGTGAAAGGGGCAGGTAGAGTTGGCTCGCTCTGTTTGAAGAGCCTTGCACTCTGGATTTGGCCTATTATTTTTTACAGTAATAAGGGGCAGAGGAGGGATGATGTAATCATGTGACCCCTCCTTATGTACCCTATGCTTTTCTAGTGCTTCATTGCATGGTGGCCACTCATAACGAGTGTTTAAGGTAGACTTCCCATTTATGTTGAGTGCCACGTGTAAGGATTATTCCTGAAAAGGTCTATGTTGAATGGGAGTGTCCCTCGAAGGGGTGCCTCCATAGTCTCATTCTATCATGGTATGATTTGGACTATCTTGTGGGTCAGGCCACCAAGGTGGTATGACCAAGTCCTTGGGGCTATAACAGAGGTGACTTGTGCCTCCTTGTACACTTTTTGCAGCCTCTACCCGTGATTGGGCTTGGCTATGGGTGTACACCATGGTGGTGTCTCTCTACAAGCTATGTAGGTTTTTATATTCTTTATGATTTTTATTCTACACTAAACAAAAGGAACCACACAATCAAAGAAGTTATTATCTCATTTATAGATTAAAGGTGTGCCCTAAATTTGGTTTAATGTGTTTTAATTTTTGTTTTGAAAGATTTGTAAAGAACGTGTTGTTGTACATGCAATATTATGGCTCTTATGTCTCCCAAATGGTCGCCCCTTCAATATACCATTGCCATACCTTTATACCAAACCTCTCAATATACTTGCCCTTACATGATGGGAACTATTGGTACGCAAGAGCAGAATGGTATGTGGAACATAGGCGGTACGGAAGGGGAATCACTCTATTTTTGACACCTACCATAGAAGACTTATACTCATGCACTAGGAATCACCCTAGCTACACTTGGTCAGCTTTCGTCAGGATTTACGTCTAGCAACAGTAGCGATCGGGGTTATGTATGCAAAATTTCAAGCCAAGGTGGTGATGAAATCCACCGTTGGTCTTGATCAAGGGTTGGGGTTTTACGACCAACTCCTTGGTGTTTAAATTACCACGTGGTGTGTGGGGTTCATTTTATTTGTGCAAAGAAAGAAAAACATGCAGTAAAACTCTCCTATGCAAGCAAAGAAATAGGAAATTATAGAGATAGAAAATAGAAAATGATAGAGGATGCTCAGAACCCCTACCTCTTCTCTACCCAAACTAGATGCCTCTAATTTTTTGCTCTGAAATTGCACAGAGAGCTAAACATCCCGGGGTGGGATGAATAACATATCTGTATTCGTCACAGGGTGGGAGGAATGCCCATTCGTCCCTGGGTGACATAGATTCCAGCTCTGTATTTGTCACAGGGTGGAACGAGCAGCAATCTAGTGCTTAAAATATTGACACCTGCAAGAAAAAACACACAACTTTTGATCAGAAATTTGATCTCAAAATCAAGGGACAACGTCCCACCGTGATCGCCACTGAAAGCACGAGGATACAGAAGCAAACAGAAAGGGAAATGTAACGCTAAGTCCTACGAATGAGAATGCATGAAAAGAGGGAAAACAAACGAATTGAAATGAGATTTAAAGCAAAATGTAAAAGTGTAGCCCTTTATTTTATTAATTTGCTCAAGATCGGGTTACAATGTGTCTCCTCCCTTTTTAAGGGCTAGGAGCGTTAAACATGGTTTTGTTACACCACAAATGATACATCCCCCTTGGGGATATTTCGCGTGCCCACATTGAAAATGGGCGGACCAAACACTGTTGCCACTTGTGTGAATGCATCTATAGTTCCTTGTTTCCCCTTCGGTGTCAAGATCCTACATTCAGAGAAACAGTAAATGGTTAGTAGCACCTGCTGATGGAGGGAAACATGTGATCCCCAAGGCCTACGGTTAATGCATGCATAAAATAATTAAAACGATAACTAAAATATATCAGAATAAGCTAAAAATTTGAAAAAAGCAAGAAAACATTACCATGAACACACTTCAAAAGGAACAGTTGAGAAATCTTCCACAAATTTCTAATCACTCCGAGGTGGGACGATTAGGACTGTCATAAAATGTCATAAGGTGACCTCCTAAATTTCCCATACAGGGGCTTCCAAAACACCTACAAAGTTGGGGTTAGGCAAAATGGGGCATTTTGGAATGACCCAAAAGGTCAGATTTTTCATATTCAGCCTCGATCGCCCTGTATCCGATGATGCTCCCTGTATGTTAGTGAAAGCGAGAAACATTGAAAGCACAATCAAAACTCATCCAAATGACATGAAATTTAAATGACAACATATGTAAATGACCTAGAATCAAATGCAAAAAGAACATTATGGAAATATTCCATAGATTTCTAATCACTTTGGGGTGGGACGATTAGGACTGCAGCAGTGCAGGGGGTGCCCAGAGGCAGGACGCCCATCGTTTGGGGCCCGGTTTCGACACCAATCCACTTGGTATGGGTCAAAAACCACTTATGGGGTTGTGTTGGCAGATTTTTTTGGGTATTGTGTCCAAATGTTTAGGTTTTGGGTTCGTATTGCACTTCCAATAATCACCCAATAACCTCCCTTCCAAAAGAGAGATCAAGGATGTAAGAAGCACAAACGATGGGTGAGGATGTAATTCGATAGAACTCCATTGCTCCAAATGCTTCTGCTCTATCATTTTTTGGGGTGAGAAGACTCACCATTTTATAGACCTAAGGGTCTCTGTGAATGAGCATGCAGAGGCGCCACTTGGCCATCATGCCTTGCCAGGGGGAAGAAGATTCCTCCCTAATTAAGGGCTCCATGACTACCCCTATGACTGCCTCTTTGAGCTCAAAAATGCTCACTCGCACTCCATGCATTGAAGGAGGAGTTAAGTGGTGGATATGAGCTGCCATTTGTCAAGGTTTGACCTTTTTCTCGTCAAACCTGCTATTCGCCTCACCCTAGAGCGAATATTGCTAATCGTCCCAAGGTGGGATGAATACCAGTTTGTAATTGTCCCAGGGTGGAACAAGTAGGGAGCAAAGTTCTTGAAAGGTGCCAAATTGACCTCTGACCTTCCAAAAATGTTGTGGGAGTGGTTAGGACCACTGTTTAACCTCTGGGGGCTACCCTAGGGGCTGTGTATGTCAATTCGATCAGTGCTTGTTGTCACATAATCAGATTGGTGTTGTTTTGGTGTCTACAGATATATATTAGATTTATCATTTATATAATTCTACTCTTGATTATTATTATTTTGACCTATAATATTGTGGCTTCTTTATATTGGAACCTATGATATTTTGAGTAGCAAGGCTTAAAGGCTAACAAATTGAACCCCCGCTTTTGGCACAATCCTTACTATATATATATATATGGAGGTATGCATCATATTTTTGACTATCCATTCATGGCTCTCATGTTGATCCATTTTTTAATGTGTGTATGTGTTTGTAGTTTTTACCTGAATCTTGGATTTTATTTGCATGTGTGTGGGAGGCCTACATCAATGTTTTGGATAGCCATCAATGGTTACCATGATCTAATCCCTCTTTATGTGCATATGTGTTAGTAACTCTTATTTGTGCTTATCTACACATAGCATTTAGGCCTATTGTGTAGAGAGATCTTAGCAAATATTTTTGTGCATTGCCACATTTGTTAGCTTAGTTTTTTATTTTATTTTTATCTCTTACATCCCTTTCCCCCCTAATTTCAAGTGTGCCTAAATATCACATCATAATAAGGATCTGACCTTGTAAAAACTCCCAAAGTCCCTTGATTGAGTTGAACTCCATGTTCTCAGTCAAGACCCTATTGTGTTGAAGAGGACAACTACAATATACTCAGCTTTATGGAGGAAAGAACAACTAATCCTTACTTCTTTGAGATCCATGTGATTGGTGTAGAACCAAGAGAAAAATAGTTATTAGAAGTAGATTTTTGGTCATCCAAGTTGTCACCCCAATCAAAATCACTAAAACCAATAGGCTCCATTTTCTTAGTTGCATAATAATGAATTCCAAAATCAAGAGTACCTTTCACATACTTCAAGATTTTCTTGGTAACCTTTAAATGAATTTGAGATGATTCATTCATGTACCTTGAAACAAAATAAATAAAATAAACAATGTTCAGTCTATTGTTAGTGAGAAACATAAGATTTTCCATAATGTTTCTTTAACCTATCATATTTGCTTTCTTAGCTCCATCATCCTTGCACAACACTACTCCATGAGCAATCAGAGTGGAAACTAGTTTACATTTGTCCATACAAAACTTCTTCAACATTCCTTTGCATAATTTATTTGGAAAATGAAAAAATCATCTTCACATTGATGAACCTCCATTCCAAGGAAGTAATGCATCAACCCTAAATAATTTTTTCAAACTCGTTCATCATAGAATTTTTTAATTTAAATTTTATTTTTGAGTTGTTGCCAATATAAATCAGATCATCTATATACAAACATACAAGAAGAATATCATTACCTTCTTTTTTGGAGTAGAGGGTAGGCTCACCCTTGCTCCTTTTGAAACCACTTTGTTCATTGTATCCATCTATTTGGGCATACTAAGCCCTTGGTGCTTGCTTAAGGCCATATAAGGCCTTCTCAACTTGTATACAAAGTCTTGTTTACCTTTAACTTGAAACCATTGTGGTTATTGTACATACACTTATTATAAGTACACATTCAAGAAGGCACTTTTCACATCCAAATGATGAACACTCCATATCTTTTTGGATGCCATAGCAATGACCATTCTAATTATTTCTTACCTTGTTATATATGCAAGCATTTCTTCATAATTAATTTCATATATTTGTGTGAATCCTTCAAAAATAAGTCTAGCCTTATATCTTTCAATACTATCATCACTAATACTTGGTCTTGTAGACCCACTTGGAACCCACACATTTCTTACCATTGGAAAGTATCATAAGCTCCCAAGTATCATTATTTTGAATGTAATTGATATCTTCTTGCATTGCTTGAACCCACATCTCATTAATATAAGCATATTCAAAAAAAGAAGGTTCAAACTTTGCTTGATACATTAAAGCATAATTAATCGACTTACCTTTATGATCTTCTTCATCATCTTCATATATGTGTAACATTTTCAATCTTGAAATAACTTGATCAACTTCTTGAGCTTGGATTCTTGTAAGCCTTCTTTCAAAGTTGCTATCAAGAATTTGAATTGGTGGGTGATATTGAAGAGTTCTCTTCCCCTTCTTAGTCTTCATAATATCAATAATGGTTGATGAATTCCTTGAAGAACTTGATGAACTATATGTAGGACTGCTTGAAGAACTACTTGAAGGACTGCTTGGCAAACTTAATGGAGGAGTAAGCATGCTAGTGGGTTATTCACCATCAATGATACCATTACTAACATCTATGGTATTACTAGCTTGACCTCTTTGATGACCATATATTCCCCTTTAATTAAAAAATCACATCTCTAGAAACCACCACTTTGTTAGTATTTGGATTTAGAGCCCATAAGATTTGCTATTTTCACAATATCAAACAAAAATTTAAATCTCACTTTGTAGATCAAGCTTCTTCCTTTTCTCATTAGAACCATGAACATAGGCTAAATAACTAAAAACTTTAAATAACACTAGGTTTCTTCTCATACTAGGGTTCATAAGGAGTCATCTTATCAAGAGCACTTATGGGACTCCTATTAAGAATGCATACTATTGTAGCAACTACATAAACCCAAAAAGAATTGCTCAACATCTTGGTTTGAAGCATGCTTCATACCATTTCAACTATTTTTCAGTTCTTTATTTCAACAACCCTATTTTATTGAGGAGTATAGGTAGTTGTGAGTTACATTTTGATTCCATTGTTATCATAAAACTATGTGAACAACATTGAAGATCACTCACCACCATGATCAATCCTTAAAAACTTAATTCTATATCTTATTTCATTTTCTACAAATGCTTTAAGGCTCTTGAAAACATCTAAAGCCTCATATTTATTCTTAAAAAATACCCAACACTTTCTAATAAAATCATCAATAAAGGTTATAAAATAAGATGACTTACCCAAGATTTTGGTTTACATTGAGTGAAAAATATCAAAATGAACTAGTTGGAGTGGATGTTGGACCCTCCACACTTTTCCTCTTGGAAACCTTTCTCTAGCATACTTGCCTTTGGAACATCCCTCACAAACTTCTTTGAGATATTCAACTTTAGACAAACCAAAATCCAACTGTTGAGAATTTAACAATTTCAAACTTTAAAATTTTAGGTGGCCATAACTCAAATGTCACAACCAACTCTTAACTTCAATAACAACATTTTATAAGCTATTCCCATTACCTACAAACTTCTAAGGAACATTTTGATTGCTGATATGGGAACAATAGTTACAATTTTATTCCCATGGTTCTTTTCATATATCATACATTGCTTATCATAAAAAAACTAAGTGATTATTTTCATAAATCTTCCCAACACTCAACAAATTATTCTTAAGATCATGACTGTAATACAAGTCTCTTAAAGAGTCTTTTTAGCCTTTACATAGGAATATGAGCAAGTTGCTTGAAACTTCTTCATTCTCATTTGCATAATTTACTCTTTTTCATTCATTTGTAGCTTTTACTCCACATTCTTTTTCAAAGTTATACCTTTTGTAGTGGTAGAGTTGGACGTTTCTCTTTTCAAGTATTCCTCTTCCTATAATAGTAGGTCCACCTCTTCTTCCTCCTATTCCTTTTGAAAATTTTTAATTCTTTCCTTTTTATTGTCCTCGATTGCTTGTACTAACACCATCACTCTTTCAAACTCATATCTTTGAGGCAAAGGCCTTCTCTTCATCTTTGTCAAAGGTGTCCTTAGTATTTCTTCATGTGATATAAGAGAACCAACAAGGTAATCAAACTCTAATGTTGTAAAATCTTTACTCTCTTTAATAATGGTGGAAATATAAATCCATGTTGGTGTTAGAGTTCTTAACACTTTCTCCATAACAACTTCATTCTCCATTGTTTCTCCAAGAGTGACCATTTTACTAGCACATATTTACTCTAACACAATAATCAATTATACTTTTAGATTCTTGCATTATCAAGTTCTTAAAATCTTTCTTCAAGGTCTACAAATTAACCATTTTTACTTGGTCACTACCTTGGTAAGCCTCTTGTAGATCCTTACAAGCATCCTTGGCTGATTTTGCATCTACAATCCTTAGAAATAAAATCATTTCTAGAGTTGATTGAATGTGGTACAATGCCAAAGAATTCTTCTTTGCCTCCTTTGCTTTTCTATCATTATGTGGGATAATAGACCAATCTATTGGCTCATCATAACCAACCTCAACAATATGCCAAAGATATTTCCTAGTCAACAATGTTCTCATATTAATGTTCCAATAGTCATAATCTTGCCCACTAAACTCTATAAGAGGAAGAGAGTTTTTTTTGGACATGATCAATGGTTAGAAACCTAAGGTAATAAACCTCACTCCAAACCAATACCAACAATGGTTCTCATACCAAATGTGAATCTTATTTTTTAAACCACAAAAAATTAACACAACAAAACATTTTACACAATAATTTTTCACAACTCAGTTTTTTTTGTTAAGCCAAACACACACACTTATGCTCCAATTATTACAATATTTTTTGGTGAATATACACAACTACAATTTTTACTTCCTTTCAGTTACAAATTCCACTAGCTAACTAACATGAAAGAGAATATATATAGCTATAGTTTTTGCTTCCATTTAGTTACAAATACTACTACCTCTCTAGCATGAAAGAGAATATGCATAGCTATAGTTTTTACTTCCATTTAGTTACAAATTCCACTATCTAACTAACATGAAATAGAATATGCATCTACAAGTTTTACTTCCCTTCAGTTACAAAGTTCACTACTTAACTGACATGAAAGAGAATATACATGACTATGGTTACAATATTGAAGTGACTGACTAAATTGATATTTTTCCACTAAGCTTTTGCTTAGTATCAATTAATATGCACAACTCAATTTTTATTTAGAGTTATATTTCCAATAAATATCATCCAATTTGAGAAAATAACTCCGTGGATCAAGACTTGACTGATTTTTTCCCATCCCTTAAATAATCACTCATCTTCCATTTCTTCTACCATGGATACTACTTCTACATCCACCAACCCATCCATGCCAAAGGCCAACCTTGTGACTCTTCTTGCCATCACTATTACTTCTATGATAAAAACCCTAACAACACCAATACAAATACTAGATGCAAGAATTTAAAAGATAAAGGGAATAAAATGCAAAATATAATGAAGCCTATCTCTCCACATTTAATACGAAAGAAACTCTTCAATGAAACGAATAGAAGGGTGGAGGAGGGAAAGTTAAAACACTCCCCTATGAAGGAAAAGTGTGAAACATTAAGGAGGTACAATTTAGGCCCTAAAACTAACTCCTAGAGCATCGATCAAGTTTGGATATCAAGGTTGATAATTATCCAATTTCCCCAAGTCTAGAACTACCAAAGCTAGTGGAGGCATGTTGAAAGGTATAACTTTGATGAGAAGAACATTGTATCACTGTAGTGGAAGAAATAATTCTATATAAGAAAAGATGATATTAAAAAATGTTAAATGCAATGATTGACACAACCATATGGGTCATCTATAATTAGAAAGAACAACAATATTATTCTTATTGGTTTGACTAATATTATTGGTAGGATTTCTTAATCCCTCATCTAAGGACCCCAACAAAGCTCTTGACTTTAGCATCATGCTAGAGTTAGAGCAATTCAAGCATGATGTCCACCTTGTACTATTAATGATTACAACATTTTTAGATGAAAGAATAAATGTGAAGATAAATGAGGAGCATGACACTCCTCCCTATAGTTGAGAACTACCTAAGGTATTCCTAGATGATCAACTATGCAAGGTATGCTATAGACCACATGAACCATTAGTTAAAGGAGTTCATGAAAGAAAAGAAGTTTACATACACTTCCTATTTGGTCTAGTTGATCATATACCATAATAAGGACTAGTTTGCCTACCTATAGTTGAACCAATATAAGCCATTTCTAGTGGTGGATTGTATCTACTTGCCTTGCTAAGAAGTAGGAAAGATCTCTTATTGCTTTTATGACGTAATCCACAATAAAATCACTGAGAAATTTAAAAGGGAGAATTCCAAGTCTATCGCAAGAGGCCTTGGACCTACTTAAGTGTGAGGAGTGTCCAAATAAATATCACTACCTTGGCAAGTTATGATCCTTCATCCATATGTTTAGTTTCTTGGCTATGCCCTTTGAGATGCCTACATATATTGTTGATTACTTATTCAGCTTGGAATGCATCAATCAACTTGACTACATGGATATAAAATACTTTTAATGGTAGAAGAAGGCCTTCTTCTACCTGCTAAAATAATAAATCATGTAAATCATCCCAAAGCTATGAGAATTCCATTGCATAGACGAGGAAAAACTCATAAGCATGGGACACAAGCAACTTAGGAATGTCTAGTCCTATGACCTTAAGGGTAACTTCAGACGACAACTAGAGGAAAAGGGTATGCCTACTTTATATGTGCATGAATAAAGGTACAAAGTGGAGAAGGAAGGAAAACCATCCAAAGAAGTAGCCCAAGCCACTCTAGAAAGTGATTAAGGGTATGAAGATGAGATCCAATTATGGTACACTCAACCCCCATATTGGTTTGCCTTCTACAAAGATAAAAAGGTTAAGGATGAATTTGATCTTGATTACAAATTAAACCATTAGAGCATTGAAGGTTGTGGAGGACCTTGGATAATCTCAAAGAAAGATCCTCATTTGGCAAAAAATAAAGTATGAAACTAGAACCATAAAGAGGTCAGTACATAGTGGTCCCTGTGAGGAGTAATTCTCAATGATCAAGAATATGAATCGTAGGAGAGGATCTACAAGATAGAGAACAATAGAAGGGTATTCAAAAGGTAGTCCATCAAGTCTGCTTGCTACTAGAGTATGGGAAATAACCATACCTATAGCACCAAGAAAATTGAAAATGGTAAGTATTGTAGTCTAGGAGACAATTAAGGAGATATATGAGAAGTAGAAAAGAAACTCACATGAGTCAATGTTTGAGAAACTAACAACACAAGAGGTAAACACATAGCCTACAATGGAATAAAACTTTGGCACCACCTCTATCACTTCATTACCCTCAACCACCATAACCATATTACAACCATTTATACTTGCATTGTGAGTCATTCACCTTTATATCTAGTCTCTTCACTTGCTAAAACTTTGGCTCAGATGGTAACAAGAGCATCAAATTCCACTTCACCATTCACCTATTTCCACACAACTTGCTTCATCCATCATGTCATTCTGTGACACCTCCTCATCCCATCACATAAGAAAAATAGCTCTCATTTAAGGTGATCATGTCATCCACTTTTGCTCCTATGATCAAGCCTACAAAAGGAGCCCCAAGTTCCAACTCGATCACAAGGCCTAGACAAGCCTTTTTTTGGATCATCATTAGTGAACTTGAGGAAATTGATTTCAAGAGACCTTTCACTTCCTCCAAGTAGAGGAAATAAAATATCAAAATTAATATAAATAGCTAAAGGACATAACCTCCAAAACACTAGTTATAATGTAGTCCCAACTAGTATCTAGTGGTAAAAAGTCCTTATTGTGAAAGCATTCCCAAACGACCCTTCTAAACCCTCCATCACAACTACTAACTTTACTACTAAAGTATTAGAGTTGGATCTAACCAGAATAGATCCTTACTAGATGAACAAGCTCATGAACTAACTCTCTATCAATATGGCCATGTAATTTGGACAAAGTGTGGTGGAGAATGGCATAATGAGAGAAAAAGTAGTAGAATAGGAGGCAAGAATGAGGTAAACAAGTTGCATCTCTAGCAAGAGAATGAAACCCCTAAGAAGGATATCATAGAGAAAGCCAACAACAACAATTGGTTGAGGATCTCAAATTCCAACTTGTTGAAGCTTACAAGCAAAATTAATAGCTTGAAGATCTTTCACATCAACTTGCACAAGGGCAAGACTAGCTAAAGAGACAATTTGAGCAAGAAAAATCACAACTAGAGAAACAATTGCAAAAAGCCCAACAAGAGAAATATATTAAGATCTTTCAGCTCCAAGATGATATGACAAAGCTAAAAGGATCAACAACTCAACAAAGGTTAGGCTTAGAGATTGAAAAGGTGAAGTCCCTAAGGGACAATGTAAAGACTATGGTAACAACTGCTGAGAGGTAGTTTTAATTTGTAGCCAACATTGACAACATCCTCTCCATTTGGAACGATTTCAAATAAATGGGGAGAGGAGAAATCTACTAAGACACAATAGTCTTAGAAACCTAATAGAGAAATGGAAAAATGAATTTAGGGGTTAGAATACTAGGTTGCTTAACTGTTCTATCATCAGAATAAGCCCTAGATGATAACATGTATTAATTAATGATAAAGTGTAATTTTTTTGTTATGATAATAGAAAATGTGATGAGATTGAAGTTGGTAAAAGCAATTACCTAAGATGATGGACAAACAATGTGGGATATCTAAAAATCCATATGGTAGAAGATGCATAGGATGTTGAAGACATTTGATTTCCAATAAACTAGGAGTGATAGTAGTTGTTATGGCTAATACCATAATATTAACTCAACCTTTTATATTAATATTATTAATTTAAATATTAAAACTTATATAACATGAAATGACAGTAGCAAGAAATTTCATCTAAATATTAAATTAAATCCTAATGTAGGTTTCTAAATACATTAGCTTAAAAATTTTAAGATTGAACACACTTTTAAACTTTGCTTTTTGGATCCGTTTAAACTTTTATTCATTTTAAAATTTTTAATTTCAAATAATAAATTGCTAAGAATATATTAAATAATATGATTTTATTTGTTATTAATTTATAATATTTTAAAATACTATATTTTTATTGTAAATTTTTTAAAATAACAAGCCCCATATTGATCGATTTGAAAAACAATTATAGATTTATAAATTAGTAGAAACCTCGTTGCGCTGTCCATAAACCTTTTATATTAATATTATTAATTTAAATATTAAAACTTTCATAACATGAAATGACAGTAGCAAGAAATTTCATCTAAATATTAAATTAAATCCTAATGAAGGTTGCTAAATAGCTTAAAACTTTTAGGATTGAACACACTTTTAAACTTTGCTTTTTGGATCCATTTAAACTTTTTCTTTTTTATGTAATATTAAATTTTTATTTATTTTAAAATTTTTAATTTCAAATAATAATATTTAAAATTATATGTTTTTATTTTTATTAATTTAAATATTTAAAAATAATATATTTTATTTATATAAAAATTTATATTATTTATATCTTTAAAATATTTTTAAGGTAATTGCTTTTTTATTTATATGGATCAGTCAAAGCCTTAAAAGAGCCAGCCTTTCAATATAACTCTAGATTAAAATTAGATTTTTGTTTTTTAATTTAAAATTTTTAATTTTAAGATTTTATATATTAAATGTTTTTTTATTATTATTAGTTTAAATATTTTAAAATAATACTTTTATTTTAATCAAATTTGTATTATTTATATATTAAAAGTATTTTTTCATTAATAACATGTTTTTTAAGTAATTGTTTTTTTATTTTATTTATATGAGCAAAACTTTTTCAGTTAAAGGAGGATAAAGGTTTGCTTATTTATATGTTCTTTGATTTCTACACTTTCTAGTATTCACTTTTAGTAATTGTTGTTGTGTGAAATAGAAACAAGAGAGAAAGTATTGAGTTTTATAGAGACAAAAAAATTATCTTTTAGTGTTTATTGGTTGTGTGGACTATGGATTTTATTTCAGAAGAAAAGAGAA
Organism: Wollemia nobilis; assembly: GCA_028583015.1. Taxonomy (NCBI): domain Eukaryota; kingdom Viridiplantae; phylum Streptophyta; class Pinopsida; order Araucariales; family Araucariaceae; genus Wollemia; species Wollemia nobilis. The sequence continues at coordinate 98,305 of JAQPPZ010002566.1, read as the reverse complement.
GCAGGTTAGTAAATTTTTAAGTTTTATATAGTATAATGTAAATGTTTTCTTGTCATTTAAAATTTTATTTTATTTTGATATGTACATATTATTTAAAATTTTATGTTATTAATTTTTTTGGTTGTGCAGAATGTTATCTATTTGCAACAAAGAGAAAGTTATAAATGATTTTTCAGAATCATCTCTCATTTGTCGAGAACTAGTATCATTATATTTTGAAAAAGATGGATGGTGGTATGGATGGAAGATTACTTTTCAAAATCATGGAAGAGCAGATATCAAAGTGGATGTGTGGAATTGGTGGTGTAATGGAGACGATAATGGGATTCAATCAATATATATGTTTCTTCTTTATTGGCCTTATATGTGTCCCAGCATATTACTCTCATGTACATACACGCAAAGCTTTGGTTCCTGTATTGATGTCATAGACGATGTTCCATTGTTATATATAGCAGAGAAATTGCCAATCAATAAATTGGTTTTGGACTATAGTGAAGTATTTGTTAAAGGTTATACCTATTGTCATATGAAAACAAAAAGATTTTGGAGGACAAGAGAACAATTTGAAAGAAGGAAGAGATCAAAGGAGAAGAAGGCCAAAAAAAAAAATTTTGTGATATAATGATAAATATGGAAGACACCTAAATTTTGAAGGAAAATAGAGAAAAAACAAAGTTTGAAGAAGTAAAGATGTAATTTAGACTTGATTTCTAATGTAAAGTATGTTTAAAATAAAATTGGATATATCCAATTTTTAAAAAGTTCATGGTTTTTAAAATTATTTATAATTTATAGCCAAACATTTATTAAATGTTCAATATAGTTTGGATTTATAAAAATAGAATTTATTTAAGTTTGTAAGAAAAGTGTAATCACTTGATCAATTTCAAGTAATAAGATTTTGGATTGTACACATGAAATATGTTTCTATTATTTTTATTTTATTTTATTTTTTTATAAAATTTGCATTATTTATATATCAAAACCATTTTTATTATTAAGAAAACACTTTTAAAGTATTATGTTTATATTAAAAAAGCTTTTTTAAAGAAGATAAATATTTTTTTATTCATATGTTTTTTTATTTTTACACTTTCTAGTATTCACTTTTGGTGTGAAATAGAGTAAGTGAAAGTATTAAGTTTTATAAAGACAAAAAGTTATCTATGGTGTTTATGGTTGTGTGTACTATGAATCTTATTAAAAAAAAAAGAGGAGATTAGTAAATTTTTATAGCATAATGTAAATATTTTCTTGTTATTTAAAATTTTATTTTATTTAAATATATATTTATTGTTTATCAAATGGCAATCGATTAGATTCTTTAAGATTAAGGAAAAGGCTTAGGTTCGAATCTTGCCAAGTGATACATGGATAATATCCAAGCTATTGTAATACCACTATGTGGTGATGATGTAATACGGGTAGGGGTGTGTCACTCCCATATAACTAATTGAAAAATATATGTATTTATTATTTAAGTTTTATGTTATTAAGTTTTATTGTTATGGTTGTGTAGAATGTTGTCTATTTGCAAAGAACTCATAAAGGAGTTTCTACAACAAAATGAATGCTATCATTACATTTTTGAAAAAAAGGATGGATGGTGTTATGGATGGAAAATTACTTTTAAAATTTATAAAAGAGAGGATATCAAAGTAGATGCGTGGGTTTGGTGGTATAGTGTATGTTTTTCTTTTAATTATTTGTAGATTGATGTCATAGAAAAGCATGCATTAGAATATATAACAAAATCAATAAATTTTGGATTATAGTGAAGTATTTTGTTAAAGTTATATCTATTGATATATGAAAACAAACGAACCTGGGAGGGACAAGAGAACAATGTAAAGGAGATAGTGTAAAAAAATAAAGTTTGTGATGAAATGATAAGTAGGGAGGACACCTAAATTTTGAAGAAAAGAATGGAAAAACAAATTTTTAAGATGTAAAGATATAATTTGAACATGGTTTTTAATTTAGAGTATATTTAAAGTTAAATTAAATTATGATATATAGTTGTAAGCTTACTACTTGCAGTGGTAAGGTCTTAGGTATTTGGCCTCTCTTTGAGAGGTCCAAGGTTGAAACCCCACCTAATACGAGGGGATTCATAAAAACCTATGTAAATTTATTGAAAAAAATTAAATTATGATGTATCATTATGGTTGAATTTTGAAGTTAGGATTGAAATTAAACTATATTATGATGTAACTCTATGGTTGAATTTAAAGATATGATTGAAATTGAACTACATTATAATAAATATTAAAATTAAATTGGTTTAGATATCTATGAGATAAATTTATTAATTGAACTAGCTTAAGTATCTACGATGCATATATCTATTAAATATCTATGAATATCTAATTCAAGGTACCTATCTTAAATTAATCAAATTTAAATGAATAAGATAAGTGCCTCAATGCTAACACTCTTTCAATGTTTAATAAGAATATGCACTATATATATTTAAACTAATTTATAATTTTTTAAAATATGTAACCAATCTTATGAAATTAAATTGGAATATTCCATTTAATAAATGTTTATGTTTTTTTGCATTATTAACAATTCATAAACAAACATATCAAAATGCATACGAGTGTCCACAACATCAAGGAAGGACAAATAAGAGACCTGAAGGTAATGCACGAGTTGCTTATGTAGATGAAGGTGTTGAATTTGAGCATTCTAAAGAGGCAGAAAGAGAAGTTCTTGTCACAAGGAGAGCCTTGCTAAATGAGGAGAAAGATCCAGTTCAGAGGAAGAGTTAATTTTGCACAAGGTGCAAATGCGAAGGTAAAGTTTGTATTGTTATCATTGATAATGGTAGCACTAATAATCTAGTTTTAGAGGAGATGGTTAACAAATTACAGTTGGAGAGAAGGAGACATCCACATCCATATTTGATTGCATGGTTGCAGAAGGACCACAAAGCTTTGGTCAATGAGCAATGTTTAGTGAAGTTCAATATTAGGAATCACCATGATGAGGTATTGTGTGACATCATGCCTATGGATGCTTATCATATGCTATTGGGGAGGCCATGGCAATTTGATCGACGTGCAATACATGATGGACATGCCAACACTTATTCCTTGACAAAGGATGGAGTTCACCACAATTTGAAGCCCCTGAAGGAGGTGGAAGAAAAGGTATGTAGTAGTGCAAGAATTTGTTTAGTTGATGGTAGAAAATTTTTGGATGGTATGAAGCACGAACATATGTGCTATGCATTGATTCCTAGAGTTAATGAGGAAAATGTGAAGATATACCAATAGAAGTCTCAGATCTGTTGGGAGAATTCCAAGATATTGTATTAGATAATGTACCTAAAGGTTTACCACTAGTGAGGAAGATTAGTCACTAGATGGATTTGATACCAGGAGCCAGTTTACCAAATAAGATAATCCATAAAATGACTCCTGCAGAGAATGAGGAGCTAAATAAACAAGTTCAAGAGCTATTGAAGAAAGGATTGATTTGGGAGAGTTTGAGTCCATGTGTAGTACCTACAATACTAGCACCAAAGAAAGATGAAGAATGGAGAATGTGTACAAACTCTCGAGCCATTAACAAGATTACAATCAAATACAAATTTCCATTGCCAAGGATGGATGACCTTATGGATTATTTGAGTGGAGCCAAGTACTTCATGAAGATTGACCTGAAGAGTGGGTATCATCATATTCGTGTCAGAGAAGGAGATGAGTGGAAGACAACCTTCAAGACTAAAGAGGGCTTGTATGAGTGGTTAGTCATGCCATTTGGGCTAACCAATGCACCAAGCATATTTATGCGGCTTATGAATGAGGTATTGAAAGAATTTTTGGGAAAAATTGTTATTGCTTATTTGGATGAAATTTTGATTTTCAATAAGACATTGGAGGAGCACCTGATGCATATTCATAGATTTTTTGAGAAACTAAGGGAGGAGAAGTTGCTAATTAACATGAAGAAATGTCATTTTGTGAAGAAAGAATTGGTGTATCTGGGATTTGTTATCTCAGTTGAAGGTCTTAAAATGGACCCAAAAAAAGTGAGGGCTATCATTGAATGGCCTACACCGAGGAGTATTATAAGGTTAAGATCATTCCATGGTCTAGAAAGTTTTTACAAAAAGTTTATTAAGAATTTTAGTAGTATTTGTGCACCCCTAATGGAGACAATGAGAGGGGACATGGGCTACTCACACCAAACCTATTTTACCTAATTATTATTGACCTAGCGTGAAGAGGACCACCAATCACTTTGGATCTATATTATCATTGTTGATCTAGAACGCACTCAAAGGATTCAGATATGACTACTATCTTTGCAAACAGGTTGCCCCCGAGGTTTGAATCTAGGTGTGAGTGGCTGGACAAACAAGCACTTACCAATCCACCTAGCCATCGGAGGTAAAAATATATATAAACATATGTATTTATTATTTATGTTTTATATTATTAGGTTTTATTATTATTTTTATACATAGGGGAGTTGGTTACATCCACACTATTTTTAGTAACCACCAAGGGTTCAAACCATAGGGGCTACTCCCAATAATCCTATACCATCTCGTTATTATTAACCTGATGTGAGGGGTAGGGGCTACTCCCAACAAGCCTATACCATCTCATTATTGTTGAACCAATGTGAGGGGGATCATTGGTCGCTCAAGATTCGTACTATCATCATCGGTTTGGCACACACTTAGAGGATTCAAAATGGACTATTATATTTACCAAAAGTATACCCCCAAGGTTTGAACCTAGATCTCTTCTTGGTAAGTGCCTAGCTAGATAGACAACTATCAATCCACCTAGCTCTTGGGGGCTAAGACTCTTAGGGTAGAGATAAAACCTCTAGAACCACTCTTAGGTGTCCGATAATGTTGTCCCATTTGGGTATACCACTATCTAGAGGTAAGCCACAAGAGGCTTTTTGTGTCCCCCTTCGCATCGTAGAGGTTCAAACCATGGACCTTCCATTCAAGGGGCCAAGCTCACCTTCTCCACTTGCGCTATTAAGTTTTATTGTTATAGTTGTGTAGAATGTTGTATATTTACAAAGAACTCATAAAGGACTTTCTACAACAAAATGAATGTTATCATTACATTTTGAAAAAAAATATGGATGGTGGTATGGATAGAAAATTACTTTTAAAAATTATAAAAGAGAGGATATCAAATTAAATGTGTGGGTTTGGTGGTATAATTAAGATGATAATGAGATTCAATTAATATACACATTTCTTCTTTCTTGACCTTATTTTTATTCTAGCACATTACTCTCTTCTACATACAAGGGAAAGAGCTTGTAATTATTTGTGGATTGATGCCATAGAAAAGCATACATTAAAATACATAACAAAATAAATAAATTAATTTTGGATTATAGTGAAGTATTTTGGTGAAGGTTATATCTATTGTTATATGAAAACAAATGAATTTGGGAGGACAAGAGAGCAATGTAAAGGAGATAGTGTAAAAAAATAAAGTTTGTGATGTAGTGATAAGTAGGGAGGACACCTGAATTTTGAAGAAAATAATGAAAAATAAAGTTTTAAGATGTAAAGATATAATTTGAACGTGGTTTTTAATTTAGAGTATGTTTAAAGTTAAAATAGATTATGATATAGGTCTGAGGTATTGGTTCGGCCAAACCCCGTAAGGGGGACGAGAGGTCCAAGGTTCAAATCTTGGGCCTCGACGGACTAAATGCTTATCCCTTTCCTAGTGCTTTCAGTGGCATAAAAGGTTTAAAATGATTGTGGTTTGGTGGTTATAGGGGCAGACTGCGCAAAGAACTGTGTGGCGACTTTTGGGGTGGACAACACAAAATACTATGGTGGTCATAAAATCTAGAAAACCTACTCGGATTCATGGTAGTTACTAATTCCACTATGTAAAAAAAAAAAGATTATGATATATAGCTGCAAGCTTACTACAATGGTAAGGAATTTGGCCTCTTTTTCAGAGGTCCAAGGTTCAAACCCCACTTAATATGAGACGATTGGGACCCTTCATAAAAACCTGTGTAAACTTATTGAAAATAATTAAATTTTGATGTATCATTATGGTTGAATTTTGAAGTTATGATTGAATTTAAATTATATTATGATGTAAATATATGATTGAAATTGAACTATAATAAATATTAAAATTAAATTGACTTAAATATCTACGATATATATTTATTAATTGAACTAGCTTAATTATCTAGAATGCATATATCATATATCTGTCAAATATCAACAGATATCTAATTCAAAGCACCTATCTTAAATTAATCAAAGTTAAAATGAATAAGATAAGTAAACTAGTTTAAATATCTATGATGCATATATTTATTAAATGTCGACATATATCTAATTCAAGGCACCTATCTTAAGTTAATTAAAGTTAAATGAATAAGATACGTGTCTCAATGTTAACACTCTTTCAAAGTTTAATAAGCATATGCATTATATATATTTAAACTAATTTATATATTTTTAAAATATATAACCAATCTTATGAAATTAAATTGAAATATTCAATTTAATAAATGTTTATGTTTTTTTGAATTATTTATGGTTCATAAAAAAACATTAAATAATTGTTTAAAATAGTTTGGATATATATGAATAGGATTCATTTCAATTTCTTTGACAAAAGTGTAATAAGATTTATAATTTTATACATGAAATGTGTTTTTTTTGTTGGATAATAAGGGGTTGTAGTTGGGTCCCCTACCCTTGACAAACTACAACTTTCTTCTTTAGAGGTTGAGAGTTTACAAATAGATACACTTCTCATCTCAATTGAGATGCTATAGCTAGAAACCTACATCATTTTACATAAAATGTTTGAATTCTTGATTTTTATTTTATGGATCTTTTCAATTTTTTGTATGAATACAAATATTCCATAATTTAGCATCCTTCTTGATATTTTTCTATAGCAACCTTCACAATACCAAAACTTCACCTCTATTATCTATGCATTGCATCTTAGTAGAGTAATATTTCAAAACATCACATTATCATAGTCCGCTTTACCAAATCTAGATTGCTAGTTTCCTTCCTGAAACACAAGTGCAACCACAAAAATTATAATAAAAAGTTTATATGAAAAACGAGGAGTGGTAGATGTAAACTCATTGAAAACATCTACCACTCTTGAGATTGGATTGCTTGGCTTGATATCAAACGAAAATTTAATCTTCAAAATTTAGATCTTCTTTCTATTCTTAAGATTCAAGATCTTATGCTTGATATCATGCTTCATAAGCTCGGCCTTCAACCCCAAGTGCATGGTGGAGGGATTGACGTTGGAATGTGGATACTCCTTTCAAGAACTACTCTTCTTCCTTGCTTTATCAGCTTCTTAGTCATGTTTCCCCTGGTGTTGACAAACTTAATGAGATATGGCAGACTCACTCTACCTCTTATACTTGGATTGCTCATTTGAAACTAGAAGTTTAACCTTGAACCCAAGATTATTATTTTTCGATGGTCTCTTATTTATCAAGGGCTTCCTATGAGAGAGACTTAGTAGGGTTGGTTTTCATTATCCTTGAACCCAAGATTATTTTTTTTCTATGGTCTCTTATTTATCAAGGGCTTCCTATGAGAGAGACTTAGTAGGGTTGGTCTTCATTATCCTAAGTGTCCAACTTGTGGTTGTTTTGAGAATTTTAAACATCTGTTCTGGTTTTGCCCTTGTGCTCAGTCTGATTGGTCTTGGATTCACTCATTGTTCAAGCCCTTTCATCATGAATTCTTCATATGACAAATGATCTTTTTTGGAGATAATAGTTGTTGGCCTGCTCTGTGGAATATCTTTTGTGCTATTATTTTTTTCAACTTTGAAAAGCTAGGAATGTTGTTGTTTATTCTAGAGATTCAATTTCTAGTTTGTTTTCTATGCATGAAAATATTACGGTGTTTTCTGTCAGATCCATTCGTAGGCTTCCAAGTTGACTCATGAGTTAACACATTTGATAAATCTTATCAAGTATTGGCATGAGGCTCTATGCACAATTAACAGGGTTTTGCCTAACCTCCCTCAAGGTCCCTCTGTTTCGATGTAACAGGTTGGGGGCGACATTTTCCAACCTCAAGTTGTTTTGTCAATGCCCACAGCAAGGCTCAACCCTTTACCTAGTTTTATTATTTATTAGCCCTTTTAAAAACTGGTTTTGTTTTTAATCTAAGACCTTGTCTTTACAATATTGATCGATCGTCGATCGTTTGGATAACCTTATACCCTGAATTACAATTTTTCCAACTCTTTTTATTATAGCCTCTCTTATTTTTATTAAATATAATCGTTGGTTCTAATTAAAAAAAATTCATTATCAAATGGCACTTCCTTCTCTTTGAACTTTCAAATAAATTATATTTGACTTCCTTCTCTGTGAACTTTCAAATAAATTATAGTTAAGAAATATCTTAGCTTAAAGAACAATAGACGATTTTATATACAAAAGTCTTTAAGAGATGAAATCAGACCCCTCTTTAAGGGATTTACTTTGTCACACGAAATTAAATTTTTTTTATTTTTTTAATTCTCACGTGCTTGCGCACCTTAAACTGTATTTTTCTAAGAAATGGCTAGTTAAATATATCAATTTTTTTTTTATTATTAATAAAAATATTTTAAGGTACTTGTTTTTAAATTATATGAACAAAACTCAGGTTAAAACGTACCGCAAAAACCTGAAGAAAAAGTATTAAAATTATTATTTTTTGAATTTAGATAATGTGAGAAATTTTTTATAATGGATATAGAGTTGAGCAACCTGTTTAATCATGATTTTTTTTTTAAAGGTAGAGAGCCACTATCACTGTTTGAACGTGACTGCTGTGCTATAATTTTTTTATATGAATATTATTAATTTAAATATTTTAAATAATATATTTTTATTTTAATAAAATTATATTGTTTATATGTCAAAAATATTATTATTATAAGAACTTTATAATTTCTCTTCTAAATATTATTAGCTACAAATATTTTTAAATAATATTTTTTATTTTGATTATATTATTTATATATCAAAAATATTTTTATTATTATTATATTTATGTTGTATAGGATAGGATACTTGACTAAGATGAAGTTAATTATGTCGTTTCCTTATCTCTTTTGGATAAAATTTCAAAAGACATACCACCATAGTATTTCTCATGAGATTCAAAATTTTAGTATAAAGTGAAGTTTTTTTTTAAAAGAATCCTAGTTCTTTGTGTAGTGGTTTGAACTTAAATGTCATTTATAAAAATTCAAAACCAACATCAAATAAAAAATATATTTATTATTAATAAAATACTTTTGAAGAATTGTTTTTATTTATATAAAGTCTTTTTAAAAATTAAAGTTATCATTTAAGTAATAGTAATGTAGATCTAAGTCCAATTTAGCAACCTTGCAATTACCACTATGCTATTTGTCATTGGATTTTTTTTTTTAAATAATTTTTTAGATATTTCTTTTTTCTGGGCTTTTAGTTTTGTTTTTATGCTTTTTGCATCAACATCAAGACCCTTTACCTCTGCATTCTTGAGGGTTTTGCTTGCTTGTGCGCAAGCACATCCTCAAGATACCTTTTGGCCTTGGCTAAAGGTAGTTTCTTAAAAGCTTGAGCTCCTTTTCCGTTATTCTTAAAATGGACCCCCGAGCCTTGCATGATTTTGTGGGATTGTTAGTTTTGCCGCTGCCGCTCACAAGTCTTCAACTCTTCTCTTCCTCCGCTCCGGTCTCCTTTAAAATTTTTAATTTCAAACAATAATATTTATGATTTTATATATAAAATATTTTTTTATTTTTATTAGTTTAAATATTTTAAAATAATATTTTTTATTTTAATAAAATTTATATTATTTATATTTTAAAATGTTTTTATTATTAATAAAATATTTTTAAGGTAATCGCTTTTTTATTTATATGGATCAATGAAAGCCTTAAAACAAGCCCACCTTTCCATATAATTGGAAAAGCTTTATTAAAATTGGAGGGCTTTTTTTTCTATAAAAGTGTAATAATTTTAAAAATTTAATTTTAAGATTTTATATATTAAATGTTTTTTTATTATTATTAGTTTAAATATTTTAAAATAATATTTTTATTTTAATCAAATAATTATTTTTAATATTTCAAAAATACTTTTTTGAAATAGAATGTTGTTTATTTGTAAAGAAATAATAAAGGAATTTCTACAAATAAAATGAATGTTATCATTACATTTTGAAAAAAATATGGATAGTGGTACAAATGAAAATTTACTTTTAAAAATTATAAAAGAAAGGATATTAATCACTTTGTTTCCTTTGTGAGAATAGTGATGAATCTGCAGGGCATTTGTTTTTACAGTGTTCATTTGCACGGGAAATTTGGCATATTTGGTGGAGGGTGTGGAAAAATTCTTGTTCGCAAACCTCTTCTCTTATTGAGTTATGGAGGAGTTTAGGAAGACCTCCTGCTAAGGTTTTCTTTCTTCAAGTTACGTGGAGTATTGGGCGCTCATGTATTATATGGCAGATTTGGTTTGAAAGAAATCAAAGAATTTTTCAAGGTAGGAAGTTAATTGTTTATCAGAATTTGCAGAGGATTATTGGTATGATCCAAGAAACTGTTTCTTCTAAATGTCAGATCAATATTCCTTTGGAGCAATACCGTTTCTTCTAAATGTCAGATCAATATTCCTTTGGAGCAGTCTGATATTTTGATGATGTAAGATCTGGGTTTAGTGGAGAATGACCCTCGTCCTTCTGTATCAGTCAGGAGGAGAGGCCTTAATCAAAAAGTACAAAGAGATGGTAGATGGCATCCTCCACCTCGAGGGGTGTTTAAGATTAATACTAATGGCTCTTCCAAAGGGAATCCTGGGCATGCAGGTATTGGTGGTGTTGGGAGAGATAGTAGTGGTGCAATTCTTTTCATTTTTTCCTATTATAAGGGGAACATACTAATAATTATATGTAAGCACTTGCTATTTGTTTTACTTTTTAAAAAGGTTATGCTTTGGGATGGTAGAAGATAATCTGTGAATCAAAATCTCATATTATTATTAATTTATTAAAGACTCATAATATTTCTAATGTTCATTGGAAGTTGGCGATAGTAGCTCAATAGATCTTTCAAATCTGTCGGTATTTGGAGTTTATTTCTTTTGTTCATATTCTGAGGGAATGGAATGGTGTGGCTGATTGCTTGGCAAAATAGGCTTCTGAGTTTCAGGAAGACTAGAATGTTAGGGAATGGGATCAACTTCCATTGGACTGTTCTCAACATCTTGCTAATTTGCTTGTTGTGGATATGGCTGGTTGAAGCTGTTGTTTGTTGGATGTCTTCTGGGTGGATGCTCGGTAGTATTGGAGTTTTATTTCTTCTAGCCCTTGTAAAAGTTATTGTTATGGGATTCTCTAGTTCTTGTAAAGCTTGTTGATTCAATAAATTTTTACCATTTACAAAAAAAAAATAGATGTGTGGGTTTGGTGGTATAATGGAGATGATAATGAAATTCAAATAATATTCACATTTCTTCTTTCTTGGCCTTACTTTTGTTCTAGCACATTACTCTCTTATACACACAAGGGAAAGAATTTTTAATTATTTATAGATTGATGTCATATAAAATCATGCATTAAAATACATAACAAAATCAATAAATTAATTTTGGATTAAAGTGAAGTATTTTGTTGAAGGTTATCTCTATTGTTATATGAAAACAAATGAATTTGGGAGGACAAGAGAGCAATGTAAAGGAGATAGTGTAAAAAAATAAAGTTTGTGATGCAATGATAAGTAGGGAGGACACCTAAATTTTAAATAAAAGAATGAAAAAATAAAGTTTTAAGATGTAAAAATATAATTTGAAAGTGGTTTTTAATTTACAGTATGTTTAAAGTTAAAATAGAAAAAAAAATATTATGATATATAGCTACAAGCTTACTACAGTGGTAAGGGATGTGGCCTCTCTTTCAAAGGTTTAAGGTTCAAACCTCACTTAATATGAGAGGACTGGGACCTCTCATAAAAACCTGTGTAAACTTATTGGAAAAAATTAAATTATGATGTATTATTATGGTTGAATTTTGAAGTTATGATTGAAATTAAATTATATTATGATGTAAAGATATGATTGAAATTGAAGTACATTATAATAAATATTAAAATTAAATTGACTTAGATATCTACGATATATATTTATTAATTGAATTAGTTAAAATTTCTATGATGCATATATCATATATCTATTAAATGTTGACAAGATATCTAATTCAAGGCACATGTATTAAATTAATCAAAGTTAAATGAATAAGATAAGTGAACTAGCTTAAATATCTGCGATGCTTATGATTGAAAAAATAAATTATGATGTATCATTATGGTTGAATATTGAAGTTATAATTGAACTTAAATTATATTATGATGTAAAGATATGATTGAAATTGAACTACATTATAATAAAAAATAATCTCAAATTGACTTAGATATCTATATTATTAATTGAAATCGCTTAAATATCTATGATGCATATATCATATATCTATTAAATGTCGACAAGATATCTAATTCAAGGCACCAATCTTAAATTAATCAAAGTTAAATGAACAAAATAAGTGAACTAGCTTAAATATGTATGATGCATATATCTATTAAATATCGACATATATCTAATTCAAGGCATCTATCTTAAATTAATCAAAGTTAAATGAATAAGATAAGTGCCTCAATGTTAACACTCTTTCAATGTTAATAAGCATATGCACTATATAATTAAACTAATTTTTAAAATTTTAAAGTATGTAATCAATCATCGGAAGCATAGTGATTAACTTCATTTCTTAGTCTCCTAACCAACATCTTTGGAAATACATTCCCACCAATGATCTGGATTTCAATTCTACCTTTGCTATCAGAATCAAATTTTCATATGCACTATATAATTAAACTAATTTTTAAAATTTTAAAATATATAACCAATCATCGGAAGCATAGTGATTAACTTCATTTCTTAGTCTCCTAACCAACATCTTTGAAAATCCATTCCCACCAATGATTTGGATTTCAATTCCACCTTTGCTGTCAGAATCCTTCAAAATTTGTTGTGAGTCTGTTATTCCGAACTCCTAGTCAAAATATAGCCTCATATAGAAGCTTAGTGAGGATGGTAAGTTCACGGTTAAATCTTCTTACTATATTCAAGATACCCCCTCACCTAGATGGACCCTTGCTAAGTATGTCTGGGTTAAAAAACTGATTCCAAAAATCGACTTCTTTTCCTAGCTTGCTTCTCAAAATCGAATTTTAACTATGGATAATTTAATCATCAATGGCCTTTTTATTCCCAAATGTTGCCCTCTTTGCAAGTCCAATTGGGAATCAATTGTCCATATTTTTTTGCAATGCCATTTTTCTCTTTCCATTATGAATTCCTCGTTTTATTTGGTCAATATTATCTGGGTTCAACCATCTTCCACCATCCTTTTGTTTGAGCAATGACCTAACTCTTTATTTAATTCCAGTTAAAATTCTTATGGTCCACATGCTTACACCACTTCCTTTGGCAGATTTGGTTGGAATATAACAACAAAGTTTTCAAAGGAGTTTCCAAAGACTCTCAATCTGTCTTTCTTTGCATCACCATCTTTACCTTTGAAAATTCTCGCCTTATCTCCTCGAATGGGGTCCCCAAACCTGGTCTCGAATCTTGCCTATTTGTAAGTTTTATTTTAAAAATATTATGTTGCAAGAACTCCTCAACTTGTTGTTGACATATGAGGCATTACTTGGACCTCTCCTCCTATAGGGTGGATAAAGCTCAACTTTGATGGAGCAACTAAAGGAAATCTAGGAAGGGCTGGAGCGGAGGCATAATTTGGGATGACAAAGGGAAAATCATTGCAACCTATGCGAAAAATATTAGAGTTCAAACCAAAAAATTGGCTGAGATGAGAGCTCTTTATCAATGTATGCTTATCCTAGAAGGATTTGGCTCCAACAACTTAATCGTTGAAGGAGATTCCTTGTTGATCATCAAATGTCTTAAAGCTTCTCAATCCCCTTCGTGGAGCCTTTCCAATATCATTTACGAATGCAAGAGGCTTGTTAGTAGGTACTCTAATGTCATTATCCAACACGTGTTAAGAGAAGGAAATAAATTTGTTAAATCACTTGCTAATAAAGGAATCAAGGAAGAGACCCTTCATGTTTGGCATGTTTATTTCCCTTAGAACCTCAAGTCTGCCAATCAGGATGATGATTTTTGTTTACTCTAAATTTTCTTTTGATCTTTTTACAGTTCTTGAAATTGGTTATGCTTAGGTTTATTTGGGTTTCTTTCCTCTCTCTATTTTGTTTGAGATGTTGTTTTAGTTGCTCCATTTTTTGTTTCTTCTTGGGTTAATCTTGTTGATTTACCCGATTTCACTTTTATGCTTTGTAAAAGGTTCGGGGTCCCTTTCAAAACCCTTTCCCATAAATACAAAAAAATGAAATATTCAATTTAATAAATGTTAATGTTTTTTTTTAATTATTTAATATTCATAAACAAGCATTAAATAATTATTTAAAATAGTTTGGATATATATAAATAGGTTTCATTTTAATTTCTTTGACAAAAGTGTAATAAGATTTATAATTTTATACATAAAATGCATTTTTTGGCTAGATAACAAGGGGTTGTACTCATGTCCCCTACCCTTGAAAAACTACAACTCTCTTCTTTAGAGCTTGAGAGTTTACAAATAGATACACTTTTCATCTCAATTGAGATGCCATAGCTAGAAATCTACATCATTTTACATAAAATGTTTGAATTCTTGATTTTCATTTTATGGATCTTTTTAATTTTTTGTATGAATAAAAATATTCTAGAACTGAGCATCCTTTTTGAAATTTTTAGTAGCCTTCACAATACCAAAACCTCACCTCTACTATCTATGCATTGCATCTTAGTAGAGTAATATTCCAAAACGTTGCACTATCATACTCCACTTTACCAAATCTAGATTACTAGTTTCCTTCCTGAAACACAAGTGCAACCACAAAAATTGTAATAAATAGTTTATATGAAAACACATTATAGTTATAAAATAAATCAAATATTACCAATGGAAAATATTAAAGTAAATCTTAATCATTATTTGATTCAGGCAATCAACATTTTCTTGTCAATTTTAGCTAAACTTACTACTTCCTCTAACCATGGAAAGGAGAATTTAACTTCATGATCCTCAATCAAAATACCTCTATTGGCTAGCCTATATTCACATTTGTTTCCTTCCCTTAATGTGTGTGTAAACATGATTTCTTCAAACTCTTTTGCAAGATCTTAAATTTTTACAATCTCTTGTATATTCCATGGAGTCTTTGCTTTTCTCAAAATTACATTTATTACTATGAGAGAATCACCTTCCATACATACTCTGTTCCATTTCATTTGTTTTCATGTTTTTAACCCTTCTAAAGCTGCTCAAGCTTCAACTTCATTATTTGTCTTAAATCCACTACTGAAATCGTAATGAGACACAATATCTCCTCTATTATTTCTAATTATTCCTCCTCCTCTTGGTCTTGGATTTCCTTTAGATGCTCCATCAAAATTTAATTTAACCCACTACACATCTAGTGGTTTACACTTTATATTATGTCTTCTTTTTGTTTCTCTTATACCCAACATCATAATTCCATTTGATGATTTGACTCCATCTATCAAGGTTGTCTGCTTCCATATTAGGGATTGGGTGAGTTGATACGGTTCGTTTAGACTCCTCTATATCTAAACATATCTTCTTTTTCATTACCTCTAAATTGCTTTCCTTTTCTTTTAAATATTATTCTATTCTTTTGTAGCCATAAAGTCCAAAGTATTGTATCTTTTGATATATCCCATATTGTTTGTAAAGCCTCACTTTTATAAGTGCTCTACCATTACTTTTACTAATCTTAAATTTTTCTATTCATCACCATGCATTTACCAAACATATTAACAATCTATTGTCATAGTTTCCAGACTATTGAGCAATGTTCCAAGAGATGGTCTATACTCTCCTCTTTCTTTTTACAAAGAACACATTGAGAGGGGCCATGAAAACCCCTTTTCATAAGGTTATCCTAGGATAAAATTATTCTATAACCTACTAGCCAAACAAACATTTTGACTTTAGGAAAGCTTGGGCTATCCCAGATATCTCTTCAAATTTTAGTGATATTACTATTTTGTTGGTGTTTTACATTATATCCTTATAAATGATCACAACAAATGATAACAATTGTGATTATTTTGTTGTAAATAATTCTTTTTTCTATTTGTTTCTTCCTTCATGATCCTTGTACAAAATATTTGAAACCCTATCACCATATTTATCTTGAAGCAATATTGTCCAAGGTTTCAAAATTGGATCTAAATTGAGTGGTTTTTTATCACACCAAGTATCCACCCAAGTAGAAATTTTTTCTCCAGTTCCCACCACCCATCTTAAACCTTAAATCATTAGATCAATAGATTTTTTTAAACCATTCCATAAAGCAAATACATTTGGTAGAGAGAATGCAATAAATATTAAACTTGGGTCATTGGCTCAACATACTTAGAAGAATTCTTGCTCATTGTCTTTGAATCTCTTTGTACAATCTCCAAATTACTTTTCTCCTAAGAGCTAAGTTTGCATCTGTAAGAACTCTTAAACCAAGACCTCCCCTAGTTTTATCATCACACATCTTGCTCTATTTCACCAAAGGAAATTTTCTTTTATCATGTAAACTTGACCATAAAAAGGATCACATAATATAGATTACATTTTTTTCCAACTAATTTTGGCATAGTATACAATGACATATATGTTAGAATGGCCTATAATACTGATTTAATTAACTACACTATTCCTACTAATGATAACCATCTACCTTTCCAAGTTGGAAGTTTATTTTGAACTTTACTAATAATTGGATTCCATAATTCTATCCTCATTCTCCCCTTAAATAAAGGTATCCCTAGATAAGTTGTTGGTAAATTTACCTCCTCCATTTGAAGTAACCTACAAATTCTTGCTTTGATTTTAGCTATAGTGTTAAGAAATTAAATTTTGGATTTTGTCCTAATAACTTTTTGCCCTGATGCTCTTCTGCATTCTTTTAAAAAGTTATTCAAATCTCTGGCCTCATTTATCCTTGCCCTTCCAAAAAGGGTTGTGGTGAGCAGAAATTATGTCTTGGAAAACAATCATTTCTCTTCCATAAATTATCAATCCGGTAAGTCCATAAACTTATGAGTGTCACGCATAGTATATGCCTACAGTGTTGGGACATGAATTCATCTGTACCTTATTTAGTTTGGTGGGGGATGTTCATGCATTTGAATTTTGGCCAAACCAAATAAACTAAGTGCATAAAATTAAATAAATAAATTACAACTAAATTAAAGTGTTGAAAGTAAATGTACGAAAATAATATACAATAAATAAAACACACAACTAAATTAATTAAATCAGGAAATAAAAAAATCAATCTAACCTACATAAAATAAATACAAAAATAAACAGGGGAGGACTATTGCAGGGAGTGGGCCCAAGCTCCCGTAGATAGTCCGCTCGGCTAGCTACGTAGAGCTTGCTTGAATAAGAGGAGTTGCACTCTTAATAAATTAAACAAAGAATGAAATGGAATAATAATTTTTGTGTAAATTAATCATTGATTTGTCGTTCATCTGGCCTGCATCTTTATATAAAGCACAACCATATATTGTTACAATAATAAATCAATCTAATTTAATCACATGACATGATTAGTTACAATTGGTTCTACACAAATTTTATTCTTCTATTTTAAAGCATGTTCGTTCACCAAAAGGATAAATATAAAAATCCTTAGGTGTACGTAACAAACAAATCCTAAACTAATGCATCCTAAAAATAATACTTTGAGAGCTTTACAAGGTCAACTGACCAATTGGTTGATAATAATAAATACTTTATTCTATTAATAATAATGCATGATTTAAAATATTTATCCTTTGTCTTCACGTGCAACCTCCTCAGCCTTGTGGTCAACCTGGTCAATGTTGACTTAGTCTCCAATGCAAGCGCTTCCAATGTGTGGGAGTAAGGCACCAATAAGGCACCTCCTTGAGTAAGGCATCGACTTGGCACCTACTTGAGTAAGGCACCTGCTTGGCGCCACTTGAGTAAGGTGTTGCTTGAGTAGGGCTCTTTCTTGCACACTACCAGGTCCAAGTGGGGTGTAGACTGGAAAATGCCAGATTAGCAATAAACCCTGCACTTATACATAGTTTCCACTAAAAATACCCATTAAGCATAATACCAGATTTTCTATTAATTATATGCATAAGTAAAATAAAAATATATTTCTAATGCTCATTAAACCAGTGATGATTCCCCTTAACAGTATATATAAAATGAGCATTTTTGGTGCTCATCATCCCCCCATGCCTAAATATTGTCACGTCCTCATGACAACAACCCCCGAAAAATAGCCCCCGAATTATAATAATTTTTTTTTTCATTGAGCATTGCTCTATTTTTTTTCATTCAGCACTGCTGTGTTTTTTTTTATCTGAGTGCTGCTATTTTGTTTTCTCACTAAGCATTGCTATTTTTTTCATTTAGCACTACTGTGTTTTTTCATTTGAGTGCTGTTATTTTTTCTCACAAAGAACTGCTATTTTTTTTCATTCAGCACCGTTGTGTTTTTTTTTTCATTCAAGACTGCTATTTTTTTCATTCAGCACTACTGTGTTTTCTCACTAAGCACTGCTATTTTTTTCATTCAGCACTACTGTGTTTTTTCATTTGAGTGCTGCTATTTTTTCTCACAGAGCACTGCTATTTTTTTCATTCAGCACTGTTGTGTTTCTACTAGCATATTTTATTTTACTTTCACTTCTTTGTTTCAGGCAGCAGATTTCCATTCCACTCTAGAATTGAACCCGAAGTGACGTGAGCAAATCGTTTTTCCAGTCTGTTGTCTTCTTTGGCACTCCATGGATTTCTCACAATGCAGCAATGAACCAATGCCAAATCTATTCACGTGAATGCCATAGCTTATTTATTTATTTATTTTTTTAAATTATTCCGGAGTAATGAATTTTTTTACATCCGAGGCATGTCTTGTGCTTGAGTTCTAATGGGAGATTTTGACAAAAAGAATTTTAAAGGGCATCTACTAAGTTTAGCATAGAAATTATTTTTAAAATAACTCTACACATAATTAACGAAAAACACAGTACATACTACTAACCAAGGTGTTCCAAAAAAGTGACATTCGTGTTCTTGGAGAATTTATTATTATTATTTTTCTCTAGTTGCCTTCATCATCCACACTGCTAAACATCTTCGTTCTTCCTCTGAGCGTTGATTGAAAACTACGATGGTAGTGTTGTGCAATGGTGTTTGTGATCCATTTGAATTCGTGTTGCAACCATGGGGTCTCCACCACCACTACCAATTTGCTCTTCATCACTTCCCTACTCAGAACAAATTATGTAGATTAAGCTAATTTCCATTCAAAGACCTTCAACAATTAATGAAGATGTCATTTCCCGTGTTTGTGAAAATCTAGAAAATGATGCAGTCTTTGAATTTCCAGTGGTGGGTCTTTTCTACTTGGCTTCCAAAGGGTAAAATAGAAAATATAAAATTTTTGTGCCCCTCTACCCAGTTATTCTACGTGGATCATGCACCGCCTTTGCTAGAAAGTAGGAGAATTTTTTTTTCTTTTCAAATAATGTTCTTTGTCGTGCAGTGGTAGTTCTCCATTTGAGAGTGAGTGTGCTATCATAAAATATGGACACTAGCTCATGCTCTTCCCCTATTTTATTTTCCAAAGATTTAGGCTCATCTATCCTCTCCCCTATTTTAAATTGGTGACGCCCTCGTCACCAGGAACAAGATCACCCAAATTCTCCCCCACTTAAATTGGTGATTCCCTCGTCACCAATAACAAGTACCTCTGTGCATCAGGTCTGCAACCCTCTAAACATCAGGTCCCACACTGAGCAACAAGAACCCCCAATCTAGGGAGAAGAAGTTGAGCAATGTTGGGATAAAGTGGATCTACAGTTCTCTTCTCCAGGAAGAGCTGCAAATATTTTTAAGCACTCTTTTTCTTTCCCAGCTATCATATTCTCTCTTTTTTTTTTTTTTAAACTTTCCAATAGTCGGTGCGCTAGAAAATAGAACGCATGAAATCAAGCCACCCTCTTAGTGTTGAAAAGTGAGCAGTTTCTAACACGTCTATTGTTGAAGAGTTGATTAGGCCCTCAAATTTTTTTTTCATACTGTGTCAGCATCTGCGTCGCCCAAACACAAAGGTGGGTACCTCTTCCCTTTGTAGGAAATTAACACCCACATCCATGCCCAGATGGTGACTATCTCCTTCGGATGGAAATAGTCAAATTTCTACCTCCCTAAAAAACATGTAGGTTCATGAATGTTGAGCTGGTATAGGCCTTGTCTCCCAAGATACCTATTTTTTGTACAATTAGGTCATTTCCTTTGAAAAAGAAAAAATAAGAAAACTAAAATGCAGTTCAGTTCAATTCGTGCCTATTAGGCCCTGGATCTCAGGATGCCTACAATTTGCATGTGAGTACTTTCCCTGCAACACACAAAAGCAACAAAAGAAATTTTATGCTGAAAAAGATAGATGATGTGCAGATTTTTTCTTTTTCCCCATTTTTCTTTCTTTTTTAATAATAATCAGGGCACCCTTGATGCATGACATCAAGGTGCTTATTCTTATTTTTTTTTCATGATCAGGTGCCTCCATTAATGAACATTGAGGCACTGCTTGAAGAGCTTGGTGCCTGCTTGATTAAGGCGCCTTCTTGGCACCTACCTGAGTAAGGTGCCTACTTGATGTCTGCCTGAGTAAGGCACCTGCTTGGTGCCTACTTGAGTAACGTGCCTACCTAAGTAAGGCACCTGCTTCAGTAAGGTACCTACTTTAGTAAGGCGTCTGCTTCAGTAAGGTGCCTATCTGAGTAAGGTGCCTACTTCAGTAAGGTGTTTGCTTTAATAAGGCGCCTACCTCAGTAAGGCACCTACTTGAGTAAGGCACTTGCCTCAGTAAGGCACCTACCTCAGTAAGGCGCCTACCTCAGTAAGGTGCCTACTTGAGTAAGGCACCTACTTGAGTAAGGTGCCTACCTTAGTAAGGCACCTACTTCAGTAAGGCATATGTTTTGGGAGTAAGGCACCTATCTAAAAATTGTCGATGTCACTTCACGTAAAAATATCTCTTCACCAAATTTGACATCTCCTTATTTATCTATATCACACTTCATGCTGCCCTACAAAACATAAAAAACTAAACTAAAGGCATTAATAAAATTCTAACTATTTTTTTTTCTTTTCATCTATTCTGCCATGACCATAACAACTCTTGGCTTATCATTTTTTTTCATCGTCTACATCAAAGAACAGAATGTCAATTGCACAAATGTGAGCCGGTGATTTTTCTTTTCTCCACAGACTGAAATGCTGTTGTAATAACTATAATATTGGCACGGTGCATTAATAAGTAGATGACGTGCAATCCAGGTAACTATGTAGCTTGGTGTGTAGAATTTTATGTCCTTTATGCTGCTATTATAGGATTTATGATAGCCAATAGCTCTGAGTGTTTGAAACACCAAGCTCCTCATTAACAACATGTATAAAAATATTTTAATCTGGCTTTTGATATATCTCAAGAGTGCTAACTCTTTCTATGTATTGCAGGGATCACCATAATTAAAAATAGCTTTGTGCCCTTTTCTCACCGTGTGCTCCTGAACGCATCATTTTTTTCATTGATTATGCTGCTATTATAGGATTTATGATAGCCAATAGCTCTGAATATTTGAAACACCAAGCTCCTCATTAACAACACATAAAAATATTTTAATCTGCCTTTTGATATATCTCAAGAGTGCTAACTCTTTCGATGTATTGCAGGGATCACCATAATTAAAAATAGCTTTGTGTCCTTTTCTCACCGTGTGCTCCTGAACACATCAATTTTTTTTCATTGATTAAAATTTATTTAGTCCCGACACACGTGCATCCGAATTAGAATGATCTCCCCCTTCGAATTTTTTCCCTCGTAGGCAAAATTAGAGCAGCACTATGATTCTATGCTTCTGAGAGGGGATAAATCCATTCACCATCATTTACAACATGTGTCAGATGATGTTTTCAAGAGACGCAACGTTGAGATTTTTTGTACCTTTTTGTTTCTAGCCACTATGAGCTCCATTCATTTTTTTTTTATTATGCTCAGGCACCATGTGGACTTCGTGCAGACATTTGATTTCTTCCAGGATCCTCTATTTTTTAGCTACTGGTTGGAGATTTCTCATTTCCCTTCTGGACCAATCTGGTCCTTGAAAAAGAGGATACACTCTTCCAATGGGTAGCAAAAAAAAACTATGTTCAACTTTGCATTTTAATTTGGAGCCTTTTCAGCAGAAGATTTTTTTTTCATGAACACTACAACCAATATTCATTGTGTTGTTGGCGGCATTGATGAAGGTGGGGTCTCCCCCCCATGCCTATATATGAGCTAGTCTTCTGAAAATCATCTTCTTCTTTGTCAACTAGTCTGATATGCTATAGCATGAGGAGAGTATTTTCCTTCATGGCCTCACAACCAAACTCTTTCAACATTATGGTAAAATATGCAGGCCAGCAAATGACTACCTACAACTAGCACCTTGAAGAAAACAGGGCATAACCACATTTTAAAAACACATGCTAGTTTTTGATTCATCAGGTCGCCTTAAGTGCAAGTGAAGAGCATACTCCATAACAAAATGTTCTTTTAAATTCAGTTGTATCATTTTCCCTACATTATTAAAAAAATTTACCAATATGTTGCAAAGCATTAAGTCTAAAAAAATTTCAATCATTAAAACTAAGTTTTTAGAGGCATAATTTTCCAATAGTTTTCGTATAAAAACACATCCCTAATTTTTTTTTAATCAAACTTGGGTTGTGCTATTTCTTTTGATTTCTTGAAACCATTAGAGCATGATGGAAATCCTTCATCACCTAATTTTCTAAATTTTTTCAACAACACAATTTATTCCTACTTCTACACTTAATTATGGTACATCAGGTTCATTCCCGTATTTACCTAAGAAGCTGGTAAATTTAAACTGTTGCCTATGGGATTTGGCTGTGACTATTCTGGCAACTATTTTGGCCTTGTGAAAAGGCCCTTGGTGGACTCACGCTTCTCAGGTAAAATATCTACAGGTAATTTTAAATGGGCTTTTTATCTAACCTATAAATCATAACACTACAATTTTGACACTCCCCAACAACGATGCCAAAATGGTGAGCAAAAATTATGTCTCGAAAAATAATCATTTCTCTTCCATAAATTATCAATTCAGTAAGTCCGTAAACTTACGAGTGTCACACACAGTATATGCCTGCAGTGTTGGGGAATGAATTTGTCTATACCTTATTTAGTTTGGTGGGGGATGTTCATGCATTTGAATTTTGGCCAAACCAAATAAACTAAGTGCATAAAATTAAATAAATAAATTACAACTAAATTAAAGTGCTAAAAATAAATGTACGAAAATAAAATGCAATAAATAAAACACACAACTAAATTAATTAAATCAGGAAATAAAACAATCAATCTAACCTACATAAAATAAATATAGAAATAAACAAGAGAGGACTACTACAAGTTGTGGGCCCAAGATCCCACAAATAATTCACCCGACTAGCTATGTAGAGCTTGCTCGAATAAGAGGAGTTGCACTCTTAATCAATTAAACAAATAATGAAATGGAATAATAATTTCTATGTAAATTAATCATTGATCCATCATTCATCTGGCATGTGTCTTTATATAAAGTGTAGCTAGATATTGTTACAATAACAAATTAATCTAATTTAATCACATAACATGATTAGTTACAATTGGTTCTACACATATTTTATTCTTCTATTTTAAAGCATGTCCGTTCACCAGAAGGATAAATATAAAAATCCTTAGATGTACATAACAAACAAATTCTAAACTAATGCATCCTAAAAATAATGCTTTGAGAGATTTACAAGGTCAATCGGCCAATCGATTGATAATAATAAATACTTTATTCTATTAATAATAATGCATGATTTAAAATATTTCTCCTTTGTCTTCACGTGCAACCTCCTCCTTAGCCTCTTGGTCAACCTGGTCAATGTTGACTTAGTCTCCAATGCAAGTGCTTCCAATGTGTGGGAGTAAGGCACCAATAAGGCGCCTACTTGAGTAAGGCACCGACTTGGCACCTACTTGAGTAAGGTGCCTGCTTGGTGCCACTTGAGTAAGGTGCTACTTGAGTAAGGCTCTTTCTTGCACACTGCCAGGTCCAAGTGGGGTGTAGACTAGAAAACACCAGATTAGAAATAAACCGTGCACTTATACACAGTTTCCATTAAAAATGCTTGTTAAGCATAATACCAAATTTTCTATTAATTATATGCATAAGTTAAATAAAAATATATTTCTAATGCTAATTAAACCAGTGATGATGCCGCTTAACATTGTATATAAAATGAGCATTTCTGGTGCTCATTAGGTTGTATCATATACAAATTGTTGATGGGTGATGTTGTCGATGTTATTACTAACCTTAAGTTCACTTATAAGATCATATTTTTAATCCTTATTTAAGTTACTACTCAAAACTTCTACCACAATAATGAACAAATAAGGAGATAGAGGATCTCCTTATCTAAGTCCTCTCTTGGCTTTAAAATATTGTGTTACTAACCCATTGACCAACACTAAATAAGAAACTATAGAGACACAAGCTTTAATCCATCTAACCTATTTCTTCCCAAATCCAAACTTTTCTAAAATTAGAAAAAAAAATCTCATTTAACCCTATCATAGACTTTACTCATATTAAGTTTTAAGATCATTGCTTTCTCTTTTCTTGAAGTTGTTGAAAGTATAACTTTATGAGCTAATATGATCCCATATAGAATTTGTCTCTCTTTCACAAATCCTCATTACTCGTATGAAATAATTTTGTCTAACAATGGCCTAAAACGATTCATTATCACTTTGGAGATAATCTTATATGCCATATTACATAGGCTTATGGGTCAAAAAAATCAAACAATTCAGCATCCTTCTATTTTGGAATTAGGGTAATATATGTTGCATTTATTTTATAAGGTATGTATCATTTTACCCTAGACTGTTTTACTGCCACTAATGAATAATCCTTCACTATATCCCAATTATGTTGGTAAAAAGTTGCAAAGAGCCCATCTAGACCTAGGGATTTAGCCACCATTAACATTGGATTCTATCCACTTTGAAAGCAAGGAATACTTGGAATCTATTTTAGAAGGTTTGATTGAGTAGATATTGAGGGAAAAAATAAAAGTCACCTTAATTTTGATGCTAGGGTTATCCCACTTGGTTCAAGGGAAAACTGATGAAGACTAGGACTCATCTTGAATTGATTAAGAGATCCAACTTAGAAGAAAGTTGCATGTGAGAGGACATTCATAGTCACCCTAATATTGATTTTGTATTCTCTATAAAATAGGAGAATCATATTGTTCTTAGGTGTAACCTAATATATTATAGGATTGAGGAGCTTCTTAGATAACTGAGGAGTATTAAGACCCTTAGATAAGTGAGAAGCATCATAGCTTCTAGAGATTGAGAAGCATCATAGCTTCCATAGGATTGAGAAGCAATATAAACTTCCAAAGATTTAGATATTTTAAGATAACTCATATAGAATCCAGAGTGAGGTAGAAAGAAGAAAATAGTTAATTTCAACTAATATTGAAGACTATTTTATAGGTAAGAGCACAAAGGAGGAACAAACATTCATGTTGTAGTAAATATCAAAGTAAAGGGAAAAGAATAAAGGGCCTTAGTAGTGCCCAAGCATAGAAAAATCATCTGAGCTTGATAGCAGTCAAAGTGTAGAGCAAAATTGCTCAAGCCTTTTTAAAGCTCAAGAGGAGAGTAGATCGCTCAAGCTTGATAAAGCTTTAACATATTGTAGAAGTATCCAAACTTGGAAGTGTTCAAGTATATTACAGAAGCATTTGAGCTTAGAGGTGACCAAGCATAGATCAAGAGCATTTTTGTCCATAAGTACTCAAGTATAGAGCAAAGGTAAAGTTTTTTATTGGTTTTAAGTAGAGAAACACCAATGTATCCCTAGAAGCGCTCATGAAAGGCTTACCCAAAGCACTCATGGAAGGTTTACCTAGAAGCACTCACAGAAGGTTTACCCAAAGCGCTCATGAAAGTAAATATAATAAGCAAGAGAAAAACATCTAAGCAATAGAAAATCTCTTAAGCAGCCTGAAGCAAACTGTGAGAGGAAAACATCTAAACAAGAGGAAATCTTTTATGTAGCCTAAAACAAATAATGAGAGGGAAGTATCCTGAGCAGCAACATCTAAGTAGCTAAGCAATGAATACATGTGACATAGTAGAGAGGAGATCTATACACATTGCATTAAGGAGATATGAATACATAGCAGTGGGAGGTCCAAACATCTAAGAGGTCTAAACATAGTGTAGTAAGGAATGAATGTAAAGCGATAAAAGGTTTGAACATTTAACATAGAGTAGTAAGGAGATATGAGATGAATGCAAAGCAGTGAGGTAGCCCAAATTTCTAATGAAAAGCAATGAGGAGATCCCAAATGAATGTAGAGTAGTGAGGTAGCTTGAACATATAATTCAAAGCAGTAAGAAATTAATGTAAAAAAGTGAAGCAATCCAAGAGACAAACATCAAACACAAAGTAGTGAGGGAGTCAAAGCATCGTTGATAACCAAGCAATCTTCTAGAAAGTAGAAGCCAATAATTTGAGAAGTTTTTCAAACATCTAGTGCAACATGGAGTATCTCATTAGGGCGGCCAATGCAATGTGGAGTATATTGTCTACTTTCATTAGAGTGGCCATCACAATGTGGAACATCTACATTCATTAGAATGACTAGTGCAACATGGAACATAGTGTTTAAAAATTGACCAAGGAAACGTATAATACCTACAAGAAATGACTATATAATATTTCCACTTACTATCTAATTGTAGACACCACAATCTAGCCACTTGTCCTCCATCCATACTTTCCCACCATTTACATCTATTATTTATATATTTATTATATATGTATTTAAATAATAATAATTTATATATTATATTTTATATATTTAATAAATATATATTTTTATAAATAAATTAATCCTAGCCATCCAATTTAATTTAACCTTAGCCATCCATTTCCATCAATCCATGCCACACCCTAAATTTAATATCTACCCTTAGATATGTTGTAATATCAGTCACACGGTTAGTGTCATTGAAACCCTAGCATGCCTTAGGTTAGATTATAAATAAGAGTCATTTTGATAGCTCAACCCCTAAGTGCTTGAGTTTTCAAATTTCTTGAGATCCTGAGTTCTCTAAGTTCTTGAGAGTTCCAACCCATCCTTGGTGCCCTAATCCCCATTCCATCCATCGTACTCATTGTTCCCTCGCTCACCATAGCTACCATCGCATCCTTCGCCTTCGTCGGATATAATTTTGTAGAATCCTCCCTCATTCATTAGGCACCTTCAAGTGCTTTCTCCAACCATTGAGTGCCTATGGGTGCCTCTCTACTAGGCCCAAGCATCCATGGGAATTTTTTGTAGTAGCCAGGCACCCATGAGCATTTTATGTAAACCCTTCTAACAACCCCCTAGCCTTCGAGCGATGCTAGGGCACACCTTCACCATCAACCTACAATAGATCTAGCCAACAACATACAACCAACAAGTAGCAAGGTAAATCAAATATCTCTTTTATTTCATTTTAATATCTTTAGATTTGCATGCAATTTCATTTATTAATAGATAGGGTTTTATTGATATCTAAGGGTCTCATGTAGTGGAGCCCTCACAATTATTACTAACTCTCTGTTATTATTTTTGTGTGTAGATCTGGAGATTCATCAGTTTTGGACAACTATTTAAGTTGGAGTAGCCCGACTCAACGGATATCTGAAGCCCACTCAACTCTGTTGGGAGTGAAACACAACTAAAGACACCACCATTTGTTGTAGCTAGGATTTTAGAGAACCCTAAAAAGATTTATAATAATTGTATCATAAGGGATTCTTACATCCACTATTGTAACAACAAAGTTTTTAAGCTCCCCCCGTTTAATATAAATCTTATTTATTGTGCAATATTTGGTTTATTTGAATTCTATTTTTAGCATTTCTTGGTGTCATGTTTTTAGCTTCACAAATAACGATCACGGTGGGACCCCCTAAGGGTTTTATTTTATAATTTATCTTGAATTCTAACTTGTTGTTTGTTGTCCTATTTTGCAGATTTTTAGAAGCACGAATCACAAATATTTTTCTAGATCTAGGGTTTCTAAAAGTTTGCAAGAGTTGCAGAGAGAGCGTGAAACACCCAGTGGTGCTCGGAGGGTATCCAAAAATTCCCAGGTTTATTTCAGGAATGCACAACTACAATTTATAGTTATTTGGAACAAATACGTAGGCTGTCCAATAAGTTTGTTGTCTAAAATCCAAGTTTTTGTTTTTACGTATTTTGGGTTCTTTGCTGTATTTTTCAGATTCTAAGCTTAAAATGAACAATCATTAAGTAATATAGAAAATAAATCATTCTATTCCATATTTTAGGCTTGCATCCATTCACACATTCTACTTAGGGTTGTTGTTTTAATGTATTCACAAATACAAAATGTTGCATTTTGTTTGCATCTAAATTGAGAAATTACATAACATAGTATTATGTTTTAGGGTTAGAAGCATATACTTTTGCTTATCTAAGTAGGAATATCATTAGGGTTCCAAAATTATTCCTGCCAGGTGGGTGATTCTAGACAGAGGGGTGTACAAACCCTCCGATTGTTATTTAGACAAGGGGTCTTAAGCGGTGTACTTCACACCCTTTGGAAAAATTAGCACTCTCTTGTTGGCTTCTAATTTAGATTTATGAAATTAGTTATTTCTAACATTGTTTGTACACATTAATAAAAAAAAAATTCAAAAATGAATTAACACACAACATGTTTCACTCAAAATAGTAGTGGTTGGATTTCATCACCAACCATTGCTTGAGATTCGATTATGGTGGCATTCATATCCATCTACAAATCTTTGCCCATATAAACCATAGGATACCCCCAAGAAAACTTGTTGGATTTCATCACCAACAAGAATATCATTGCCCTATCTTCGCCATAGTTTTTACCTTTGTTTCATTAAGCAATATTAGAAAATCAAAACACACAAGATTGACACATAAAATGAATACACATTAAGAGGAGATAATGAATGAACAAGGTAAGCTACATTGGTTGAAACTTAGCATTGGTTGCTTATTTTCTTAAAGATTTCAGTTTTATGTTGCATTTGATAGTTTAATCTGTATTTTGATTCATTTTCTTATGGTATTAACTAGAAACCAAAAGAAAGCTATAAGTCAAGATAACTTAATGGAACCATCATCCACCTTCCCTACCACTTCTGTGGTAGATTCCATGAATGTGACACATACAAATTTATCTGGAGCTCCTTCACATTTATTTCCATCCATAGCCTTTCATATGACCGTACCTTAAGAGGAGTCAACCTCCCCCACCGTAGATAACCATATTACCCATATAGACATGGCAAGAGTAGAAGCTTTCATGAAGTCTCTAGTTATGTCTTAGAGTCCATTCTCAATTCACCTAGATAGGATTCTACTTTATATCAAGAACCTATTTATTCCCATCCCCCATCCACCTTTACCCAAGTGTATACTAATACTCATGTTTCTATTCCCCAACCTTCATGTACTCCTAGCACCTTGTATAGCTCCACTTACACCAATCCCTTGTATGAAGCACATATCAATGTTGCTTTACAAGTTCCAACCTCACAAGTTACCATACCCAATGTAACTTGTTCCTGAGCCACATATTCCATACCACCTACCTCCATACCCTTAGTCTCTGATAGAGAAATTAGCGAGGTATGTAAACACATGAACAAATTGCTTAGACAACGTCAAAATGCTCAACATCAAGTACAGATGAACCCTAAGCCTTTACATAACTCTACTCAAACTGTCCTTGTCAACCAGGGTCCATCATGGGCACCACAGTCTTATGTGGTTTATATCCATGTTCCTATTGGACATCTTGAGGAATATTAGTTGTCATTGATGTCAAAATATTCTAAGAATGATTGCATCTTGATTGGTTCCAAAAGAGCTTTATGTAAAGCATGATTTAAATGGTTTTTCTCAAAACCATTGATGGCAAAATAAAAGGTTTTTCTTAAAACCTATGGAGAGGCCTAAGGAATTAAATTAATTTTAATAATATAATTATATATTAATTTGTAATTTAATTTAATAATCCTTTTGGTTATTAAATTAATTATAACTTAATTATACTAATTAATATTATTGTTAATTAATTTATAACTTAATTAAATTACCTTATGGTAAGGTTGGCAAAGTCTAAATTCAAATTGCAATTGTCTTTTACCCGTCGACATCATCAAATTTCATGGAGCACCGACATCTAAATCAAATGGTGGATTTCGTGTATAAATACCATGCCAAAGGGGTATTCAAACCTTACCCTTATTCGATTAATATTCAAGTGACCGAGCAAAGTGTATTTCATGCAAATCATTGAGGAAGAAGACAAGAATTGTTTGTCTTTTAGCACCAGGAAGAAGACTAGTGGAGAGGGCTTAAGGCCTCACTCCCATTAGATAATGTGGTCCATTGGCAGTGCACGTTTTGTGAGAGAATTTGGAGTGGAAGTGACCATGATCGATTTGCGTGGAGGTTGTTGGCATATTTGTCTTAAGTGTCATGGTGGAAATATTTTGGCATGCATTTTAGAGTGCCAATATTGGGAAGAAAGAACACGTTGTGCTCTTAGTCTTCCAAGTGTGTGCCTAGCGCACCCGGTGGTCAAGCCCACAGCTAGGGCACATAAGGAGGTAGTGGTTGTGGTTTTGAATCCCACAAGTGGCAAAGGTATTTTTAATTAAATATTTTATTTTCCTAATATTTTCTTAAGGTATTATTTGAAGTTATAAGGGTATATGAAAGGTTTCTTGCTTGGTAATTAATTTATGTTATTGGAGTTATAAGGAAAGTGGATTTTATTTTGCCAAAGTTCTTTGTGCCATTAAATCTAATTAAAAATATTTTTGAGTTAATTTTGGTGGATGTTAAATTTATTTTAATTGGAATATTATAAGGTGTTATTGGATAAATATTTTCTATATGTTGATGGTTGTTTTTAATGATGGAGTGATAATATGTAATTGAGTTTTTGCATTACATTGTGAGAGAGATTTATCTTCTAACCTATTTGAGTTTGGCATAGAATTTTTTATGGTTGTGGCAGATATTTGATATTCCTTCATCATCAAGAAAAGGTATGAGCACATTATTCCATAGTTGAGTTGATTGATTGGTTTTCTAAAAATAAGTTTGGAGTGAAAAGTAATTGATTAGGGCTTCCTAGTGTGTTTGAGTTAATGCTTCAAGGTTTTCTAGAATAAAAAGTTGTTATTGAAACCTTGTTTTATAAGCATTGTTGTTGAAACCATTGGTTGAGCAAAGAACTAGGGTTTGAAAAGAACATGAGTATAATTGTTATGTGAGAGTTGTTTTATAAGCATTATTTTTGAAACCATTGGTTGAGCAAAGAACTAGGGTTTGAAAAGAACATGAGTATCATTGTTATGTGAGAGTTATTTTATGAGCATTGTTGTTGAAGTGAGTTTTTGAGCAAAGAACTTGAACTAGTGTTATCATTATTATGTGAGATTTGTTGTTGAGAATTTTTGAAAATATTTTGAGTAAAGTATAATATGCTTGGACTAGTGTTTGTGAGCAAGAATTATTTCATTGAGATATTGGTTGAGTAGAGTTGGTTGAGCCTAGTCAAGTGGATGTGTGAAGTGATTGTTCAAGTTCCATAAAACAAACTATTCTATATTCTGAATTGAATTGAGAAAGTAATTGAGTTGAAGCATATCGAGTCTCTAAAAATTCTCTGTATGTTTCTGAAAGAGTGATTGAAAGTGTTTGAGCATTTTGATGAGTATAGAGCATATTGAGTCTCTAACAATTCTCTTTATGTTTCTATGAGTTTGGACAAGTTCAAGTGTGGACTTGTTGAGTAGTGGTTAAGTTCTTGAGAGAACTTATTGAGCATATTTGGTTAAGTTGTTGAGAGGAATTATTGAGAAAATTAAATTAAGTTCTTGAGAGGACTTATTGAGCAATTTTGGTTAAGTTATTGAGAGGACTTATTGAGAATATTGGACAAGTTCTAGAGAGGACTTGTAGATATTTTTGGTGTGAGCTTTTGTGGAATATTACAAGGCAGATTTGAGACAAGTCTTTGAGAAGGCTTGGAGAGTAGAGTTGATTGATTTATTTGTTCAAACCTTGAGTTAAGGTTTGGGGCAGATCTAGCAGAGTTGATTTGAGATTGAGTCAAGATTTGAGTTAAGGCTTGAGGACAAAGATTGAGGACTGATTTGTGCTAGACCGAAGGACTATGTTTAGTACATATTCAAGGATATATTTTGGTACAAATTTGAGGATAGATTTGTGCCATACCATATATAGAGATTGCGGATATATTTGTTCTAGATCGACGGGTTGTGTTTAGTATAGATTTGAGACAGAGTTGAGTGCAAGCTTTGGACATGATAGAGTATAGAGAACGACAGTCTCTAGTTGATAGATATCCATTATCTAGGGTAGTGAGGATAGGTATTTTGAATGAGGATAAGTATTTAGTGGATATTAATCCATTAGCCAAGGTAGTGGAGGCAACAATTCTTTTAGAATATCACCAACTAGAGCAAAAAGAGAAATAAGTTCTCCTATGGATAGATATCCATGAACTTGATTAAGGGGATTGGTATCTCCTTTGGACAGAGGTCCATAAACATTATAATAGGGAAAGGATTCCCAAGAGATTTATTTAGAAAATTTTAGTGAAATATTTTCTCCGTGGAGTAGCCCACAATGGGTGAACCATGTAAATTGTGGTGTCTCTATTGTGTGTGGTGATTTATGCATTACTTTGATTACTGCTGTTGATATTGCTATATTTACATTGCATAATATTGATTAGGAAGAAAAATTAAAAAGTGGTCTTATATTGTTCACCCCTCCTCTCAGTATAAGTTTGTGTTCTTCAATTGGTATCAGAGCGGGTTCTTTCGAAAGAGTTTAACAACTTGAAGAAAAATCTAACAAGAACACAATGGATTCTAAGAATGGACCTTCAGATAATTCAGTACCAATATTTGATGGAAGTGATTATGTATATTGGAGTTTGAGAATGAAGATCTACTTGAAATCACTTGGCAATGAAGTTTGGAAAGCAGTTGAAAATGGATATGATCCCTCAGTTGATCCACCTATAGATAAGGAAGGTAAGCTTCTACAACATTACAATTCAAAATAAATGAATACACTTTTGAGAGGTTTGCATAGAACAAAATCAATAAAAGTTATGCATTGTGAAAATGTAAAAGGAATGTGGGATAAGTTGCAAAATATATATGAAGGAGATAAAGGTGTCAAGAAAGCAAAGATACAAAATCTCAAAGGACAAATTGAAGAGTTAAGAATGAATAATAAGGAATACATTAGCACTTATCTACTTTGATTTGATGAGGTTGTTAATGCTATGCAAGGAATTGGAATGAAGGTTGATGAATCAGATATTTGTGATAAGATCTTAAGATCTCTTCCAACAAGGTTTAGTGAAAAAATTTTAGCTATAGAAGAATCAAAGGATGGTGATTCTTTGACAAGAGATATGTTTCTTGGTATTCTTACAACTTTTGAGATGAACACAAAAGAACCTATTCCCCATAAGGAAGCAACCTTCGAAGCAATCAAAAATACAAAGGGTAAGAAGTCAGAATCAAGCAATGAGTCATCCAATTATGAAGAAGCTAATTATGGTATAAGGGATAAGGATTATAGAAGATCTAGAGATCTAAAATCTATTAAATTTTTCAATTGTGGAAAGTATGGTCATTATGCAACAAATTTTTAGGAAGCCAAGAATAACAATGGTGAAGAGAAACATAATCATAGAAATAGGGAATCAAAAATATACAGGCACCAAAGAAAAGCAAGGATGGACAAAGCAGACAAGGAAAAAAGTTCTTTCAAAAGCAAAAGAGGAGCTACTATGTGGATAAGGCAAGTAAGTACTCAAGTGATAGTGATGCTAGTTTTTAATATTATGATAGATATGAAGTCCTATTTATGATTGAAGAAAAGAAAGTTCATAAAAGGGCACCAATGATTCTCAAGTGTTTTAGATGTGGTAACTTTGGACATCTTGAAGATAGTTGTACAAGGAATTGTTATAGTTTTAGTGATGATGAATATGAGGATGCATTTGAAGGACCAAAAGAGAATATTCTAATGGCACTAGAAGAAGAGTAAAATGACCCTATAGAAGACAAGCCAAAATAAAATTATAATATGAACAAAGGAAAACAAATAGAGGAATATTCAGATAAAGATGGATATGATCTCAAGGGAGAACTTATCTATGCCCTTGACACAGTGAAGAAGGTAAGAAAGCAAAGCTCTAAACTTGAAATTCAGTTTCAAGAATGTGATGAAGAGAGAAGGATGCTTATAGAGGATTTAGAAAAATCAAAGGCTAAGAGAAAGAAGTTTAAGGATAAGTTAGAAGCAAAGATCTTAGAATGTGAAAAGTTAGCATAAGAAGTGGCACTACTAAGGGAAGATTTAGAAGACTCCAAAGTCAAGCTATAAGGGTTCAAAAATAGCTCAAATAACTTGGATAAGTTCATAAAGATACAAAAGCCTACATCAAGAAAAATAGGTCTTGGATTTGAACAAGGACAAAATAAATGGGAAAGAAAGTCAACCTCAAGTTTTGGAGGAGAAGAAAATTCATATGAAGATACTACATAGGAAGATAGTTTAAGAGAAAGTGAGACATCTGAGGTTGAGTTGGACAACAGAAATTTCAACAAGAATAGGAATAATGCACAAAGAATATACAGATGGAACAATAATCAAGTTAAGGCCAAGAGATACTAAGAGACCAATGAGGTCAAGACAAGGAAACTTCAATGGAATATATTTTTCATGTCATAGGTTTGGGAACTTGTCTTCACAGTGCAGGACACATGAAAGACAGGAATATGGGAAAAGACAACTTTTCCATGGGTATTTCTACTCATGTAATCAGTTTGGTCACAAGGCAATGAATTGCAGGGTTCATGACATAAGATGATATGGATTCACTAGGAGAAATTCTAAGACATTTTTACCTCCAAGGAATAATAACATTTAGTTTATAAGTGCAATAATGATGGTCACACAACAAAGTGGTGTACATAAGACATTCCAAAATCAAGTATGAATAGGAACAGGAACAGGAACAGGAACATAGATATGAACAGGAACAAGAATGTGGATATGAACAGGAATAGGAATGTGAATATGAACAGGAACAAGAATATGGATATGAAAAGGGAAAGGAATAGTCAGAGAAATTAGAAGGATCAGATAAGAAGAAAAGAAGACAAAGGTAAAGACCAATTTTTTTTTGGGAGTAGAAATACTCCCACCCCGAAATTAACCATCTCATGAGGAGGTGGGAGAGGGGATAAACTAAGAGACTCATTCTTAGCCCTGAGCCCCAAAGGTGAACCTTTTACATTGATGTCAAAAAGGGAGAGATTTGGTATTTGAGCAACAAGGAGATATTTGAGCCAGGGGGAGCAAAGTCCTAGGGGGAGCAAAACCCAAAAAAGGTTAAGTTTCTGGTATAAATAGTTTGGGTTGCCATCAATGACAAAGGGGGAGATTGTTGGAAATTTTGAGGAATATTAGTTGTCATTGATTTCAAAAGGTTCTAAGAAGGATTGCATCTTGATTGGTTCCAAAAGAGCTTTATGTAAAGCATGATTTAAATGTTTTTTCTCAAAACCATTGATGGAAAAACAAAAGGTTTTTCTTAAAACCTATGGAGAGGCCTAAGGAATTAAATTAATTATAATTAATTATAATAATTTAATTATATATTAATTTGTAATTTAATTTAATAATCCTTTTGGTTATTAAATTAATTATAACTTAATTATACTAATTAATATTATTGTTAATTGAGAGAGGGGAGGGCTCTGGTCCCTCCCCTGCTCCCCCTCCCATGGCTCCTGGTTCCTGCCCAATCCCTGACTCAACCCAGGTCATCCCTCCCGGGGAGTGGTTGTTTACAGATGATCTCTTGGGGGGAGATCCTTCTCCACTATTTGTGCCCCTCCCGGCCGGCTAGGGTTTCCTTGGTTGTTTTTTCGGACTGGTGCTTCCCAGGGACCCCTGTTTGGTTGGGGATCCCTTCCCTTTTTCCCTCAGGCTTTTCCCTGGGGTTTTTTGCAGATTTTTCGCGTGGATCTGGTCCCCTGCGTTTCTCGGTGCAGTGGAGGTGACGGTTTAGGGTTTGGACAGCTTCCCCTTTTTTCTTGTGAATCCTCGACAGGCTCTGTGCTTGGGTAGGATTCTTGGTCCCTGCTGCTGGGATCCTCTTTTGTTTTCCCGGGGTGGGTTCCTTGTGGTGCAACTCTTTGGTCACTTCCTGATGGGCTGGATCCTCTCTGTGCTGGCTGTCGGCTTCCTGCAGGATGGCTCTCGCTGAACGAAATGTTTTCCCGGTGGGCGGGATGGTTTCTCCACAGGGCGGGATCCTCCAAATCCGCCGGTTTTCTCGCGAGGCGGGATCCTTTCTTTCTCGCTGGTTTCCGGATGGTAGGATTTCCCTGTTGCTTCCCGCTAGGCGGGACTGTTTGTGGTGGTTTTGAATGCTTCCCGCAAGGCGGGATTTTATTGTAACCATTTTTATTTGCTTCCTGCTGGGTGGGATCTTCTCGATGGTGGTTTTTGGCTACTCCCCGCTAGGCGGGATCTCCAAAACTACTTTCTTTCTTATTTGTCTATTTCCTGCTGAGAGGGATTGTTTCATGCTTACTGTTATCGCTGGGCGGGATTTTTGTTTTGGTGTTCAGTTTCAAGGGATTGATGCCCTAGGCCCATTGCTTATGTAATCAGGTTTTTTTAGGGGTTACAATTTCTGTAATAGGCTTATACATAAAACCAGGAGGCATGATGCAAGGCTGATTTTGTACATAAGGTTTTGGGATCCTCTATAAAAACCCTTTTTTAATCTACTATAATAATTACCAAAAAAAATATTATTGTTAATTAATTTATAATTTAATTAAATTACCTTATGGTAAGGTTGACAAAGTCTAAATTCAAATTACAATTGTCTTTTCCCCGTTGACGTCATCAAATTTCGTGGAGCACCGAAGTCTAAATAAAATGGTGGATTTTGTGTATAAATACCATGCCAACGGGGCATTCAAACCTTACCCTTATTCGATTAATATCCAAGCAACCGAGCAAAGTGTATTTCGTGCAAATCATTGAGGAAGAAGACAAGAATCATTTATCTTTTAGCACAAGGAATAAGACTAGTGGAGAGGGCTGCAGGCCTCACTCCCATTAGATAGTGTGGTCCATTGGCAGTACACATTTCACGAGAGTGTTTGGAGTGGAAGTGACCATGATCGATTAGCATGGAGGTTGTTGGCATGTTTGTCTTGAGTGTCATGGTGGAAATATTTTGGCACGCATTTTAGAGTGCCAAGATTGGGAAGAAAGAGCGCGTTGTGCTATTAGCCTTCCAAGCGTGTGTCTAGCGCATGTGGTGGTCAAGCCCGCAGCTAGGGTGCACGAGGAGACGATGGTTGTGGGTTTGAATCCCACAAGTGGCAAAGGTATTTTTAATTAAATATTTTATTTACCTAATGTTTTCTTAAGGTGTTATTTGGAGTTATAAGGGTATATGAAAGGTTGCTTGCTTGGTAATTAATTTATGTTATTAGAGTTATAAGAAAAGTGGATTTGATTTTTTGCCAAAGTTCTTTGTGCCATTAAATCTAATTAAAGAGGTTTTTGAGTTAATTTTGGTGGATGTTAAATTTATTTCAATTGGGATATTATAAGGTGTTTTTGGATAAATATTTTATGTATGTTGATGGTTGTTTTTAATGATGGAGTGATAAAGTGTAATTGAGTTTTTACATTACATTGTGAGAGAGATTTATCTTCTAACCTATTTGAGTTTGGCATAGAAGTGTTTGTGGTTGTAGTAGATATTTGAGATTCCTTCATCATCAAGAAAAGGTATGAGCACATTCTTCCATAGTTGAGTTGATTGATTGGTTTTCTAAAAATAAGTTTTGAGTGAAAAGGAATTGATTAGGGCTTCCTAGTGTGTTTGAGTTAATGCTTCAAGGTTTTCTAGAATAAAGAGTTGTTATTGAAACCTTGTTTTATAAGCATTGTTGTTGAAACCATTGGTTGAGCAAAAAACTAGGGTTTGAAAAGAACATGAGTATCATTGCCATGTGAGATTTTTTTTATAAGCATTATTGTTGAAACCATTGGTTGAGCAAAGAACTAGGGCTTGAAAAGAACATGAGTATCATTGTTATCTGAGAGTTGTTTTATGAGCATTGTTGTTGAAGTGATTTTTTGAACAAATAACTTGAACTAGGGTTATCATTGTTATGTGAGATTTGTTGTTGAGCATTGTTGGAAACATTTTGAGTAAAGTATCATATGCTTGGACTAGGGTTTGTGAGCAAGAATTATTTCATTGAGATATTGGTTGAGTAGAGTTGGTTGAGCCTAGTCAAGTGGATGTGTGAAGTGATTGTTCAAGTTCCATAAAATAAACTATTCTATATTCTGAATTGAATTGAGAAAGTGATTGAGTTGAATCATATCGAGTCTCTAACAATTCTCTATATATTTTTGAAAGAGTGATTGAAAGTGTTTAAGCGTTGTGATGAGTATAGAGCATATTGAGTCTCTAACAATTCTCTTTATGTTTCTATGATTTTGGACAAGTTCAAGTGTGGACTTGTTGAGCAGATTTGGTTAAGTTCTTAAGAGGACTTATTGAGCAGATTTGGTTAAGTTTTTGAGAGGAATTATTGAGCAGATTTGGTTAAGTTCTTGAGAGGACTTATTGAGCAATTTTGGTTAAGTTCTTGAGAGGACTTATTGAGCAAATTGGACAAGATCTAGAGAGGACTTATAGACAGATTTAGTGTGAGATTTTG
Organism: Wollemia nobilis; assembly: GCA_028583015.1. NCBI lineage: Eukaryota > Viridiplantae > Streptophyta > Pinopsida > Araucariales > Araucariaceae > Wollemia > Wollemia nobilis. The sequence continues at coordinate 59,089 of JAQPPZ010002566.1, read as the reverse complement.
TGGAAGCTTACAAGGCAAAGTTGAGACAAGTCTTTGAGAAGGCTTGGAGAGCAGAGTTGATTGATTGATTTTTCCAAATCTTGAGTTAAGGTTTGGGGAGGATCCAGTAGAGTTAATTTGATATTGAGTCAAGCTTTGAATTAAGGCTTGAGGATAGAGATTGAGGACTGATTTGTGCTAGACCAAAGGAATGTGTTTAGTAAATATTCGAGGATAGAGTTTGGTGCAGATTTGAGGATAGATTTTGGTGCAGATTTGAGGATAGATTTGTGCCATACCAGATACAGATATTGAGGAAAAATTTGTGCTAGACCGATGGATAATGTTTAGTACATATTTGATATATATTTGAGTGCAATATTTGGAGGTGACAAAGTATAGAGGACGATAGTCTCTCGTGGATAGAGATACATTAGCCAGGGTAGTGAGGATAGGTATTTTGAGTGAGGACAAGAGTCTCCAGTGGATAGAGATACATTATCCAAGGTAGTGGAGGTAGTAGTTCTTCTAGAAGATCACCAACCAGAGCAAGATAAGAAAGAAGTTCTCCTATGGATAGAGATCCATGAACTTGATTAAGGGGATTGGTGTCTCCTTTAGACAGAGGTCCATAAACATTGTAATAGGGAAAGGATTCCCAAGATACTGATTGAGAAAATTTTAGTGAAATATTTTCTTCATGGAGTAGCCCACATTGGGTGAACCACGTAAATTATGGTGTCTCTATTGTGTGTGGTGATTTGTGCATTGCTTTGATTATTGCTATTGATATTGCTTTATTTACATTGCATGATATTGATTGGGAAGAATAAGTAAAAGGTGGTCTTATACTATTCACCCCCACATCTTAGTATAATATTATGTTCTTTAGTTCCCCCACCAAGCCATACCATTACCCATCTAATTCCCATTGGCAAACCTAGCCATAACCCCCATCCATCAACATCATTCCATAATTCCCCATATTTTCATCAACAATATCCTATTCACCAAATCCCATCAAATTCACCTAGCCATCAATACCAATCTCCTCATCATTTAGTCACTCCACAACATTTCTAGACTCCACCACAACCTCATCAGGTAATTTAGGGATTCCACATTCCTAAGGAAGACCCTTGAATTGAGGCCATGCAAAAACAAATAGATCAATTGTGCAATTTACTCATGGTTTTTCAAACCAAAAACCAACCTTACACCAATTGATAAATCAACCAATTCATCCTTCAGTACCATCCCCACCATATCTAGCAAAATTTATGATACCCAAGTTTGATAAATTTAAGGGAACTAAGGATCCCAAAGAACATGTGAGCACCTTTGTTCATGCTTTCTTTAGAATTCAAGATGATAATGCTCTCATGCTTTAAAATTTTTCCTCAAAAATTATGAGGGGATGCCATAGAATGGTATAATCAATTTTCAAGTCATAGTATTTACACTTTTGAGCAATTGATTGATCAATTATTTGATCATTTTATCCTAAATTTTAAAAAGAAGATCTCATTATCTGATGTCTATGCTTTAAGACAACATGATGATGAATCTATCTATGATTTTGGAAACCACTGTAGGGTTATCATCACTAAATTTCCATTCACCCTACCAATGGATGAGTGAATTAAGATATTCACCAAGAGTTGCTTAAAACCTGTCTCTTGGATGCTCCAACTAAAAACTTATCAATAATTTTAAGAATATTTAGTTGAGGCTAGTGTTATTGAGGATATCAAAATACAAGAAGGTATTATTAAGCCTAAGAAGAAATAATGGCTGAATAAGGACCACTACAAAAGTAACTATTCAGGCCAAAAAAAATCAACATAGGCTACCCCAACCACCCAATCCAATCAAGTCAAGCAAGTGGTTATGATCCAGACAGTAATGGCTCAATAACAACCTATGTAACAAACACCACAACAAATTTCATATCATACGGTCCCCTCGATAACAAAAACTCTTATAGTTCATAACATAGTGCCAGTTGTGGAAGGTCATCCCTAGCGATAATCTATTTGAAAAAATCACCAATACACCCCATTAGCCAAGTCATATGCTTACCTTTTTAAAATGTTGTATGAGATAAATAAACTTGCTTTACCTAAAATTAGATCGGATGATCCCGCCAGATGTGGTAAATATTATCGGGAACATCTATTTTGTTCTCATCATAGGCAAAATGGGCATGACATCAACAATTACCATGTGTTTAAAAATGTAGTCCAATACCTTATTGAATTGGAGGTGATCAAGTTTGAAAATCCCCTCGCTCAACAAAACCAAAACCTTGGTATATTTCAAACACCACTTCCTCATCACAAGGAGGTGCAACCAAATGTAGGGAAACTAACACTAAAAATCTCCCTAACCAAGTCAAGCACATTCAACAATACCAAGGATTTGTAGGGGCCATTCATGTGGTCACTAGAGGTTAAAGGAATAACCAACAAAGGCAACCACCTCAAGCAAATGTGTCACAACCTTCTACATCGCCACCCATTCAATTTTCCCCTAATCCTTCATAACCCATCAATATCCCTTGCCAATAAAATCCACCAAATTCTCTGATCAATCATCCACCTCGACCAGTCATCTCATTTAGTAGCTTGTTAACTACAAGTCTAAAAATACCTTCTGTAAAATTTTTAATTTATGAGCTAATCCAACAATCTCCCCCACATCGGGATGCATTAATGGACATTCTGAAATCCATTGAATTACAATCACAAGATCCTAATGCCTTCAACAACTTTATGGGGAGAATTCAAACATGCATGGAGCCTTCCATCACATTCTATGACTGAGATTAAGCCAATCTCATCGTAATCCATAGATCCTCCATTGCATATCATGGCTTTAATTGACAAGAAGTATTTAAAAAGAGTCCTAATTGATACCTGCTCCTCTATCAACATCATCATGACATCTGCCCTTCATCATTTGAACCTTCCTCCATATCATATTACCAAGTCATCATTCACCAGCAAAGTATTTAACAATGCTTTGTGTTCCATAGTTAGCACTATTATTTTACCCATCGAAGTAGGGGTTAAAACATTGCACACAATGTTCCACATCTTGGAAGGATCCATGGCATACAATGTACTCCTTGGAAGACCTTGGATGAGGGAAAATAGATGTGTCCCTTCAATACTACATCAATGTTTGAAATATGTTATTTGGGGATAAGTACATTGCATACTGATGGATGTCATGCCATTTAAGTATTGTAATTTTATTTCAAATCCTTATGAGTCCATGCTCCCTTCCACTCACCTTTTTTTTTCACCATAATCCAATACATCCACCACTTCATCAATATCTTCATCAAAGGATATCATTATTGAAGAGCTCCCTATCACCACCCCTCATCAAGCTTCCACATCCCCATCACCTTCATCAGTGACTACATGCACATGTGGTCACACTCAGTCCACATAATTAACATCATTGCCATCCACTTCATCATCATCATCCATTTCATAAAATTACCAAGCCAATCCATTGCCATCACCTAATATTTCACAAGTTGAATTAATGGATTGTGAGATACCTCCATCGTCTGAGACATCATATGATCATAGTCCTCATTCCATGTCATCCCAAGTCAAGGTCCACCTCACCAATCTTGGTATTGGTGAGTATGTGATCGATGACATCACCATTACATACTTCACCATACCTAGTGCTAAGGATTTCAATCACCCACATGACCCACCTTTAGCAATAGGAGTAGTCTATAACATGGGTTCACCTCCAAATAGCATAAATTTTGCATATGGGGGATCGATTTATCATCAAGTTCATCTCCCATAGAGGAACCCAAAAAACCAAAACTTGCCAACATTCCTAACATGATGGGATTTCCATCTTGATATTTTCACATAGTCAATTGGTAAGGCTATGGATTAGGATTGTATGAACAATGAGTGCATCAACCTATTGATGTTCCATATGAAGAGGTGCATGACCATTTAGGTCTAGGCTACTACCCACTTCCTACCACCTCTTCTCTTGAACAAGCCTTTCAAAGGTTTAACCTCAATTCAGGAGAAGTGGCCCTCCATCCTGATAATTTTGATGATGATATCTATGAATAATTCGAGCTTATGTCAATAATTTTAAATGAATCTAATGAATAATCAAAGCCCATCATTCCCCATTCCAAACAAGATGAGCTTTATCTCAACATGTTCTTTATCCATGAGCCCATATTTTGCTTGCTTCTTCCATAAGAGCGAGCTGCCCCTACCAGTGAACCTCCACCTCCATTACATTAAGCCATTCCATAATACAACTTGTAACTTATGTACATAATACAAAAATAGTAGTTCGCCACTACCCAAAAAAATAAAAAAATTAATCAAAAATCAACAAAAACATGTTTTATTTTCAGCATTGCATATATATATGATTTAGTAAAATGTGTTTTGTGTTGATTACTATTGTTTAGGTTAACCAGGATCCTAACACCGGTTCTTAGGTTCCACCTATTTCATCCAACCTTGTCCACCTTTCCCATAAGTCAATATGAATCCTGTTGATTTATTTACCCCGCTCCATAATCTGTATGATTCGGCTAAGCCAATTCCAATTTTCATAAGCCTTATTGATATGGATTGGATTTTTTCACCTCCATCCTTTGCTGAATTTATCTTGTTCAAGGAATTGTTAAGGGCTTCTGCCAAATACACTCCTCCATATCCTCCACCTTCACCTTTATCTTTGAATCTCGAGGTTTTGCATGAAGAAATAGATGAGGATAAGCCAAAATATTTCAATGACATCTTAGATGATATTCATCTGATCCCTATGCCCCATCAACTTGAGGAAGGTTCCCACATTTCTATTGAAGATACTATTGATGTGGACCTTAGTTTAGACAAATGCAATCCCCAAATTGTCAAGCTTGGCAAAATTTTATCACCCAGTGAACAAGAGCAATTTATTGCTCTCCTCAAGAAGAAGAAGGGTATATTTGCATGGTCCTATAAATACATGTCTAGTGTTAAACCTAGTTTGGTTGTCCACAATATCACCTTATAGCCAATGCTACGCCAGTCAAACAAAAACTTAGGAGAATGCATCCTATTGTGGCCCTCTTGGTAAAAATAGAGCTTCAAAAACTTTTAGATGTGAGATTCATAGTTCCTATCGACTATCCTAAGTGGCTGTCAAACATGGTACCCATTCACAAGCGTAACAAGATGATACATGTATGGACTGATTTTTGATATCTTAACAAAGTGTGTCCTAAGGATGACTTCCCTCTCCCAAACATCGATACTATTATTGATACCTGCACTGGACATGAAATGCTTTCACTTATGAATGATTTTTAGGATACAACCAAATTTGAATAAACCTTGATGACCAACACAAAACAACATTCAATACACCTTGGGGAACTTTTTGTTACAAAGTTATGTCCTTTGGCCTCAAAAATATAGGTTCCACTTATCAACGTGCCATGACATACATTTTCCATGACTACATGCATAAGATTATCGAAGACTATGTGGATGATCTCTTGGATAAATCCAAAACTCGACAAGAACATATTAGTGTATTGGAGAAATTTTTTGATCAACTTCTAGAGCACAATGTAATGTTGAACCCCAAGAAATGTGTCTTTGGTGTTACCTCAAGCAAACTTCTAGGATTCATTGTCTCCAAAAGAGGCATTGAGGTGGACCCTAACAAGGTCAAGGTCATCATGGAGATGCCTCCCCCAACTAACTTAAAGGAATTGCATAGTTTACAAGGAAAGATTCAATCAATCCATCATTTTACTACGTAAATTTTTGATAAATGTAGGTCATTCAGTCACCTACTACAAAGGGGTGCCATTCTCTTGGATAGATGAATATCAAAAGGTATTCAATGACATTAAGCAATACATAGCTTCTCCACCAGTATTAACTCCTCCTTGTCTAGGGATCCCATTTTATCTTTATGTCTCAACAATATACTTTCCATTAGGGGAAACGCTTACACAAAAGAATGAACAAAATTAAGAACAAGTTGTCTACTACATTAGTTTAACGTTGGCAAGTTATGAAAATAAATATGCTTATGTAGAGAAACTCTGCTTAGCAATGGTTTTTACCACTAAGAAAATTTGAAATTACATGCTTAGCCACACAACCTATGTCATAGCTAGAGAAAATTCTCTATGTTATATGATATCCCGCACTTACAACAATAACCGCACTACTAAATTGATAATGCTCCTTACTGAATTTGACTTGGAATTTTACTAACCAAAAATCCATTAAAGGTTAGGTAATAGCCAATTAGCTTGCATAAGGTCCACTGCCTAGTGATCATTCACGTTGATATCACACTATTATTTTATGGCTCTAAGTGCACAAAAGGTCAAGGTTTTGGAGTCGTATTTCATACACCACAGGGGGTACCTATACCCTTATCATTCAAACTCGATTTCTAATGCATAAACAACACTACAGAGTATGAAGCCTTAACATTAGGTCTTCAATCAGCTATAGCTATGAGCATTAAGTGTATTAGGATATTCAATGATTCTCAACTTATCATCAAGTAAATCAATGGATAATAGCAATGCAGAGAACCTACCATTAAGCTTTATCATGAAGTAGAAATGAAATTGCTCTCTAAGTTTGATTGGTATGAAAGCAATAGATTTCTATGTTTGACTAATAGATTTGTATATTCGATGGACTCCCTTGGATCACTAATTCTAAAATACTCCTTTGGAGAGGTACAACCCCTTATCATTTCAACTGTCTCTAAATCTACAATTTCCTGTGCTGAGTCTAAAGATGAAAATGATGTTTGCTTTATCCAATCAAATTCATATGAGCCTTGGTCGAGCCAAATAGTAACCTTTCTCAAGTTTGTAACACTCCCATCAGACATATATCAGAATTCCAAGCACACTTTCAAGCAAAAGGTAGCACGTTTTATTCTTTTGGGGAATGTATTGTATAAATGTGGTTATGATGGAGTCCTCCTTCATTTTTTTGAGTCTAGTGAGGCAAAAAGAGCCATAGCTAAAGCCCATGAAGGTACTTGTGGTAATTTTAGTGGAATGGCTATCGCAAAGCATATTATATGCATGGGTTATTATTGAACCACAATAGAATGTGATTTTTGCACCTATGTTAAAAATTGTAAGAAGTGTCAAGAACATGCTAATTTAACTCATGTACCATCACAAGCCTTACAACCCATTCAAAGCCTTTGGCCATTTTTGCAATGGGGCCTAGATCTAATTGGAAAAATTTCATCTCCTTCCTCGAGATAACATACATTCATCATCACAACCACTGAATACTTCACAAAGTGGGTTGAGGCAATTTCTCTAACCAGTACGATAGGACCATAAATTTTGGGGTTCATACTCCATCACATCATTTTTTTTTTTTGGTATTCCCTCAAAATATATTTTAGATAATGGTAAGTCTTTCAAGAACAAGGATGTCCAAGCACTTATGAGAAATATAACATCCAACATAGTTTATCGACTCCTTATTACCCACAATAAAATGGACAAGTTGAAGCTTCTAACAAGACCTTAATTGCTATTCTTAAGAAACTTGTCAAAGAAAATCATAGAGATTGGCATACACAAAATCCCTTAGCATTATGGGCTTGTCGAACAAGCATCCACACTCCTACATGGGCAACACCATTTTCACTACTCTATGGAGCTGAAGCAATCATGCCTCTTGAGTTCGAGATCCCTTATTTATGAATTTATTTGTAGGAATTCATAAATGATGACACTGCTAGCCAAGAACGTATTGACCAAATCACACTCCTTGATGAGAGGTGATTCAATACTTTAGAGTATTTACGAGTTTATCAAGACCGCATCAAACGTGCTTACAATGCCAAAGTTCATCTATGTGAATTCCAAGTAGGAGATATTGTCCTTAAATAGAACCAACAAAATACCAATGCACTACCACATATTTGTGATAAATTCATGGCTAATTGTTTAGGTCCATATATTATCACACAAAGAGTGGGTAACGATACTTACAAAATTGACACTCTAGAGGGAGAGGAAGAATCTTAACCACTTAATGTTATACACTTGAGAACATTCTATGCATGATTTGATTGTTATACACACACACACACACACAAAAAAAATTATTTTATATATATATATATATATATATATATATATATATATATATATATATATATATATACATGGATAATACACAAACATTTGCATACATTTCATTCATAACATATTATTTCACCTGCATTTACATTTAAAAAACAATGCATGCACACATATTTCACATTGTATTTTACAAAATTGCATTTGATACATTGCATTCACATTCATATTTCATATTTCATATTAGGGATCATCTAGTTAAGGTCTTAATTGATCCAACAAAAAGTCATGTTGCCTTAATTAGGGGCACCTTCACAATATCATCCACACAATTCCACACAGTCAACTTGTCATTAGCACAAGCCACATTCATAATTCCTAGGTGTTTTCAATCACTTAGCCACTCCTAGTGTGTTAATAAAACCTCAAAAATATAGGTCGATTTCTTTTTAGGACCATTGCACATATACACTAAGAAAATATTGATTTTTGGGAATTGACTCCAAAACATTCTTGAACCAAACATAATTTTCACATCTTAAAAACATCTTGTGTCAAAAAGGGATAACACCATACTTGGTATGAACCTTGAGGTAAAAAGGGTCATCCTTGCTAGTCCCATCATGCAACATAGTCCATAAAAATAGTGGTCTTCACCACTATCACAATTCCAAAAATAAAAGAGTGGGAAAAATCCCTAACAAAAACTCTAAATATTTTACATCACACACCAATAATCAATTAGATTGTAAGGATCATACTACATTTCTAGTTAGATGGTTAGGTAGTCATCCCCAAAACTTAGTAGATCAACAAAAAAAATCATGGACTATGGAGTTAGTCTCCATCGAAGCTATAGATGCTTGAATGGCAGTGGAGTACGCTCATGCGTGGTGACATGTATCTTTTAAAAGATACCTCTGACCACTCATACAGATAAGCTAGCTTCTTGGTTTGATCCATAACAGGTTTACCTAATTTAATCAAGATGAGTTAATGAAATCACTTGTACACACACTAGTTCTTTATTGTATAAGGTCATCACCATGCTCTTGATTCAGTAAATTAATTCACTGCACACACATTTTGTCCTAGAAGAATTGGGCAGTTTTAGTGGATTTTTTTGATACCACTAGGATGTTTAAGTCTCTATAAAATAGGAAGTTTTCCATATCAAAAACCATAACTTCTTCCATATCAACATCCATATCTTCTTCCATATCTTCTTCCATATATTCTTCCGTGTCAACATCCATGTCATTTCACAAGCCATTATCCACCACATGTCACCAAGTCTGGTCCCTCTGATTAATTTACAATGCTAGCAAAAATGGCCAAGAAAATATCTAAACTACAAATGATAATTAGTACATGCCACCTTGCATTAATCATCCATATATTCTACCTTGCTTTAATCATCCATACATGCCACCTTGTATTAATCATCCGTACATACCATATGCATTAATCACAAATATAAACATGCATTACACTAAACCATTCCACAAAAAGCATTCACACAAAAATATAACACAAAAGGTAAAATTCATGTATATATATGTAAAAATGAATACCAAAATGCTACATACACACCAAGGCTCATATACAAAAGTGCAACTAAGCACTAGCTATCCCCTCCAAGAGGACCCATATGACCTAGAAGGAGCTCTAGACCTAGAGTTATGCCTATACTCGCTACATATTGTACCCCTAGAAACAAATGAGGTGAGAGGATCAGGTAGTGCAATATGATGTTCCATAAACCTATCCTCCAATGTATTGATATATCTGTGCTGATATCAAAGGTATGCTATGTCAACATTATGTCGATGCTCTCTCTCTACTTGCTTTAACTAGAGCCTCATGATCCTTACATCCCACTTCACTACCTACTACTCTAGCTATGTCCACTTCTCCTCACTCCATCCTGGAGGTACATCTAGAACCTCCTTTGCATCCTCCCCATCTCCTCCATCTTCCTAAATCTCAAGAGTCTACTATGTTGTACCCTTAAAAATTCGCATTTGACTATTAGATCGAAGGCACCAATACCACTTGGGGGCCTCTTGGATCCCCGCATCCCCGACATCTTGAGTACCCTCATCCCTCACCTCTCCAGCTCTATCCCCATTAGCTGCTCCTTGAGGTAGTGCCCATAGGGGTTGAGCCATGAAACATACATTGTACTTCATGGTCATACCTGCATCCTCCACATCCATGAGATATATATCCTCATCATCCTCCTAGACTACCCTCCATGACTCCATGTAAGTTATCTTGGTCTCTTCCTGATGTCTCCTATACTGCACTGGCTCATCAGGGACATCCTGCCTCAACCCAAACTAATAGAGCACTCATGAGAATTGGAAGTACTCCACCTCATTCCTATACCTCCAAATCACCCACCTACCCTATCACACTCATTGTAGGTTCTCTACATACTTGGTCCATTGATAATCCAACCATGTTCTCTACACCACTTGGATGGATTTCAATCTAGCCCAAAGCTCCCTGTACCACCAGCTCATCCTCACTGGATGACTCAATTGCACCTCCTTAGCCAATGCACATTGCCTAGCATAAGTTTGCTCCCTACCAAACTCTCCCATAGGCAAGCAACCCTAAAATGCTCCCATCCCCAACATTACAGCAATAATTAATCCCATTTGCCCCTGCTTGGACACCTCATATAACTCTTAGTATACATGTGCTAGTAAGGCGGGAGCCCATTCGAACACATGTATCTTAGTGAGCATGTCACTCACTACTCTTATCAGGTTCCACGAGAACCTTCTATCAGTGTTGTCCCCACCTCCTCCAAAAAATCCCACTCCTCATTCGTAATCACCTTCCTCATCCCGGGGATATAAGGCAAAAACCGGTTTCGAGCCTCCAAAATCCTAAGCTACAACACAACACAAAATATTTGTTAATAAAAAAAACTTTGCACAATACAAAAGCATAATGTTACCTTAGCAACACGTGCCCCAACCCTGATCCCCGCACTAGCTCCCTCCACCACTATTGCTTCCACACCCAAACTTCAATACCTCACTTCCCCTTACTCCTCAGATGCAACTTTGTGAACTTCTAAATGCACAAATGAGCTTCAATATCACCCAAAAAGCTATTTATATCTACTTCAGACGCCTTGGGATGCCCATGTGTATTTCCTAGTGTGCTGAAGCGCTCATAGGTATTTCTACAAACAACAAGTGCTCGTGGGTGTTTGGCGTCAATATTGAAAAAAGATGAATCTTGCACAAAATAGTGGCTTACCTTAACCAAATCACTCCAAACTACATACATTCATACATTTCATCATTTTATCACGTTTTGTGAAGATTACAATTGATTTGGAAGTATAAATTTTGTTTGCGACCTCATATTGTAAATTTCACAAACCAAATTACAAAAGCACCCCAATAGGGTATAAATATTCACAAAATGATAATCATAATTTTCATCATACATACATCATCTTCACTTTATTTCACATCATCATTTGCATATTTTCCAAGTTTAAACAATATTCAAGTGAACCATGTAGCTAGTGAGTTATTCTATATACTTTGCGATCGTAACAATTTGCATCCATGCAATTTGGTAAGATGAATAGCCTACCATAAGGAAACTTATCCATGATCATCATCACTTATCTTCTTCTTTGAGATCATAATCATATTTGATATTTCACATTTTGAGTGAAACCTTGCCAAGAGCAATTTGTACAAATGTTGTCATTGATGGCCTAGTCCATGGGGCTTAAAACATGGACGAAAATCACATTTCATCATTTCGCAATTCCCTGATAGTCATCACAGAGATAGGAACTAGATAGGATGATTGGTTCTAATCATGGGAATTAAACAACAGTCGCTAGCAGGCCCTCCAAAGTTAACTCTTTTTATTTTTCTTTGCATATTCATATTTGCATATCAATGATACTGGAAGGAAAAAATATTTCAAATGCATCCAATCACCCCAAAATTTGGGGCAACCACATCTGGGTTTGACTTTCCCATAGCAGGATATATCTTACATGATCATGGCATCTACACTGGGCAAAAATACCTTCATATTTTGGGGCAAAAATAGACACATTTTCTATCACACATTTCCACAAAACCCTTCATCTATTGGGGTAAAAATAGACACCCTTTTCACCAATCCCTTCCCACCATTGGGGCAAAAATGGTATCACATTTTACATCATTCATATTGTCCACATTACATTTGCACAAATGTTTCAATTGGATCATGAGATTCATCCATAAAATCATTCACCAATTGAGGGGGTAAGCTATGCAAAACTCAAATTCTTCTATTCTTTTATCTTCAAGATCATGTTCCACATCCCAAGAGAAATTGCTTCTAAACTTGGCCAAAACATGTGTCTCATATTTTTGCACTGTCTTGTGTTTCACGCAACGCAGTACAAAAAGGGGTATCTATAGTCACCAAAATCTAGCCACTTGTCCTCCATCCATGCTTTTCCACCATTTCTACCATCAAAACATATTAATTTGCCCTCCATCCTAGCTTTCCCACTATTTTTACCTATTATTTATATATATTTATTATATATATTTAAATAATAACATTTTATAAATATTTATATAAAGTAATTAATCTCAGCTGTCCATTTCCATCAATCCATGCCACACCCTAAATTTAATATCTACCCTTAGATATGTTGTAATCTCAGCCATATGATTAGTGTCATTGAAAGCCTAGCATAACCTAGGTTAGATTATAAATATGAGTCATTTGTATGGCTCAACCCCTAAGTTCTTGAGTTTTTGAATTTCCTGAGATCTTGAGTTCTTTAATTTCTTGAGAGTTCCAACCTAGCCTTGGTGCCTTAATCCCCATTCCATCCATCATGTTCGTTGTTCCCTTGCTCGACATAGTCATCGCCGCATCCCTTACCTTCATCGGATATGCTTCTATAGAATCCTCCCTCATCCGTTAAGTGCATTTAGGTGCTTTTTGCCATCGTCGAGCACCTCTGGGCGTATATTTACCATGCCCAAGCACACACGAGCATTTTCTATAGCAGCCAGGTACTCGTGGCCATTTTACGTAAGCCTTTCTGATAGCCCCCTAGCCTTCGAGCAAAGCTAGGGCACACCTTCACCATCGACCTGCAATAGATATATCCAACAACAGACAACCGACAAGTAGTAAGGTAAATCAAATATATATTTTATTTCATTTTAATATATTTAGATTTACATGCAATTTCATTTATCAATAGCTAGGGTTTTAGTGATATCTTAGGGTATCATGTAGTGGAGCCCTCACAGTTATTACTAACTCTCTGTTATTATTTTTATGTGTGCAGATCTGGAGATTCATCAACATTGGATAGTTGTTTAAGCTGAAGTGGCCAGACTCAACGGATATCTGAAGCCCACTCAACTTTGTTGGGAGTGAAACACAACTGAAGACACCACCATTTGTTGTAGTTAGGGTTTCGGAGAACCCTAGCAAGATTTGTAATAATTGTATCACAAGGGATTCTTACATCCACTATTGTAACAACGAAGTTTTTAAGCTCCCCCCATTTAATATAAATCTCATTTGTTGTGCAATATATGGTTTATTTGAATTTTGTTTTTAGCATTGCTTGGTGTTGTGTTTTTAGCTTCACACTAATCTCATGCATATTTTGAATACTTGTAGACTTTGATTAACATGCATTGAAGGCATCATGAGGAATAGAAAAGTAGCATTTAACATTAAGCCAACAAGGAGGAGAATAAGGTAAGTAATATTATCTTAATTAAATTAAAACCTAAGCTAGAAATTTTATCATAGGTACTTTAATTATTTAGATTGGATTTAAAAGGTTTATTAATTGTTTGATTATTTAGTTGGAGGTATAAGGTATTTTTTGAATTAATTATTAGGAGGGAGTTATAAGGATTTTCTACTATAGTTTGAATTTAATATTTCAAGTTTTTAATTCTTGAGGTTTTAATATCTATTAAAGTATGGACTACTAAACCCAGGTGTTGTAGGTGAATTGGAGAGGAGAGGGCAATCCTCCAAGGGAGGTCCCAAGTTCGAATCTCCACCCTACCAAAAAACTGAATTGGGTACCCAAAATCCAATTGATAATGTTGGTGCGGGTAGGGTTGGGTGCGACCCCCGGGTGACTTTGATGGTGTAGAACCCCCTGTTCGTGGTCTCTTAGACCAAGGCGGCCCCGCAAGGGATTTTTCGCTTAAAAAAAAGTATGGACTACTAAGGTTTTCTACTTCAAATTAAATTTAAGAATTTAGAATGTAACATGGATTATTGGTATATTGATTCCAAAACATGTAGGCATATGACAAGAAATAAACAATGGTTTAAAACGTTTCAAGAGAAATATGAAAAACCTATTGTTATAGCAGATAGTATGACTTATGAGATCAAAGAAGTAGGAGATGTTCTAATTGATCTATGGAATGAAAAAGAGATAATAAATAATGTACTATATGTACCTAGATTAAATGTTAATCTTCTTTTAGTGTCTCAATTAATGGATCAAAATTTAGCAATTGAATTCAAAATTGTTAAAAACAATAAAAAATACATTATTACAAAACACGGAAAAGTCGTAGCTTTAGGTTCATTTAAAAATAGTCTATGTGCTCTTGACACATCATAAAATATGGCTTTGACAACAGGTATTTTATAAACAAAATAACTTTGGCATAAAACGATGGGATATATAAGTGCATATTCATTGAATGAGATGAGTAAACATCAAATGGTTAAGGGTTTACCTAAAATCTCATGGGAATCTACAATCTATCTAGAATGCCTAGTAGGATAACAACATAAAATGCCTTTTGATTTCAGTCTATATAGAGCTCAAGAATAATTACAATCAATATATACATATTTATGTGGTTTAATGAATGTTACTAGCCTTGGAGGACATAGGTATTATCAGATTTTTGTTGACGGCTATTCTAGAAAATTGTGGGTATATTTTATGAAATTTAAATATAAAGTATTTAGTTGCTTCAAATAGTTCAAGAAACTAGTGAAAAAAGAAACAAGAATATCAACCAAGAATATTTGTTTAGATAGAGGTGGATAGTTTTTATCAAAGGAATTTAATTATTTTTTTGAAACAAGTGGTATAAAATGACAACTTTCAATAATATATTCATCTAAACAAAATGGTATTGCAGAAAGAAGAAATAGATCTATAATAGAAATGGTGTGTTGTATGCTAAAAGAAACTCATCTTGATCATCAATATTGGGTAAATGCAAATAAAACAACCAAGTACTTACAAAATATATTTTGATGTAAATCCAGTTGCAAGAGGTCAAAACAAATACCTCCCATCACATAAAAATTATGATAAATAAAAATAAACCTATAAAACCCTCCATTTACATAAAAACTGCGATAAATAGAAATAACCAATAAAACCCTCCATTCACATAAAAACTGCAATACATGGAAATAAATTCTTGGATTTACTTCAATTTTACAATGCAATACCAAGGGGATATATATCCCCAAAGAAACCCTAAACCTTAAAGCCCTAAAAATTAAGATAAAAATTACTATTTTTGGCAACTTGTTTTTTTGCCAAAAATTACCTTTTAAGTAATTACTATTTTCGACAAATATTTTTTCATAAAAAGTTGCCTTTATTAGTAATTACCATTTTTGGAAAATTAATTTTTCATCAAAATTTTTATTTTTAGTAATAATTTTTTTTTAAAACTTCTTTAAAAAAACCCTCTAAAGATAGGCTCCTACATCATTCTTCTCTAGTTGAAAAGAACCCTGCTCCTATGAGTTCCTTTGATAAAACTCACCACACATTTGCAAGTACTCCTTAGAGTACCAATATCCTTCTAAGGTTTTATATCTTAAACCTCCTGCAAGCACTACACATAGTGCCAATTTCTTCCTTCAAGGTTTTAAAATAGCAAACCTCCTACAAGCACTACACAAAGTACCAATTCCTCCCTCTGAGGTTTTACATGAAAAATCCTCTTGCAAGCACTACACAGAGTACTAATTTATTTCTCTAATATTTTACAAACCTTCTACAAGCACTTCACAAAGTGCTAATTCCTCCCTCTGAGGTTTTACATAAAAAACCTCCTACAAGCACTACATAAAGTACCAATTTCTTTCTCTAAGGTTTTACAAACCTTTTGCAAGTACTACACAAAGTGCCAATCTCTTTCTCTGAAACTTTTACATAAAAAAAACCTCATACAAGCACTGCACATAGTGCCAAGTTTTTTTTAAGAATACTCATTTGTGTTGAAGCATACATTCGGTAAGCATAATAATATTGTTGATGCAGTAAGTAGGAGAGTACTATTGGTAACCACCATGGAGAATGTAGTGGTAGGCTTTGAGGGAATTAAGGATTTGTATGAATCTGATGCATATTTTAGAAGCATTGTACAAAAACTCCAATTGTGGGTGAGGTTGGTGAAATATTTGTTGAGTATGTTATGCAGGATGGCTATCTATTTAAGGGAAAACAATTGTGCGTACCTATTGATTCCATGTGGGAGAATATCATCCGTGAGCTACATAGTGGTGGGTTGGCAGGACACTTTGGCGTAGACAAAATAGTTGCTCTTGTGGAGGAAAATTACTATTTGCTACGGTTGAAGAGAGATGTAATTTTATTTGTATTCAGATGTAGAGTGTGTCAGGTGGCTAAAGGTATGTATAGAATACATGGTTGTATACACCCTTACCAGTTCCCCTAGGATCATGGACCTACCTAAGAATGGATTTTGTGCTAGGGCTACCTCGTACTTTGCAAGGTAAATATTGCATTCTTTTTGTAGTAGATAGGTTTTCTAAGATGGCTCATTTTCTTGCTTGCTAGAAAACCAATGATGCAACCAAGATTGCAGTACTTTTTTTTATGAAGTGGTGAGACTGCATGGAGTTCCAAAGACCATCACTTCAAATCGGGATGTTAAGTTCTTGAGTTATTTTCGATAGATATTGTGGAAGAAACTAAACACAAAGCTATATTTTAGTAGTGCTTATCATCCATAGACTGATAGATAAATCGAGGTCATGAATAGGAGATTGGGTAACCTTCTAAGGTGCATAGTTGGTGAGAAGCCACGATAATAGGATTTAGCCCAATCGCAAGTAGAATTTACATATAATAGCTCAGTGAACCACTCGATAGGCAAATCACCATTTCAAATTGTTTATGGCTAGAACCCCAAGGGTGTTCTATATTTGGTTGAATTACCAATCCATGAGCATGTTAGTGATGATGCAAAAGCATTTGCTGAACATATACAACAATTGCATGAAGAGGTCAGAGACAAGTTACAGAATAGTAATACTAAGTATAAAAAGACCACTGATGTGCACAGGCACATCCAATTATTCCAGGTTGGGGACATGGTGATGGTTTACATTCAAAAGGAGCGATTTCCCAAGGGGACATATAATAAGTTGCAAATGAAGAAAACTGGCCCTTGTAGAATTTTACAAAAATGAATGACAATGCTTATAAGGTGGAATTTCTAGTGAATCTCGACATTTCAGTAGTTTTCAATGTCTCTGATTTGCATGAATTTCATGGTGATATTGCAGTTTTTGAAGAGGCAAACACCATAGCTTGGGAGAAGCAAATCCCAAAGAAGAAGAAAGAATGCATTGTGCAGGTCCTTGACAAGAAAGTGATCACCACATGCAATGGCAACTATAGCAAATACTTGGTATAGTGGGAAGGATTATCCTAGGCTAATAACACTTGGATTTCTAAGGAGGAACTCAAAAGGCTCGACATTGACAAGCTCGAGGTATTTTGTTAGCAGAACTCATAGGAGCTGAGTTCATTTTCAACCAGAGGAGAATGATGCACCTTTCCAAGGCCATAACTTTTGCTCTGAGTGCATGTTTTACCCTGCTCATTTTTCAAAACGTGTAGAATTGCATGGAGAACTTAAAAAAAAAATTGCCCTTTGTGTTTGCATGCAAGAAAATGCCTCTAGGAGGCCCAAAAGTAGCTTTTAATGTAATTTTTAGTTTTTGCAACTAAAAAGTTATCATAACTACTAGTGTAGAACTAGATTGGGGTTGCTATATTGGGATAGTGGTTATTATTGAATAACGGGTGCATTATTCCATTTTGGATGCCATCCAAGTTTTTTTATTTTTTTTTAAGTTACAAAAAATAGCGAGTTGCTAAAAATAGAAAGTGACTAAAAGTAGTAAGGGGATAGCATAGGCTAGGGTTTTTCTTTTGGGGGAGTATAAGAAGTGGGAGACTCTATTGTAAGGGGGATGTGAATTCAGATAATGAAAGGAAGCATTTGCAGGTTTCTTTTATTGGTGTATTTTGTATGATGTCTTGTCTTACAATTTTACCCTTGGAGTCCATTGTCGATCTCCTGTAGTGAATTTACATCAGATCTTCCACAAGAATACTAAAAAATATAACCCCTAAATAAGTATGGTAAGCACAAAAAAATAATAGAAGAACAATTAAGAATCTTTGGATGTAAGACATAATGCTTGTTCCAAATCAAAGAAGAACTAAACTGGGTGATAAAACTATGTGTGGAATATTTTTTGGTTATGATGATGATTTAATAGGATACAAAATAATTGATCCAACTACAATTTTTTTATAAGAAGAGATGTAGTGTTTGATGAGAAAAATAAAAATATTGTTAAATAAAAAAAACTAATATTAGAACTATTCTAAGGTTTTCAAAAGAACATGTGTCATCAAGTGAAGAATAAAAATCAGACTAAGAAATATATGATGACCACATTGAAAATTTGAAACTACTATATTGCAAAGAAAATAACCAATATGACTTAGAGATACGCTTAAGGATTCAAAGCTAGAGCAAATGTTAGATCTTATGACTACAAGACCACAAACTCATAGCTTAACAAGAATAAATAAGGGATTGATAAGTTTTGTAGTAGAACCTACAACTACTCAAACTACTTTAAATCATACAAAGTGGAAGATGGTCATGGAATCAGAATATGCAATGTTAATGAAAAATAAAACATGGAACCTAGTTGACCTACCACAAGGAAATAAAGTAGTAGGATGTAAGTGGATCTACAAGATAAAATACAAAGCAAAAGGTTCCCTTGACAAATACAAAGCTCGATTAGTTGCAAAAGGATATACTCAAAAAAAGAAATAGATTATGAAGAAAATTTTGCACCAACAACAAGAATGACTACTATTCAAACCATTTGTGCTTTAGCAACACATCTTGGATGGAAACTTCATCAAATGGATGTTAAAAGTGCATTTATCAATGGTGATCTTGATGAAGAGGTATATATATCACAACCAAAAGGATTTGTGATCAAAGGATAAGAACAAAAGGTTTGTAAGTTGAAAAAATCATTATATGGTTTAAAGGCACCAAAAGCTCTAGAATTTTGATAGATGAAGTAAAAAAGTATTTAGAAAAATATTTTAAAATGACATATTTGGGGCTTCTTCATTATTTTTTGGTTTAGAAATTTGCCAAAATGAAAATAATACCGCAATAACACAAACAAAGTATGCAAAATCATTACTTGAAAAGTATAGAATGAAAAATTTTAAATCTAAAGATACACCTATGAAACAAGGATTACAATTGTCTAGATATAATGAAACATCTCTAGTTTTAGCCACTATATATTGTCAATTAATTGGAAGTCTTCTATATTTACAAATACCAAACTAAACATAGTCTTAGTAGTAAATTATCTTTCAAGATTTATGTAATAACCGAGAGAAATGTATTGTATAGCTACAAAATGAATACTGCAATATATTAGAAAAACTAAAAAATATAGGCTAGTATATAAAATGAATGAAGATGATGATAACTTTTATCTACATGTATATTTAGATTCTGATTATGCTAGATCTATAGATGATAGAAAATCTAAATTATGCTGCGTATTCTCTCTTGACTTTGGACCTATTTCTTGGTACAATAAAAAACAATATACAATAGCACTTTCATCTATAGAGAAATAATATCATGCAATAAAATATTCAATATGTGAGGTATTGTGACTACAATATATATTGTCAGATATGGGGATCAAGAGAACTCCTACAATATTAATTTATGATTATCAAGTACTTAATATAATAAAAAATATATTTATTAATGAAAGAACAAAGTACATCAAAGCCCAGTGTCACTTTATCAGGTTTCATGTTCAAAATCATCATATCCAGTTACAACATATTTCTATTGAAGATCAGATTGCAGATAGTTTTACAAAAGTACTTGGTCGAAACAAATTTTAGATATTCCAGAATCATCTATGTACATCAAGAAAAATTCATATAAAATAATGTAATATATGGGGTGTTAGAGAATATTATATTATTTTATCTATAGCAAGTCTCTATGTGCAGGATGAGCACAAGTGTCATAAAAGTAAAATAATTAGTCTTACATACAAGTGGCAAGATGAGAAGCCAAATCTCATGCAAGAGATGCAACAAGAAGAGTCATCCTATACAACTATATTATGGAAATAGTTCTTCTTACTATGTACTAAAAGAAAATATTATATACATTGTAATTATTTTGAGTAATTCACATTATAAGTATTCTCCATGTATGTATATGAATGATTTTGGCCATTTTACATTCATATTTGATTTTATAAGTGAATGTTATTTCATCATTATATTGGCTTGGATATATATTAGATTTCTCATTTATATAATTCTACTCTTGATTATTATTATTTTGACCTATAATATTGTGGCTTCTTTATATTGGAACCTGTGATATTTTGAGTAGCAAGGCTTAAAGGTTAACAAATTGAACCCGCACTTTTGGCACAATCCTTAATATATATATATATATATATATATATATATATATATATATATATATATATATATATATATATATATCTGGAGGTATGCATCATATTTTTGACTATCCATTCATGACTCTCATGTTGATCCAATTTTTAATGTGTGTATGTGTTTATAGTTTTTACTTGAATCTTGCATTTTATTTGCATATGTGTGGGAGGCCTACATCAATTTTTTGGATAGCCATCTATGGTTACCATTCTCTAATCCCTCTTTATGTGAATATGTGTTAGTAACTCTTATTTTTTCTTATCTGCACATAGCATTTAGGCCTATTGTACAAAGATATCTTAGCGAATATTTTTGTGCATTGCCACCTTTGTTAGCTTAGTTTTTTCTTTTCCTTAAGTTATTTTATTTTTATCTCTTACATCTCTTTCCACCCTAAGTTCAAGTGTGCCTAAAGATCAAATCATAATAAGGATCTGACCTTGGAAAAAACTTCCAAATTCCCTTGATTGAGCTGAACTACATGCTCTCAGTCAACGCCCTATTGTGTCGGAGAGGACAACTGCAATATACTCAAATTTATGGTGGAAATAACAACTAATCCTTACTTATTTGAGATCCATGTGATTGGTCTAGAACCAAGAGAAAAAACAATTATTAGAAGTAGACTTTTGGTCATCCAATTTGTCACCCCAATCAAAATCACTAAAACCAATAGGCTCAATTTCCTTAGTTGCATAATAATGAATTCCAAAATCAAGAGTGCCTTTCACATAATTCAAGATTTTCTTGGTAACCTTTAAATGAATTTGAGATGATTCATTCATGTACCTTGAAAAAAAATATATAACATAACCAATTTTCAATCTATTGTTAGTGAGAAACATAAGATTTTCCATAATGTTTCTTTAACCTATCATATTTTCTTTCTTAGCTCCATCCTCCTTGCACAACACTACTCCATGAACAATCAGAGTGGAAACTAGTTTACATTTGTCCATACAAAACTTAATCAACATTCCTTTGCATAGTTTATTTGGAAAATGAAAAATTCATCTTCACATTGATGAACCTCCATTCCAAGGAAGTAATGCATCAACCCTAAATATTTTTTTCAAACTCATTCATCATAGCATTTTTTAATTTAAATTTTATTTTTGTGTTGTTGCCAATATAAATCAAATCATCTATATACAAACATACAAGAAAAATATCATTACCTTCTTTCTTGGAGTAGAGGATAGGCTCACCATTACTCCTTTTGAAACCACTTTGTTCATTGTATCCATCTATTTGGGCATACTAAGCCCTTGGTGCGTGCTTAAGGCCATATACGGCCTTCTCAACTTGTATACAAAGTCTTGTTTACCTTTAACTTGAAAACATTGTGGTTGTTGTACATACACTTATTATAAGTACACATTCAAGAAGGTACTTTTCACATCCAAGTGATGAACACTCCATATATTTTTGGATGTCATAGCAATGACCATTCTAATTTTTTATTGTATTGTTATAGATGCAAACATTTCTTCATAATTAATTCCATATCTTTGTGTGAATCCTTCAAAAATAAGTCTAGCCTTATATATTTCAATACTATCATCACTAATACTTGGTCTTGTAGACCCACTTGGAATCCACACATTTCTTACCGTTGTAAAGTCTCATAAGCTCCCAAGTATCATTCTTTTGAATTTAATTGACATCTTCTTGCATTGCTTGAACCCACATGTCATTAGTATAAGCATATTCAAAACAAGAAGGTTCAAACTTTGCTTGACAGTATCAAAGCATAATTAATTGACTCACCCAGGGTTATGCATAAGGAGTTAGACTCAAAATTTACTTGTAAAAAAAAGCAGAATCCAAAAAAAAAAGGGGGGGAAATAGGAAAAAAAAAAAAAAATCAATCATGTTCACACCAAAATTTGGGGCATTTGAAGCCCTGAAAAGTAAGATAATATTTGGGGTAAATTTTGACCTAGTAAATCAGCTTATAACTTCATAAATACACCACCATTAGATCAGGCTCTAAAAGATCTTTCCAAAAAGTACAAATATGCCTATGTTTGGATATATATTGTGGTGAATTAACCCTAAGAAACAATTGGTCCTAAAAATTTTAGGCAAATGGGATGATGTCGAGGGTCCTTTTATTCGACAATTTATAATTTTGTAAATTGTAATATTCACCCTATTTTTGAATATTCATCATTTTGCATAATCCTAGACTCACCTTTATGATATTCTTCATCATCTCCATATATGTGTAACCTTCTCAATCTTGAAATAACTTGATCAACTTCTTGAGCTTGAATTCTTGTAAGCCTTATTTCAAAGTTGCTATCAAGCATTTGAATTGGTGGGTGATCTTGAAGAGTTCTCTTCCCCTTCTTAGTCTTCATAAGATCAATAATGGTTGATGAATTACTTGATGAACTTGATGAACTATTTGTAGGATTGATTGAAGAACTACTTGAAGGACTTCTTGGTAGACTTAATGGAGGAGTAAGCATGCTAGTGGGTTGTTTTCCATCAATGCTACCATTACTAACATTTATGGTATTACTAGATTGATCTCTTTGATGACCATATATTGCCCTTTCATTAAAAAATCACATCTCTAGAAACCACCACTTTGTTAGTCTTTGGATTTAGAGCCTATAAGATTTGCTATTTTCATAATTTCAAACAAAAATTTAAAGCTCACTTTGTAGATCAAGCTTCTTCCTTTTCTCATTAGAAACATGAACATAGGCTAAATAACTAAAAAATTTAAATAACACTAGGTTTCTTCTCATACTAGGGTTCATAAGGAGTCATCTTATCAAGAGCACTTGTGGGACTCCTATTAAGAATGCATACTATTTTAGCAACTACATCAACCCAAAAATAATTGTTCAACCTCTTTGTTTGAAGCATGATTCATACCATTTCAACTAATTTTCAATTCTTTCTTTCAACAACCCTATTTTATTGAGGAATATAGGTAGTTGTGAGTTACCTTTTGATTCTATTGTTATCATAAAACTATGTGAACAACCTTGAAGTGTTGGAAATATGAGCAAGTTTTATTGTCATTGATGTCAAGAAGATGATGACCAAGTTTATTGTCATCCAAGTATTCATGTCCGAGTTTTGTTGGCAAGGTTGATATTCAAGTTTCATTAATATTCTCTGTTGGTTTTTCCAAAAAGGCAAAGAAGGTGTTTTAATATTATAATACTTAATATTATAACATTTAAGGATACAGGTTGGGTTTATGAAAAAATAAATGCCAAGGAGTTGTTGCATTATAAATCTCCTAAAAAACCCATATGACAAATTTGTGGATTAAGGGTTTGATTATTTAATTTTAAATATTTTAACCCTAAGGTTGAAATTTAAAATTAAATAATAATATTATTCAAGGCACCTAAGTTAAAATATATAATTCGAATTTAAAAATTCAAATTCCAAATAACCCATCGATATTGTGAAGCACATTGAAAACATTATAAATAAGCCAAAGTTTTTGGTTAGAAGGCATCCATGCAATAATTCATGAATCCAAAGGAAAAATCATGCACTGTGGTGATAGAAAGGGAAGAAGGAAATTTGTGCGATTTAAACCCTTTGGAGGGCAAGCTAAAGTGTAAATGCATGAGGCACGTGTCTAGCGTATCCAAAGTGCTAGTTAGCACAGTTGGCAACTGAGGCAGAGTTAAGGTATTTTTTGTGGCAAAAGGTTGGGGTTTCAAATCCCTACAAGGACATTTTGAGGAAGGTTTATTTCATTTTTTGAGCACCAAGTCTTGTGGAGATTGTTTAGTGAGGAGCCTGCACCTATAGACTCATGTGGGTGTGTGGCCCAACGACTACTAGAGTGCAACGATAGCAGCGAGGTCATGGGTTTGAGGCACTACCAAAGCGTGCACCATTCATTTTTGCACGTGGGGAACTAAGGTAAGCATTAATTTTTGGTTTAATTAATTTTTGTGCCAAGGTTTGGGGAGCGTGTTAGGCCACATGAATAATAGAGTGCTTTGGAAAGTATGGATTTATAAGGTGTTTAGAGTTTATATTTATTTTTGGGAATTTAAAATTAATTAAGGTTGGAGTGATAAGGATATTAATGTTTTAATTTCTAAATATTATTTTGAAATGATAAAGGAACTTTTCTTCTATTGATTGATTTGGAGTTTTAAAAGTAGATTGATGATTGTGTGTTGAAAAGTAATTGAACAAGGTTGGATATAATAAGGTGTATTTGAGTTTTGTTAATTTATGTAAGGGTGAATTTATTTTGAGGAAATCATTTGAGTAAGAATATTTGAGTGAAGGTATTTGCTATCTAACCTTTGATATTGGCAAAGAGGTTGATTGTGATTGAGACAGGTTTTAAGGTTATTTCTCCATCAAGAAAAAGGTATGGGCACATCTTCCTTGTGAGTGAAATATTGTTGGGTTGGATGTTGTGAATGCTAAATTAGAGTGAAAATGTTTATTTGATAAGCATTATTGAGTAAGCTTTCATGTGTATTATTGGTGAATTTTGTGGGAATATTTAAGTGAGAAATTGAGAACTATCTTGAACTAGGGTTTGTGAAAGATCATGAGTATCATTGTTATGTGAGATTGTTTGATAATAATTGTTGGAAATATTTGAGTAAACCTTAATCTGCTTGATTACGGTTTGTGAAAATATCATGAGTATCATTGTTATGTGAATTTGGAATCATTTTGAGTCAAGGTTGAATTCCATAGTGTGAGTTGTTGAAAGCATTGTGGAACACTTATTTAGGGTTTATAAGCAAGTTGTATTTCATTGAGTGATTGGTTGAGTGGAGTTGATTGAGTATAGTTGATTGGAAGTGTTGGAGTGATAGTTCAAGTTCTATGAAATAAATTGTTCTTTATTCTTAATTGGTTTGAAGAGAGTTTGAAAATGATTGAGTGTTATGTGAGAGTGAAACAAATCGAGTCTCTAACCATTCTCCATATGTTTCTATGGTTAAATAAGAGAGTTTGAAAATGATTGAGCATTGTTGTGAGAGTGAAACATATTGAGTCTCTAACCATTCTCTATATGTTTCTATAACATTAAAACAATATTTTGTGTAAAAATTGTTTGTGTGATTGCAGAGGTTTTCAGTGATATATTGAGTTGAGTTGAGGAAGCTTTTGTGAAAGCTTAAAGATAAATTTGAGTAAGCTTTTGTGGAATATTATAATGCAGATTTGAGGTAAGTCTTGGTGAAGACTTGTTGAGAATATTGAGCAAGTTCTAGTGAGGACTTGTTGAGCATATTTGAGGTAAGTCTTGGTGAAGACTTGTTGAGCATATTGAGCAAGTTATAGTGAGGACTTGTTGAGCAGATTTGAGGTAAGTCTTGGTGAAGACTTGTTGAGAAGATTGAGCAAGTTCTAGTGAGGACTTGTTGAGAAAATTTGAGGTAAGTCTTGGTGAAGACTTGTTGAGTAGATTGAACAAGTTCTAGTGAGGACTTGTTGAACATATTTGAGGTAAGTCTTTAAGAAGACTTATGAGAAAATTTGATTGATTGATTTGTTCAAACCTTGATTTAATGTTTGGGGTAGATCTAGCAAAGTTGATTTGTGATTGGATCAAGCTTTGTGTTAAGGCTTGAGGACAAAGTTTGGTGTAGAGTTGAGGACAAGTTTATGCCAGACTAGAGACAAATATTGAGTAGATTTTTGCTAGACTGAAGGATTGTGTTTAGTACATATTTGAGATAGAGATTGAGAAAATTTTTGCTAGAAAAAATGATTGTATTTAGTGTATATTTGAGATAGAGATTGATCATATTTGTGCTAGACCAAAGAACTATGTTTAGTGTAGATTTTACAGAGTTTATATCAAGCTTTGGAGGTGATAGAGTAGAGGATAATAGTCTCTAATGGATAGAGATCCATTAGCCAGGGTAGTGAGGATAGAGGTATTCTGAGTGAGGACAAGAGTCTTTAGTGAAGAGAGATCCACAAGCCAGAGCAGTGGAGATTGTAGTCTTCTAGAGGATCACCAGCCAAAGTAGAGGATAAGGAGTTCTCCTATGGATAGAGATCCATGAACCAACAAAGGATATTGGTGTCTCCTATGGTTGGTGTCCACAAACTAGATTAGGGGATTGGTGTCTCCTTTGGACAAAGGTCTATAAACATTGTAATAGGGAAAGGATTCCCAAGAGATTTGTTGAGAAAATTTTAGTGAAATATTTTCTCTGCGGATGTAGTCTACATTGGGTGAACCATGTTAAATTGGTGTCTCTACTATGTGTGGTGATTTATGCATTGATTTGATTACTACTATTGATATTTCCATTGATATATTGGATAATATTGTTTGGGAAAAGAAAAGTAAAAAGTGATTTTATACCGTTCACCCTCCTCTTAGTATGAAGCATGATTCTTACCATTTCAACTAATTTTCAATTCTTTCTTTCAACCCTATTTTATTGAGGAGTATAGGTAGTTGTGAGTTGCATTTTGATTCCATTGTTATCATAAATCTATGTGAACAACCTTGAAGTGTTGGAAATATGAGCAAGGTTTATTGTCATTGATGTCAAGAAGATGATGACCAAGTTTATTGTCATCCAAGTATTCATGTCCGAGTTTTGTTGGCAAGGTTGATATTCAAGTTTCATTAATATTCTCCGTTGGTTTTTCCAAAAAGGCAAAGAAGGTGTTTTAATATTATAATAGTTAATATTATAATATTTAAGGATACAGGTTGGGTTTATGAAAAATAAATGCCAAGGAGTTGTTGCATTTTAAATCTCCTAAAAAACCCATATGATAGATTTGTGGATTAAGGGTTTAATTATTTAATTTTAAATATTTTAACCCTAAGGTTAAAATTTAAAATTAAATAATAATATTATTCAAGGCACCTAAGTTAAAATATATAATTCGAATTTAAAAATTTGAATTCCAAATAACCCGTCGACATTGTGAAGCACATTGAAAACATTATAAATAAGCCAAAGTTTTTGGTTAGAAGGTATCCATGCAATAATTCGTGAATCCAAAGGAAAAATCATGCACTGTGGTGATAGAAAGGGAAGAAGGAAATTCGTGTGATTTAAACCCTTTGGAGGGCAAGCTAAAGTGTAAATGCATGAGGTGCATGTCTAGCATATACAAAGCGCTAGTTAGCATAGTTGGCAATTGAGGTAAAGTTAAGGTATTTTTCATGGCAAAATATTGGGGTTTCAAATCCCCGTGAGGATATTTTGATGAAGGCAAAATTTATTTTTTGAGCATCGGGTCTTGCGGAGATTGTTTAGTGAGTAGCCTGTACCTTTCGACTCATGTAGGCATGTGGCCCAATGACTGCTAGAGTGCAGTGGCGGTAGTGAGATCATGGGTTTGAGGCGTTGCCAAAGCGTGTGCCATTCGTTTTTGCATGTGGGCCAAAGGAACTAAGGTAAGCATTAATTTTTGGTTTAATTAATTTTTGTGCCAAGGTTTGGGGAGTGCGTTAGGCCACATGAATAATAGAGTGCTTTGGAAAGTAGGGAGTTATAAGGTGTTTAGAGTTTATATTAATTTTTGGGTATTTAAAATTAATTAAGGTTGGAGTGATAAGGATATTAAGGTTTTAATTTCTAAATATTATTTTGAAATTATAAAGGAACTTTTCTTCTATTGATTGATTTGGAGTTATTAAAGAAGATTGATGTTTGTGTGTTGAAAAGTAATTGAACAAGGTTGGAGATAATAAGGTGTATTTGAGTTTTGTTAATTTATGTAAGGGTGAATTTATTTTGAGGAAATAATTTGAGTAAGAATATTTGAGTGAAGGTATTTGCTATCTAACCTTTGATATTGGAAAAGAGGTTGATTGTGATTGAGATAGATTTTATGGTTATTTCTCCATCAAGAAAAAGGTAAGGGCACATCTTCCTTGTGACTAAAATATTGTTGGGTTGGATGTTGTGAATGCTAATTTGGAGTGAAAAGTTTGTTTGATAAGCATTGTTGATTAAGATTTCATGCACATGATTGGTGAATGTTTGTGAGAACATTTGAGTGGGAAATTGAGAACTATATTGAACTAGGGTTTGTGAAATATCATGAGTATCAATGTTATGTGAGATTTTTTGATAAGCATTGTTGAAAATATTTGAGTAAACCTTCATATGCTTGATTAGGGTTTGTGAAAAGATCATGAGTATCATTGTTATGTGAATTTGGAATCTTGTGTCAAGGTTGAGTTCCATAGTGTGAGTTTTTGAAAGCATTATGAAACACTTATTTAGGATTTGTAAGCAAGTTGTATTTCATTGAGTGATTGGTTGAGTGGAGTTGATTGAGTATAGCTGATTGGAAGTGTTGGAGTGATAGTTCAGGTTTTGTGAAACAAATTGTTCTTTATTCTTAATTGATTTGAAGAGAGTTTAGAAGTGATTGAGTATTGTGTGAGTGAAACATATTGAGTCTCTAACCATTCTCCATATATTTTTATGGTTAAACAAGAGAGTTTGAAAGTGATTGAACATTGTCATGAGATTGAAACATATTGAGTCTCTAACCATTATCTATATGTTTTTGTGAGATTAAAACAAGATTCTGTGTGAAACTTGTTTGTGTGATTGAAGAGGTTTTCTATGATAGATTGAGTTGAGTTGAGGAATATTTTGTGAAATATTAAATATAGATTTGAGTAAGATTTTGTGGAATCTTACAATGTATATTTGAGGTAAGTCTTGGTGAAGACTTGTTGAGCAGATTGAGCAAGTTATAGTGAGGACTTGTTAAGTAGATTTGAGGTAAGTCTTGGTGAAGACTTGTTGAGTAGATTGAGCAAGTTCTAGTGAGGACTTGTTGAGTAGATTTGAGGTAAGTCTTGATGAAGACTTGTTGAGCAGATTGAGCAAGTTCTAATGAGGACTTGTTGAGCATATTTGAGGTAAGTCTTGGTGAAGACTTGTTAAAAATATTGAGCAAGTTCTAGCAAGGACTTGTTGAAAATATTTGAGGTAAGTTTTTAAGAATACTTGTGAGTAGATTTGATTGGTTGATTTGTTCAAACCTTGAGTTAAGGTTTAGGGCAGATATAGCAAAGTTAATTTGTGATTGGATCAAGCTTTGTGTTAAGGCTTGAGGATATATTTGAGGATAAATTTTGGTGTAGATTTGAGTACAGGTTTGTGCCAGACTAGAGATAGAGATTGAGCAGATTTGTTCTAGAATAAAGGACTGTGTTTAGTGTAGATTTAAGACAAATATTGAGAAAATTTGTGCTAGAACAAAGGATTGTGTTTAGTGTAGATTTGAGACAAATATTGAGTAGATTTTTGCTAGAACGAAGGATTGTGTTTAGTGCAAAATTGATAGAGTTGATATTAATATTTGGAGGTGACAGAGTAGAGGATAGTAGTCTCTAGTGGATAGAGATCCATTAGCCAAGGTAGTGAGGATAGATGTATTCTGAGTGAGGATAGGAGTCTTCAATGGAGAGAAATCCACAAGCCAAAGCAGTGGAGGTAGTAGTCTTCTAGAGGATCACCAGCTAGAGCTAGAGAAGGAGTTATCTTATGGATAGAGATCCATGAATAAGAAAAGGAGATTGGTGTCTCCTGTGGGTTGGTGTCCACAAACCAGATTAGGAAATTGGTGTATCCTTTGGACATAGGTCCATAAACATTGTAATAGACAAAGGATTCTTAAGAGATTTGTTAAGAAATTTTTAGTGAAATGTTTTCTCTATGGACGTAGCTCACATTAGGTGAACCACATTAAATTGGTATATGTATTTTGTGTGGTGATTTATGCATTGCTTTGATTACTATTGTTGATATTACCATTGATATATTGGATAATATTGTTTGAGAAAAGAAAAGTAAAAAGTGATCTTATACTGTTCACCCCCCTCTCAGTATAAGCTTGTGTTATTCATGAATATCACTCACCACCATGATAAATCCTTAAAAAATTAATTCTATATATATTTTTATTTTCTACAAAGGCTTTAAGGCTCTTGAAAACATCTAAAGCCTCATATTTATTCTTAAAACAAAATCCAACACTTTCTAAAAAAAAACATCAATAAAGGTAATAAAATAAGATGACTTACCCAAGATTTTGGTTTGAATTGAGTGAAATATATCAAAATGAACTAATTGGAGTGGATGTTGGACCCTCCACACTTTTCCTCTTGGAAATATTTCTCTAGAATACTTGCCTTTGGAACATCCCTCACAAACTTCTTTGAGATCTTCAACTTTAGACAAACGAAAATCCAACTGTTGAGAAGTTAAAAACTTCAAACTTTAAAATTTTAGGTGGCCATAAATCAAATGTCACAACCAACTCTTATCTTCAATAACAATATTTTATAAGCTATTGCCATTACCTACAAAATTCTAAGGAAATTTTTGATTGCTGACATGGGAACAATAGTTACAATTTTGTTCCCACAGTTCTTTTCATATATCATACATTGCTTATCATAAAAAAAATTGTGATTCTTTTCACAAAGCTTCCCAACACTCAAAAAATTATGCTTAAGATCATGACTGTAATAAATACCATGAATTTATTTTTTACCTTCCTTAGTATTTACATCTATTATGTATTTTGCTACCACCTCCAAAAACTTGTTATCACCAAGCATGATCATGGTCTTGAATTTCTCATCCATAGTAGCAAGCAACTCCTTGCTGCCCATCATGTGGTTGAAATAGCCAAAATAAATATAACAAGTCTCTTAAAGAGTCTTTTTAGCCTTTATATAGGAATAATAACAAGTTTCTTGAAACTTCTTCATTCTCATTTGCATAATTTACTCTTTTTCCTTAATTTTTAGCTTTTACTCCACATTCTTTTTCAAAGTTCATACCTTTTGTAGTGGTAGAGTTGGACATTTATATTATCAAGTATTTCTCTTCCTCTAATAGTAGGTCCATATCTTCTTCCTCCTCTTCCTTTTGAAAATTTCTAATGCTTCCCTTTTTATTGTCCTTGGTTGCTTGTACTAACACCATCACTCTTTCAAACTCATATCTTTGAGGCAAAGGCCTTCTCTTAATATTTGTCAAAGGCGTCTCTTAGTTTTTATTCATGTGACATAAGAGAACCAAAAAGGTAATAAAACTCTAATGTTTTAAAATCTTTACTCTCTTTAATAATGGTGGAAATATGGATCCATTTTGGTGTTATATTTCTTAGTACTTTCTCCACAACAACTTCATTCTTCATTGTTTCTCCAAGAGTGATCATTTTACTAGCACATATTTACTCTAACACAATATTCACTTACACTTTTATATTATTGAATTCTCAAGTTCTTAAACTCTTTCTTCAAGGTCTACAACTTAACCACTTTTACTTGGTCACTACCTTGATAAGCCTCTTGTAGATCCTTACAAGCATCCTTGGCTGATTTTTCATCTACAATCCTTAGAAACAAACTCTTGTCTAGAGTTGATTGAATGTGGTATAATGTCAAAGAATTCTTCTTTGCCTCCTTTTCTTGTATGTCATTAGGTGGTATGATAGACCAATCTATTGGCTCATCATCACCAACCTCAACAATATGCCAAAGATATTTCCATTGGATATTTTGAGCTCATTTAGTTGTCATTGATGCCAAGGTGAACACATGAAGCTATCATTAATACCATGGAGTACACCATTACTATCACCAGGAACAATGCAAAGAGTTGAAGAAAAAGTTGTCAAAATATTGTTTTATAAGGGTTTGTGTTAAAACCATGGTGAAAATTAAAAGGTTTTATTAAAATCATTATAAGGATATAAAGGCTTCCTTAAATATTGTGATGGTAGAATTAAGGTTTTTATTAAAACCATGGTGGCAGAATAATCTTCATCAAATCAATGGAGTACAAGTTAAAGGTTTAAATTTTATCCCAAGGAAGGCTTTAATTTTTATTAAAGTCAAAGGTTTATAAATATAATTTATAAAATTTAAATTCTTTTAGAATTTAAATAATTTATAAATTATAAAAGGTTTTAAAAAAGTCATCTTAGTGGAGCATCGACGTCTATGGAAAAATGGAAAATCATGTATAAATACCATGCCAAAGGACATTAGAACTTACCTTCTTCGATTAAATTTTATGTGACCAAAGAGAAAAATAATTCGTGCAATTGTTGAGGAAGAAGATAAACTCGTGTTGTCTTTTAGCGCTAGGGAAAAATATGAAAATGGGAGGAGAAGGCCTCACTCCCATTGGATAGGGTGGTCCATTGGCAGTGCATTTTCGTGAGAGCGTTGGGAGTGGAAGTATCCATGATCGATTCACATGGTGTTGGCGTGTTTGTCTTGAGCGCCAAGGAGAAAGTTTTTGGGATGCGCTCATTTTGAGTGCTAGACTTAGGAGAAAGAGCATGAAGTGCTCCTAAGATCTCAAACGTGCGTCTAGCACACATGGTGGTCAAGCCCATGGCTAGAGCGCTCGCGGAGGCAGAGATTGTGGGTTCGAATCCCACTAGTGGCAAAGGTATTTTTAATTAAAATTTTATTTGCCTAAGGTTTTCTATAAAGTGTTATTTGGAGTTATAAGGGTTTATGAAAGATTGTTTGATTGATAATTGATTTATGTTATTTGGAGTTATAAGGGTTTATGGAAGGGTTAATTGATTTATGTTATTTGAGTTATAAGGAAAGGGAGTGGATTTGATTTTTGCCAAAGTTCTTCTTGCCATTAAAATTTGATTTAAAGAGGTTTTGAGTTAATTTTGGTGGATGTTGAATTTATTTTTAATTGGGAGATTATAAGGTGTTATTTGAAAAATATTTTATGTATGTTGATGGTTGTTTTGAAAGGTGGAGTGATAAGGTGTAATTGAGTTTTTACATTACATTGTGAGAAAGATTTATCTTCTAACCTCTTTGAGCTTGGCATAGAAGTGTTTGTGGTTGTGACAGATTTATGAGAGCACTTCATCATCAAGGAAAAGGTATGAGCACATTCTTCCATAGTTGAGTTGATTGATTGGTTTTCTAGAAAATAAGTTTGGAGTGAAAAGGACTTGATTAGGGTTTCCTATTGAGTGTGTTGAGTGAATGCTTCAAGGTTTTCTGGAATAAAGAATTGTTGTTAAAACCTTGTTTGATAAGCATTGTTGTTGAAGCCATTGGTTGTGTGAAAAACTTGAACTAGGGTTTGAGTATCATTGTTATGTGAGAGTTGTTTTATAAGAATTGTTGTTGAAGTGAGTTATTGAGTGAAGAACTTGAACTAGGGTTTGAAAAGAACATGAGTATCATTGTTATGTGAGATTTGTTGTTGAGCATTGTTGGAAATATTTTGAGTTGATATACTTGGACTAGGGTTTGTGAGAAAGGATTATTTCATTGAGTGATTGGTTGAGTAGAGTTGGTTGAGCCTAGTCAAGTGGATGTGTGAAGTGATTGTTCAAGTTCCATAAAATAAACTATTCTATATTCTGAATTGAGTTGAGAAAGTGATTGAGCATTGAGTTGAATTTGAAGCATATTGAGTCTCTAACAATTCTCCTTATGTTTCTAAGAGAGTGATTGAAAGTAATTGAGCATTGTGATTAGTATAGAACATATTGAGTCTCTAACAATTCTCTTTATGTTTCTATGAGATTGGACAAGTTCTGTGTGGACTTGTTGAGCAGATTTGAGGTAAGTCTTTGAGGAGACTTGTGGACTGATTTTGTGTGAGCTTTTGTGAAAGCTTACAATATAGATTTGGATAAGTTCTTGAGAGGACTTATTGAGAATTGGACAAGTTCTAGAGAGGACTTGTATTTGAGCAAGTTCTAGAGAGGACTTGTAGAGAAATTGAGCAAGTTCTAGAGAGGACTTGTAGAGCATATTGAGCAAGTTCTAGAGAGGACTTGTAGAGCATATTTGAGCAAGTTCTAGAGAGGACTTGTGGATAGATTAGTGTGAGATTTTGTGGAAGCTTACAAGGAGATTTGAGATAAGTCTTTGAGAAGACTTGAGAGCAGAGTTGATTGATTTGTTCAAACCTTGAGTTAAGGTTTAGGGAAGATCCAAGAGTTGAGCAAGCTTTGAGTTAAGGCTTGAGGATAGAGATCAAGGATAGATTTGTGCTAGATCGAAGGACTATGTTTAGTGTAGATTTGAGAGTAGATTTTGGTGTATATTTGAGGATAAGTTTGTGCTAGACTAGAGATAGATATTGAGCAGATTTGTGCTAGACCGAAGGACTATGTTTAGTGTAGATTTGAGATAGAGATTTGGAGGTGATAGAGTAGAGAGGATAGTAGTCTCTAGTGGATAGAGATCCATTAGCTAGGGTAGTGAGGATAGGTCTTCTGAGTGGGGATAAGAGTCTTCAGTGGAGAGAGATCCACAAGCCAGTGTAGTGGAGGTAGTAGTCTTCTAGAGGATCACCATCTAGAGCAGAGGAGAAGGAGTTCTCCTATGGATAGAGATCCATGAACTTGATTTAGGGGATTGGTGTCTCCTTTGGATAGAGGTCCATAAACATTGTAATAGGGAAAGGATTCCCAAGAGATTGATTGAGAAAATTTTAGTGAAATATTTTCTTCGTGGAGTAGCCCACATTGGGTGAACCACGTAAATTGTGGTGTCTCTATTGTGTGTGGTGATTTGTGCATTGCTTTGATTACTGCTATTGATATTGCTATCTTTACATTGCATAATATTGATTTGGAAAGAAAAAGTAAAAAGTGGTCTTATATTGTTCACCCCCTCTCAGTATAAGCTTGTGTTCTTCAATTGGTATCAGAGTGGGTTCCTTCAGAAGAGTTTAATAACTTGAAGGAAAAGCTAACAAGAACACAATGGATTCTAAGAATGTGTCCTCAGATAATTTAGCACCAGTATTTTATGGAAGTGACTATATATATTGGAGTATGAGAATGAAGATCTACCTGATGGCACTTGGCAATGAAATTTGGGAAGCAGTTGAATTTGGATATGATCCCTTAATTAATCCTCCTACAGATAAGGAAGGTAAGCTCCTACAACATTACAATTCAAAAGCAATGAATGCACTTTTGAGAGGTTTGCATAGAATAGAGTCTATGAAAGTTATGCATTGTCAAACTACAAAAGAAATGTGGGATAAATTACAAAATATATATGAAGGAGATAAATGTGTCAAGAAAGCAAAGATGTAAAATCTCAAAGGACAATTTGAAGAATTAAGAATGAAGGATGAGGAAAACATTAGTACTTATCTACTTTGAATTGATGAGGTTGTTAATGCTATGCAAGGACTTGGAATGAAGATTGATGAATCAGATGTTTGTGATAAAGTCTTAAGAACTCTTCCAAAAAGATTTAGTGAAAAGGTTTCTGCTATAGAAGTGTCAATGGATGGTGATACTTTGACAAGAGATATGTTGCTTGGTATTCTCACAACATTTGAGATAAGAACAAAATATCCTATTCTCTAGAAGGAAGCAACATTCAAAGCAATCAAGAAGACAAAGGGTAAGAAGTCAGAATCAAGCAATGAGTCATCCAGTGATGAAGAAGCTAATTATGGTAGAAGGGATAAGGATTATAGAAGATCTAGAGATCTAAAATCTATTAAATGTTTCAATTGTGGAAAGTATGGATATTTTGCAACAGATTTTCAAGAAGCTAAGAATAACAATGGTGAAGAAAAATAGGATCACAGGAATAGGGAATCAGAAAGATATAGGCACCAAAAGAAAAGCAAGGATGGACAAAGCAGACAAGGAAAGAAGTTCTTTCAAAGACAAAAGAGGAGCTACTATGCGGATAAGGCAAGTAAGTACTCAAGTGATAGTGATGCTAGTTTTTCAGATAATGATAGAGATGAAGTCCTCTTTATGATTGAAGAAAAAGAACAAGTTAAGAAAAGGACTCTAGTAATTCTCAAGTGTTTTAGATGTGGTAACTTTGGACATCTTGAAGATGATTGTACAAGGGATGGTTATAGTTTCAGTGATGATGAATATGAAGATACACTTGAAGGACTAGAAGAGAATATTCTAATGGCATTAGAAGAAGGAGAAGATGATCCTATAGAAGATAAGCCAATAGAAAATAAAGATGTGGACAAAGGTAAACAAATAGAGGAATATTCAGAAAAGGATGGATATGATCTCAAGGGAGAACTTATTTATGCCCTTGAAATGGTAAAGAAGGTAAGAAAGCAACACTCTAAACTTGAAATTCAGTTTCAAGAATGTGATGAAGAGAGAAGATTGCTTATAGAGGATTTAGAAAAATCAAAGGCTAAGGCAAAAAGGTTCAAGGATAAGTTAGAAGCAAAGATCTTAGAATGTGAAAAGTTAGCACAAGAAGTGGCACTACTAAGAGAAGATTTAGAAGACTCCAAGTTCAAGCTAAAAGGGTTCAAAAATAGCTCAAAGAACTTGGATAAGTTCATCAAGATACAAAAGCCTACATCAAGCAAAATAGGTCTTGGATTTGAACAGGTTCAAAAGAAATGGGAAGGAGATTCAACCTCAAGTTTTGGAGGAGAAGAAACTTCAGATGAAGATATTTTAGAAGAAGATAGTGTAAAAGAGAGTGAGACATCTGAGGATGAGTTGGACAATAGAGAGTTCAACAAGGATAGGAACAATGCACAAAGAAGATACAGATGGAACAACAATCAGAATAGGTCAAGAGAGACTAAGAGACCAATGAGGTCAAGACAAGGAAACTTCAATGGAAGATGTTTTTCATGTCACAGGTTTGGGCACATGGCTTCACAGTGCAGGACACATGAAAGATAGGAATATGGGAACAAATAACTTTTCCATGGGTATTGCTACTCATGTAATCAGTTTGGTCACAAGGCAATGAATTGCAGGGTTCATGATAGAAGAGGATATGGCTTCACTAGGAGAAATCCTAAGACATTTGCACCTCCAAGGAATAATAACATTAAGTGTTATAAGTGCAATAATGATGGTCACACAACAAAGTGGTGTAGAGCAGATATTCCAGAATCAAGGAGGAACAGGAACAAAAATAAATGGATATGAATAAGAATAGGAATAGGAACATGGATATGAATAGGAATAGGAATAGGAACATGGATATGAATGTAGACATGGATAGGAACATGGAAAGAAATAGTCAGAGGAATCAGAAGGATCAGATAAGAAGAAAAGAGGATAAAGGTAAAGAACAATGCTTTCTAGGAGTAGAAATACTCCCACCCCAAAATTAACCACCTCAAGAGGAGGTGGGGGAGGGGCTAAGCTAAGAGGCTCATTCTTAGCCCCAAGCCCCAAAGGTGACCCTTTGCCATTGATGTCAAAGGGGAGAGATTTGAGTAAGGGGGAGAGATTTGGTATTTGAGAGAGCATTGAGCCAGGGGAGCAATGTCCTAGGGGGAGCAGAACAAAGGAAAGGTCAAGTTTTTAGTAAAAATAATTTGGGTTGCCATCAATGACAAAGGGGGAGATTGTTGGACATTTTGAGCTCATTTAGTTGTCATTGATGTCAAGGTGAGAAGTTGTCATTGATGCCAAAGTGAACACATGAAGCTATCATTAATACCATGGAGTACACCATTATTGTCACCAGGAACAATGCAAAGAGTTGAAGAAAAAGTTGTCAAAATATTGTTTTATTAAGGTTTTTATTAAAACCATGGTGGTAGAATAATCTTCATCAAATCAGTGGAGTACAAGTTAAAGGTTTAAATTTTATCCCAAGGAAGGCTTTAATTTTTATTAAAGTCAAAGGTTTATAAATATAATTTATAAAATTTAAATTCTTTTAGAATTTAAATAATTTATAAATTATAAAAGGTTTTAAAAAGTGTCGACGTCATTAAAATTAGTGGAGCATCGATGTCTATGGCAAAAGGAAAATCATGTATAAATACCATGCCAAAGGACATTAGAACTTACCTTCTTCGATTAAATTTTATGCGACCAAAGAGAAAAATAATTCGTGCAATTGTTGAGGAAGAAGACAAACTCGTGTTGTCTTTTAGCGCTAGGAAAAATATGAAAAGGGAGGAGAAGGCCTCACTCCCATTGGACATGGTGGTCCATTGGCAGTGCATTTTGTGAGAGCGTTGGGAGTGGAAGTATCCATGATCGATTCACGTGGAGTTGGCGTGTTTGTCTTGAGCGCCAAGGGGAAAGTTTTTGGGATGCGCTCATTTTGAGCGCCAGCTTAGGAGAAAGAGCATGAAGTGCTCCTAAGCTCTCAAATGTGCGTCTAGCACACGGTGGTCAAGCCCATGGCTAGAGCGCTCGTAGAGGAAGAGATTGTGGGTTCGAATCCCACTAGTGGCAAAGGTATTTTTAATTAAAATTTTATTTGCCTAAGGTTTTCTATAAAGTGTTATTTGGAGTTATAAGGGTTTATGAAAGATTGTTTGATTGATAATTGATTTATGTTATTTGGAGTTATAAGGGTTTATGAAAGGTTGTTTGATTGATAATTGATTTATGTTATTGGATTGGATTTGATTTTTGCCAAAGTTCTTCTTGCCATTAAAATTTGATTTAAAGAGGTTTTGAGTTAATTTTGGTGGATGTTGAATTTATTTTTAATTGGGAGATTATAAGGTGTTATTGGATAAATATTTTATGTATGTTGATGGTTGTTTTGAAAGATGGAGTGATAAGGTGTAATTGAGTTTTTACATTACATTGTGAGAAAGATTTATCTTCTAACCTCTTTGAGCTTGGCATAGAAGTGTTTGTGGTTGTGACAGATTTATGAGATCCCTTCATCATCAAGAAAAAGGTATGAGCACATTCTTCCATAGTTGAGTTGATTGATTGGTTTTCTGGAAAATAAGTTTGGAGTGAAAAGGACTTGATTAGGGTTTCCTATTGAGTGTGTTGAGTGAATGCTTCAAGGTTTTCTGGAATAAAGAATTGTTGTTAAAACCTTGTTTGATAAGCATTGTTGTTGAAGCCATTGGTTGTGTGAAAAACTTGAACTAGGGTTTGAGTATCATTGTTATGTGAGAGTTGTTTTATAAGCATTGTTGTTGAAGTGAGTTATTGAGTGAAGAACTTGAACTAGGGTTTGAAAAGAACATGAGTATCATTGTTATGTGAGATTTGTTGTTGAGCATTGTTGGAAATATTTTGAGTTGATATACTTGGACTAGGGTTTGTAAGAAAGGATTATTTCATTGAGTGATTGGTTGAGTAGAGTTGGTTG
Organism: Wollemia nobilis; assembly: GCA_028583015.1. Classification (NCBI taxonomy): domain Eukaryota; kingdom Viridiplantae; phylum Streptophyta; class Pinopsida; order Araucariales; family Araucariaceae; genus Wollemia; species Wollemia nobilis. The sequence goes on along the minus strand of JAQPPZ010002566.1, from coordinate 19,021 downwards.
AGCCTAGTCAAGTGGATGTGTGAAGTGATTGTTCAAGTTCCATAAAATAAACTATTCTATATTCTGAATTGAGTTGAGAAAGTGATTGAGCATTGAGTTGAATTTGAAGCATATTGAGTCTCTAACAATTCTCCTTATGTTTCTAAGAGAGTGATTGAAATTAATTGAGCATTGTGATTAGTATAGAACATATTGAGTCTCTAACAATTCTCTTTATGTTTCTATGAGATTGGACAAGTTCTGTGTGGACTTGTTGAGCAGATTTGAGGTAAGTCTTTGAGGAGACTTGTGGACTGATTTTGTGTGAGCTTTTGTGAAAGCTTACAATACATATTTGGATAAGTTCTTGAGAGGACTTATTGAGCATATTTGGACAAGTTCTAGAGAGGACTTGTAGAGCATATTTGAGCAAGTTCTAGAGAGGACTTGTGGAGTATATTTGAGCAAGTTCTAGAGAGGACTTGTAGAGAATTGAGAAAGTTCTAGAGAGGACTTGTAGAGTATATTTGAGAAAGTTCTAGAGAGGACTTGTGGATAGATTAGTGTGAGCTTTTGTGGAAGCTTACAAGGTATATTTGAGACAAGTATTTGAGAAGACTTGAGAGTAGAGTTGATTGATTTGTTCAAACCTTGAGTTAAGGTTTAGGGAGATCTAGTAGAGTTGAGTCAAGCTTTGAGTTAAGGCTTGAGGACAGATATCGAGGATAGATTTGTGCTAGACCGAAGGACTGTGTTTAGTGCAGATTTGAGAGTAGATTTTGGTGCATATTTGAGGATAAGTTTGTGCTAGACCAGAGATAGAGATTGAGTAGATTTGTGCTAGATCGAAGGACTATGTTTAGTGTAGATTTGAGATAGAGCTTTGGAGGTGACAGAGCAGAGAGGATAGTAGTCTCCAGTGGATAGAGATCCATTAGCTAGGGTAGTGAGGATAGGTCTTCTGAGTGGGGACAAGAGTCTTCAGTGGAGAGAGATCCACAAGCCAGTGCAGTGGAGGTAGTAGTCTTCTAGAGGATCACCAGCTAGAGTAGAGGAGAAGGAGTTCTCCTATGGATAGAGATCCATGAACTTGATTTAGGGGATTGGTATCTCCTTTGGACAGAGGTCCATAAACATTGTAATAGGGAAAGGATTCCCAAGAGATTGATTGAGAAAATTTTAGTGAAATATTTTCTCCGTGGAGTAGCCCACATTGGGTGAACCACGTAAATTGTGGTGTCTCTATTGTGTGTGGTGATTTGTGCATTGCTTTGATTACTATTGATATTGCTATCTATACATTGCATAATATTGATTTGGAAAGAAAAAGTAAAAAGTGGTCTTATACTGTTCACCCCCCTCTCAGTATAAGCTTGTGTTCTTCAATTTCCTAGTCAACAATGTTCTCATATTAATGTTCCAATAGTCATAATCTTGCCCACTAAACTTTAGAAGAGGAAGAGAGTTTTTGTTGGACATTATCAATGGTTAGAAAGATAAGGTAATAAACTAAAGAACACAAGCTTATACTGAGAGGGGGGTGAATAATATAAGACCACTTTTTACTTTTTCTTCCAATTCAATATTATGTTGTGTAAAGATAGCAGTATCAATAGTATTAATCAAAGCAATGCACAAAAACCATACACAATAGAGACACCACAATTTACGTGGTTCACCCAATGTGGGCTACTCCATGGAGAAAATATTTTACTAAAACTTTCTCAATCAATCTCTTTGGGAATCACTCCCAATTACAATGTTTATGGATCTCTATCCAAAGGAGATGTTGATCCCCTAATCTCAAGTTCTTGGATCTCTTCCATAGGAGAACTCTTTCCCCTTCTGCTCTGGCTATGTGATCTTCTAGAAGACTCTGTCTCTCTACTGCACTGATTGGTGGACCTCTCTCCACTTGAAGACTCCTCACTCAGATCTATCTTCAACTATGTTGGTTACTGGATCTCTATCCACTGAGACTCTATCCTCTATACTCTATCACCTCCAAAGCTCTATCAATAGGCTCACTAAGAACCTACTCAATAGGCTCACATAGAACCTGCTTAACAAGCTCACATAGAACTTGTCAAATATGCTCAAGCAAGCTCACACAAGAATTGTCCAAATATGAATAACAAGTTCACATAGAACTTGTCCAAATGATAAAAGCTCTCAGAACAAATAACAAGCTCACAAGAACTTCCAATTCTAACAAGCTCACCTAGAACTTGCCCAAATCTGCTCTAGCAAGCTCACCAAGAACTTGCCCAAATCTGCTCTAGCAAGCTCACCAAGAACTTGCCCAAATCTGCTCTAGCAATCTCACCAAGAACTTTCCAAAAACTATCCACAAATCTGTCCCAACACTATCCTCAAATCTATCCCAAAGGCCTTCTCAAAGGCTCAATCAATCATGCTCAAGTAGTACTCAAAATGAACTCAACAATGAATGGCAATATCAACTCAAATCAACTTCATAGAAGCATAAAGAGAATTGTTAGAGACTCAATATGTTCTAATCTCACTCTCAACCCAAATCAATCTCAACTCAACTCATAGAAGCATAAAGAGAATTGTTAGAGACTCAATATGTTCTAATCTCAATCTCAACTCAAATAGAATAATGGAATAGTTTGTTTCATAGAACTTGAACAATCACTTCACACATCACTTGACTAGGCTCAATCAACTCAACTCAACCAATCATCACAAGGGACAACTCTCTCTCACACAACCCTAGTCCAAGTATGTATCAACCAACTCAAATGTTTCCAACAATGCTCAACCACAAATCTCACATAACAATGATACTCATGTTCTTTTCTAACTCAAGTTCTTTCACAACCAATGGGCTTCAACAACTATGCTTATAAAACAAGGTTTAAACACAACTCTCAATTCTAGAAAACCTTGAAGCATTCAACCAACCACTTTCGAAAAGGAAACCACAAACAATCCTTTTCCCTCCAATGATATTTCAGAAATCAACCACCATAAACAATCAATAGGAGAATGTGCCCATACCTTTTATGAAGATGAAAAAACCTCTTTGTAAATCTGCCACAATCACAAAATTCTTTTTCCAATCTTCACAAGGGTTAGTAGATCACAAAATAATCAACATTACTCCACTTTTCAATAATCATCACCAAGGCCTTTAATTGCACAACTTCCTTATCTCTCCTAAAACCACTTGTACCATAAAATAAAATAAATCAAAACATTGCATAACCTTTTCACTCCCAAAACCACTTATACCATAAAATAAAATAAATCACAATATTGCATACCTTGTCACCTCATGAAAGAATTAATCCTCTTGAAAAAGAACAAGGCAAACTTCACTTTTGGAACCCCTTTGCAAAATCATAAATATCTCTTTACACACACCTTATTTCTCCTTCTAAATAAGTTATTCAAATAGCCCTCGAAATAATCTTTCCGATGATATATAATATGCCCCCTTTCCGAAATAAATTGAAACCTTTACATATATATATATATATATATATATATATGCCAACCTCCATTAATTGCACATAGGTCGGCCCTCCATTAATTTAAACTTAAACTTTAAACTTTAATATCTTCATCACTGGAGGTCCTTTTTCGATGAAACAAAATTCCACCTTGGCTTTTAAGAAAATCCCTTTCCACATAAGCCCACCATGGTTTTAAATAAAACCTTTTATTTTGCCTGCCTTGGTTTTCATAAAAACCCTGTATATATCCATGCTTTCCAAAATATCATAAATGCTTATTTATGAAATATTTTGGCCACCAAAACTAAATATGATCCATGTGACATCAATGACAACATAAAATACCTCAAATTAACTCAAATTTCCAACAATCTCCCCCTTTGTCATTGATGGCAACACCTCTAATGCAAACACCACAATCACTACAAAAACCATCTCTGAGAATCAAAGTTGCTCCCCTGACTCAATACTCTCTATGGAGGCTGCTCCCCCTAACTCAATACTCTCTTTGGAGGCTGCTCCCCCTAACTCAATCTCTCTCCCCCTAACTCAAATCTCTCCCCCTTTGACATCAATGGCAAAAGGGACACCTATGGGGCTAAAAGATATGACTCTTAAGCTTAGCCCCCTCACCCCCTTCTCTTTTGAGGTGATTAATTTTGGGGTGGGAGTACTTTTACTCCCATATCACTTTGTTTCTTTCCTCTATCAACTTCCTTCCATGTTTTTTTGATATCCTTCTCTTGATGAATTACTTGATCTTCTTGTCTAGAACCTTTTTGACCTTCTTGCCTTGAACCTGTTTGGAATTGAGTCCTACACCATCTTGCAATATGCCCAAAGTTATTGCAATTAAAACACTTGATATTGTAGCCTTTGGTTGGTGCCCATGTCCTGAAATTATTCTTAAAATAATTTCCATATCCATTCCTTTCTTGAACCCTGTATTGTGAAGCTTCGTTTTCATGACCATTATAACCATGACTTCTGAATTGTGTAGCTCTAAAACCAAAACCATGTTGCTCATTTCCTTTGCACTAAAAATCTCTATGACCAATCCTGTTGCATGAGAAGCAATGTCCCTGAAAACCATACCTTCTTCCCTTGAAGTTTCTTCTAGCAAAATCAAACTTCTTTGATCCATGGATCTTGCAATGTATAGCCCTGTGTCCAAATCCATTACAAGAAAAACAATATCCTTGAAAAGCCCTTTGTTCATGCCTTGGTTCCTCATACCTTTCTTGACCATTATCCTTATGATCATCTTCAACTTGTGCATTGCATTCTTGAACCTTCTTTGTAGCATCTAAAACCTCTTCCTTCGCCTTTCTCTTCAAGAATTTATTTTCCCTTTGAGCTTGATTCACCTATCTCAAAACAAGAACCAAACTGAATATTTGGAGCCATAGGAACTTTGGAACTTTCCTCACAAATCTTAGGTGCTTCCTTGCTTTCATCTTTTAGAACTTCCTTTCCTTTTGAGTGTGATTTTTCTTGGAAGTAAGATATAACCTTAAAATAAGTTTCCACTCCTTTTTGAATATTTTCATCTAATGTATCATGTCTTGTCGTTGTTACCCTTAGTTCTTCATTCATCCTCTCTTCTATCCTTTTTGCATTTTGAAGCTCTTCTCTGAGATTACTGATTGTTTGAAGTAGTTCTTCTCTGATTTTGACATCTGTTCGAATCTTGTTTTCAAGATTCTTGTATTCTTCTTTTAACCTTTTGATTTCTGATTTTTGTTTACTTGGCTCATCCTCTTCCTTTTCTATTACCAAAAATGAGACTTCTTTGTTTTCACTTGCTATTGGAATTGTCACTAGAACTATTGCTTTCTTTTTCAAATACACTTTCCTTGTTGTAATTGTTGTAGTATGTGCAATCATCATCTATATGCCCAAAATCTCCACATATGAAGCATTTTAGTATCCTTAGACCTTTCTTGTACCTATCTTCTTGCTCAATGGCTATGGCAAGCTCTTCATGTCTTTCTTCAATAGGCACATCCTCTTCTTTAACTTCAATATTTGGAGTGAATGTTCTTCTTCTACTTCTCTTATTCCATAGAAAAATCCTTCTTCATCTTCATATCACTAAGATCATTATAATCTTCTATAGCAAACAATCTCAAGATTTCTTTGACCATGTTGTTTTTGATGTGTCATCTCATCTTACTATCATTGAAACCATTGCAATATCTTGATTTGTGATCTTTTGACACAAAAAACATTGTTTCTTTACCTTCTATTCCTAGGAATAAATGTTCTTCCTTTTCATCATCTGAATTGTCTCTATCACTATGATCTGAGCTATCACTTGCTTCTACAATGTAGTAAGATTTCTTTGCCTTACGAAAAAATTTCTTCTTCTCATACCTGTTTTGCTTGAATCTGTCATCTTTGTCATGCTTATGCTTTCCATCTTCTTTTCTTCTTTGACCCTATTTTTCATCATCACTGATTTCTTCATGTGGACACTTGTATGCATAGTGACCAAGATCACCACACTTGTAGCACCTGACTTTCCTTATATCTCTAAAATTCCTTGAGTCCTTATTCCTTTTGATGAAGTTAGCTTCCTCATCATTTTCTAAAACTCTATCTATTTTTGAAACTTTCCCTTTCTCTTTTTTTGAAGCCTTGAATGCAATCTCTTTTATTGGAGCTTGATGCTTACTTACCCTCATCTCATAAGTTGTGAGAGTACCTTGCAATTCTTCCATTGTTAACTTGTTGATATCCATTGTTTCTTCTATTCTTGAAACCTTTGCATCATATTTCATGGGAAGTGATCTCAAAACCTTTTGAGTAACTTCTGATTCTTTCATCTCAAAACCTAGGCCTCTCATAGTGTTAGTAATCTCATCAACTCAAAGTAAGAACTTTGCAATATCTTCAGAATCTTCCATTTTCAATTCCTCAAATATTTTTCTATGAGTTTGTAGTTTTGCCAACTTTACCTTGGAATCTCCTTCATAAGTATTCCTCAACTTGGTCCACATCTCATTAGCTGAAGTACATACCATGACCTTTGCAAAATCTATCTCACGTAGCCCACTCAAAATACAATTCATTGCTCTTGCATTGATCTCAACCAATTTCTTGGTAGTCTTATCTTCCTCGGGATCACCTTCAACCTTATACTCTTTTTCAACCATCTGCCATACCTCATATCCTTGTGATATCAAGTAGTTCTTCATCCTCATGCTCTAGAAAGCATAATTGTTACCATCAAACAATGGAGCCTTATTTGTAGATAATCCTTTCTGTGAAGCCATATGTGTTCTTGTAGAATCTACCCTCAAGTTGTTAGCCTTTTCGAAGGAACCCGCTCTGATACCAATTGAAGAACACAAGCTTATACTGAGAGGGGGGTGAACAAGTATAAGACCACTTTTTACTTTTTCTTCCAATTCAATATTATGTTGTATAAATATAGCAGTATCAATAGTAGTAATCAAAGCAATGCACAAAAACCATACACAATAGAGACACCATAATTTACGTGGTTCACCCAATGTGGGCTACTCCATGGAGAAAATATTTTACTAAAACTTTCTCAATCAATATCTTTGGGAATCACTCCCAATTACAATGTTTATGGATCTCTGTCCAAAGGAGATGTTGATCCCCTAATCTCAAGTTTATGGATCTCTTCCATAGGAGAACTCTTTCCCCTTCTTCTCTGGCTATGTGATCTTCTAGAAGACTCTGTCTCTCTACTGCACTAACTGGTGGACCTCTCTCCACTTGAAGACTCCTCACTCAGATCTATCTTCAACTATGTTGGTTGTTGGATCTCTATCCATTGAGACTCTATCCTCTATACTCTGTCACCTCCAAAGCTCTATCAATAGGCTCACTAAGAACCTGCTCAATAGGCTCACATAGAACCTACTTAACAAGCTCACATAGAACTTGTCAAATATGCTTAACAAGCTCACACAGAAAAATAAAAGTCACAAAACTTTCCAATAAAAAGCTCACAAAACTAAAACTTATCCAATGTTCTAACAAGCTCACCAAGAACTTGTCCAAATCTTCTCTAGCAAGCTCACCAAGAACTTGCCCAAATCTGCTCTAGCAAGCTCACCAAGAACTTGCCCAAATCTACTCTAACAAGCTCACTAAGAACTTGTCCAAAACTATCCACAAATCTGTCCCAACACTATCCTCAAATCTATCCCAAAGGCCTTCTCAAAGGCTCAATCAATCATGCTCAAGTAGTACTCAAAACAAGATGAACTCAACAATGAATGGCAATCTCAACTCAAATTAACTTCATAGAAGCATAAAGAGAATTGTTTAGAGACTCAATATGTTCTAATCTCACTCTCAACCCAAATCAATCTCAACTCAACTCATAGAAGCATAAAGAGAATTGTTAGAGACTCAATATGTTCTAATCTCAATCTCAACTCAAATAAAAATAATGGAATAGTTTGTTTCATAGAACTTGAAAAATCACTTCACACATCACTTGACTAGGCTCAATCAACTCAACTCAACCAATCATCACAAGGGACAACTCTCTCTCACACAACCCTAGTCCAAGTATGTATCAACCAACTCAAATGTTTCCAACAATGCTCAACCACAAATCTCACATAACAATGATACTCATGTTCTTTTCTAACTCAAGTTCTTTCACAACCAATGGGCTTCAACAACTATGCTTATAAAACAAGGTTTAAACACAACTCTCAATTCAGAAAACCTTGAAGCATTCAACCAACCACTTTCGAAAAGGAAACCACAAACAATCCTTTTCCCTCCAATGATATTTCAGAAATCAACCACCATAAACAATCAATAGGAGAATGTGCCCATACCTTTTATGAAGATGAAAAAACCTCTTTGTAAATCTGCCACAATCACAAAATTCTTTTTCCAATCTTCACAAGGGTTAGTAGATCACAAAATAATCAACATTACTCCACTTTTCAATAATCATCACCAAGGCCTTTAATTGCACAACTTCCTTATCTCTCCTAAAACCACTTGTACCATAAAATAAAATAAATCAAAACATTGCATAACCTTTTCACTCCCAAAACCACTTATACCATAAAATAAAATAAATCACAATATTGCATACCTTGTCACCTCATGAAAGAATTAATCCTCTTGAAAAAGAACAAGGCAAACTTCACTTTTGGAACCCCTTTGCAAAATCAGAAATATCTCTTTACACACACCTTATTTCTCCTTCTAAATAAGTTATTCAAATAGCCCTCGAAATAAGCTTTCCGACGATATATAATATGCCCCCTTTCCAAAATAAATTGAAACCTTTACATATATATATATATGCCAACCTCCATTAATTGCACATAGGTCGGCCCTCCATTAATTTAAACTTAAACTTTAAACTTTAATATCTTCATCATCGGAGGTCCTTTTTCGATGAAACAAAATTCCACCTTGGCTTTTAAGAAAATCCCTTTCCACATAAGCCCACCATGGTTTTAAATAAAACCTTTTATTTTTCCTGCCTTGGTTTTCATAAAAACCTTGTATATATCCATGCTCTCCAAAATATCATAGATGCTTATTTATGAAATATTTTGGCCACCAAAACTAAATGTGATCCATGTGACATCAATGATCCATGTGACATCAATGACAACATAAAATACCTCAAATTAACTCAAATTTCCAACAATCTCCCCCTTTGTCATTGATGGCAACACCTCTAATGCAAACACCACAATCATTGTAAAAACCATCTCTCGAGAATCAAAGTTGCTCCCCCTGACTCAATACTCTCTATGGAGGCTGCTCCCCCTAACTCAATACTCTCTTTGGAGGCTGCTCCCCCTAACTCAATGCTCTCTTTGGAGGACTCTCCCCTAACTCAAATCTCTCCCCCTTTGACATCAATGGCAAAAGGGACACCTATGGGGCTAAAATATATGACTCTTAAGCTTAGCCCCCTCACCCCCTTCTCTTTTGAGGTGATTAATTTTGGGGTGGGAGTACTTTTACTCCCATATCACTTTGTTTCTTTCCTCTATCAACTTCCTTCCATGTTTTTCTGATATCCTTCTCTTGATGAATTACTTGATCTTCTTGTCTAGAACCTTTTTGACCTTCTTGCCTTGAACCTTTTTGGAATTGAGTCCTACACCATCTTGCAATATGCCCAAAGTTATTGCAATTAAAACACTTGATATTGTAGCCTTTGGTTGGTGCCCATGTCCTGAAATCTTTCTTAAAATAATTTCCATATCCATTCCTTTCTTGAACCCTGTATTGTGAAGCTCTGTTTTCATGACCATTATAACCATGACTTCTGAATTGTGTAGCTCTAAAACCAAAACCATGTTGCTCATTTCCTTTGCACTAAAAAGCTCTATGACCAATCCTGTTGCATGAGAAGCAATGTCCCTGAAAACCATACCTTCTTCCCTTGAAGTTTCTTCTAGCAAAATCAAACTTCTTTGATCCATGGATCCTATAATGTATAGCCCTGTGTCCAAATCCATTACAAGAAAAACAATATCCTTGAAAAGCCCTTTGTTCATGCCTTGGTTCCTCATACCTTTCTTGACCATTATCCTTATGATCATCTTCAACTTGTGCATTGCATTCTTGAACCTTCTTTGTAGCATCTAAAACCTCTTCCTTCTTTCTTTTCTCTTCAAGAATTTATTTTCCCTTTGAGCTTGATTCACCTATCTCAAAACAAGAACCAAACTGAATATTTGGAGCCATAGGAACTTTGGAACTTTCCTCACAAATCTTAGGTGCTTCCTTGCTTTCATCTTTTAGAACTTCCTTTCCTTTTGAGTGTGACTTTTCTTGGAAGTAAGATACAACCTTAAAATAAGTTTCCACTCCTTTTTGAATATTTTCATATAATGTATCATGTCTTGTCATTGTTACCCTTAGTTCTTCATTCATCCTCTCTTCTATCCTTTTTGCATTTTGAAGCTCTTCTCTGAGATTACTGATTGTTTGAAGTAGTTCTTCTCTGATTTTGACATCTTGTTCGAATTTTTTTTCAAGATTCTTGTATTCTTCTTTTAACCTTTTGATTTCTGATTTTTGTTTACTTGGCTCATCCTCTTCCTTTTCTATTACCAAAAATGAGACTTCTTTGTTTTCACTATTGCTGGAATTGTCACTAGAACTGTTGCTTTCTTTTTCAAATACACTTTCCTTGTTGTAATTGTTGTAGTATGTGCAATCATCATCTATATGCCCAAAATCTCCACATATGAAGCATTTTAGTATCCTTAGACCTTTCTTGTACCTATCTGCTTGCTCAATGGCTATGGCAAGCTCTTCATGTCTTTCTTCAATAGGCACATCCTCTTCTTTAACTTCAATACTTAGAGTGAATGTTCTTCTTCTACTTCTCTTATTCCATAGAAAAACCCTTCTTCATCTTCATGTCACTAATATCATTATAATATTCATAGCAAAAAATCTCAATATTTCTTTGACCATGCTGTTTCTTGATGTGTCATTCATCTTCACTATCATGAAACCATTGCAATATCCTGATCTGTGATCTTTTGACCACACACAAAACATTGTTCTCTTTCACCTTCTATTCCTAGGAATAAATGTTCTTCCTTTTCATCATCTGAATTGTCTCTATCACTATGATCTGAGCTATCACTTGCTTCTACAATGTAGTAAGATTTCTTTACCTTACGAAAAATTTTCTTCTTCTCATACCTGTTTTGCTTGAATCTGTCATCTTTGTCATGCTTATGCTTTCCATATTCTTTTCTTCTGTGACCCTATTTTTCATCATCACTGATTTCTTCATGTGGACACTTGTATGCATAGTGACCAAGATCACCACACTTGTAGCACCTGACTTTCCTTATATCTCTAAAATTCCTTGAGTCCTTATTCCTTTTGATGAAGTTAGCTTCCTCATCATTTTCTAAAACTCTATCTATTTCTGAAACTTTCCCTTTCTATTTTTTTGAAGCCTTGAAAGCAATCTCTTTTATTGGAGCTTGATGCTTACTTACCCTCATCTCATAAGTTGTGAGAGTACCTTGCAATTCTTCCATTGTTAACTTGTTGATATCCATTGTTTCTTCTATTGCTGAAACCTTTGCATCATATTTCATGGGAAGTGATCTCAAAACCTTTTGAGTAACTTCTGATTCTTTCATCTCAAAACCTAGGCCTCTCATAGTGTTAGTAATCTCATCAACTCGAAGTAAGAACTTTGCAATATCTTCAGAATCTTCCATTTTCAATTCCTCAAATATTTTTCTATGAGTTTGTAGTTTTGCCAACTTTACCTTGGAATCTCCTTCATAAGTATTCCTCAACTTGGTCCACATCTCATTAGCTGAAGTACATACCATGACCTTTGCAAAATCTATCTCACGTAGCCCACTCAAAATACAATTCATTGCTCTTGCATTGATCTCAACCAATTTCCTAGTAGTCTTATCTTCCTCGGGATCACCTTCAACCTTATACTCTTTTTCAACCATCTGCCATACCTCATATCCTTGTGATATCAAGTAGTTCTTCATCCTCATGCTCTAGAAAGCATAATTGTTACCATCAAACAATGGAGCCTTATTTGTAGATAATCCTTTCTGTGAAGCCATCTGTGTTCTTGTAGAATCTACCCTCAAGTTGTTAGCCTTTTTGAAGGAACCCACTCTGATACCAATTGAAGAACACAAGCTTATACTGAGAGGGGGTGAATAGTATAAGACCACTTTTTACTTTTTCTTCCAATTCAATATTATGTTGTGTAAATATAGTAATATCAATAGTAGTAATCAAAGCAATGCACAAAAACCATACACAATAGAGACACCACAATTTACGTGGTTCACCCAATGTGGGCTACTCCATGGAGAAAATATTTTACTAAAACTTTCTCAATCAATCTCTTTGGGAATCACTCCCAATTACAATGTTTATGGATCTCTATCCAAAGGAGATGTTGATCCCCTAATCTCAAGTTCATGGATCTCTTCCATAGGAGAACTCTTTCCCCTTCTGCTCTAGCTATGTGATCTTCTAGAAGACTATGTCTCTCTGTTGCACTAATTGGTGGACCTCTCTCCACTTGAAGACTCCTCACTCAGATCTATCTTCAACTATGTTGGTTGTTGGATCTCTATCCACTGAGACTCTATCCTCTATACTCTGTCACCTCCAAAGCTCTATCAATAGGCTCACTAAGAACCTGCTCAATAGGCTCACATAGAACCTACTTAACAAGCTCACATAGAACTTGTCAAATACTAAAGCTCACCAAGAACTTGCAAATTTAAATGAATTAATAGCAAGCTCACATAGAACTTGTCCAAATCTGCTCTAGCAAGCTCACCAAGAACTTGCCCAAATATGCTCTAGCAAGCTCACCAAGAACTTGCCCAAATCTGCTCTAGCAAGCTCATTAAGAACTTGTCCAAAATTGTCCATAAATCTGTCCCAACACTATCCTCAAATCTGTCCCAAATGCCTTCTCAAAGGCTCAATCAATCATGCTCAAGTAGTACTCAAACAAATTAAATAGATGAACTCAACAATGAATTGCAATATCAACTCAAATTAACTTCATAGAAGCATAAAGAGAATTGTTAGAGACTCAATATGTTCTAATCTCACTCTCAACCCAAATCAATCTCAACTCAACTCAAATCTCATAGAAGCATAAAGAGAATTGTTAGAGACTCAATATGTTCTAATCTCACTCTCAACTCAAATCAGAATAATGGAATAGTTTATTTCATAGAACTTGAACAATCACTTCACACATCACTTGACTAGGCTCAATCAACTCAACTCAACCAATCATCACAAGGGACAACTCTCTCTCACACAACCCTAGTCCAAGTATGTATCAACCAACTCAAATGTTTCCAACAATGCTCAACCACAAATCTCACATAACAATGATACTCATGTTCTTTTCTAACTCAAGTTCTTTCACAACCAATGGGCTTCAACAACTATGCTTATAAAACAAGGTTTAAACACAACTCTCAATTCAGAAAACCTTGAAGCATTCAACCAACCACTTTCGAAAAGGAAACCACAAACAATCCTTTTCCCTCCAATGATATTTCAGAAATCAACCACCATAAACAATCAATAGGAGAATGTGCCCATACCTTTTATGAAGATGAAAAAACCTCTTTGTAAATCTGCCACAATCACAAAATTCTTTTGCCAATCTTCACAAGGGTTAGTAGATCACAAAATAATCAACATTACTCCACTTTTCAATAATCATCACCAAGGCCTTTAATTGCACAACTTCCTTATCTCTCCTAAAACCACTTGTACCATAAAATAAAATAAATCAAAACATTGCATAACCTTTTCACTCCCAAAACCACTTATACCATAAAATAAAATAAATCACAATATTGCATACCTTGTCACCTCATGAAAGAATTAATCCTCTTGAAAAAGAACAAGGTAAACTTCACTTTTGGAACCCCTTTGCAAAATCATAAATATCTCTTTACACACACCTTATTTCTCCTTCTAAATAAGTTAGTCAAATATCCCTCGAAATAAGCTTTTCGACGATATATAATATGCCCCCTTTCCAAAATAAATTGAAACCTTTATATATTATATTATATATATATAATATATATATATATATAGACACCAACCTCCATTAATTGCACATAGGTCGGCCCTCCATTAATTTAAACTTAAACTTTAAACTTTAATATCTTCATCACCGGAGGTCCTTTTTCGATGAAACAAAATTCCACCTTGGCTTTTAAGAAAATCCCTTTCCACATAAGCCCACCATGGTTTTAAATAAAACCTTTTATTTTGCCTGCCTTGGTTTTCATAAAAACCTTGTAAATATCCATGCTCTCCAAAATATCATAAATGCTTATTTATGAAATATTTTTGCCACCAAAACTAAATGTGATCCATGTGACATCAATGATCCATGTGACATCAATGACAACATAAAATACCTCAAATTAACTCAAATTTCCAACATAAACCTCACTCGAAACCAATGCCAACAATGGTTCTCATACCAAATGGAAATATTCTTTTTTAAACCACAAAAAATTAACATAACAAAAAAATTTACACAATAATTTTTCACAACACATTTTTTTTTTTTTAAGTCAAACACACAAGTATGCTACAATTATTACAATATTTTTTTGGTGAATATACACAACTACAATTTTTACTTCCCTTCAGTTACAAATTCCACTAGCTAACTGACATGAAAGAGAATATATATAGCTATAGTTTTTTCTTCCATTTAGTTACAAATTCTACTACCTCACTAGCATGAAAGAGAATATGCATAGCTATAGTTTTTACTTCTATTTAGTTACAAATTCTACTATCTAACTAACATGAAAGAGAATATGCACCTACAATTTTTACTTCCCTTCAGTTAAAAATTTCACTACCTAATTGACATGAAAGAGAATATGCACGACTATGATTACAATATTGAAGTGAATGACTAAATTGATTTTTTTTACTAAGATTTTGCTTAGTATCAATTAATATGCACAAATAAATTTTTATTTAGAATTATATTTCCAATAAATATCCTCCAAGTTGAGCAAATAACTCCCTAGATAAAGACTTGATCGATTTTTCCCATCCCTCCAATAATCACTCATCTTCCATTTATTCTACCATGGATACTACTTCTACATCCACCAACACATCCATGCCAGAGGCTAACCTTAAGACTCTTCTTACCACCACCACTGCTTATATGATAAAAACCCTAACAACACCAATACAAATACTAGATGTAAGAATTTCAAAATATAAAGGGAAGAACAAGTAAAATATAATGAAGCCTATCTCTCCACCTTTAATATCAAATTAACTATTTAATGAACCTAATCGAAGGGTGGAGGAGGGGAAGTTAAAACACTCCTTTATGAATGTAAAGTGTGAAGCATTAAGAAGGTACAATTTAGGCCCTAAAACTAACTCCTAGAGCATCGATCAAGTTTGGATATCAAGGTTGATAATTATCCAATTTCCCCAAGTCTAGAACTACCAAAGCTAGTGGAGGTATGTTGAAAGGTATAACTTTGATGAGATGAATATTGTATCACTGTAGTGGAATAAATCATTATATATAAGAAAAGATGATATTAAAAAATTCTAAATTCAATGACTAACACAACCATGTGGATCATCTATAATTAGAAAGCATAACAATATTATTTTTGTTGGTTTGACTAAAATTATCAGTAGGATTTATTAATCCCTCATCTAAGGACCCCAAAAAATCTCTTGACTTTAGCATCATGCTAGATTTAGAGTAATTCAAACATGATGTCCACATCATACTATTAATGATTACAATATTTCTGGGTGAAAGAATAAATGCGAAGATAAATTAGGAGCATGACACTCCTCCATATAGTTGAGAAATACCTAAGGTATTTCTAGATGATCAACTATGCAAGGTATATTATAGACCACATGAACTATTAATTAAATGAGTTCATAAAAGAAAAGAAGTTTACATACACTTCCTATTTGGTCTAGTTGATCATCTACCAAAATAAGGACTTGTTTTCCTACCTATAGTTAAACCAATATAATCCATTTCTAGTGGTGGATTGTATCTACTTGCCTTGCTAAGAAGCGGGAAAGACCTCTTATTACTTTTATGATGTAATCCACAATAAAATCATGGAGAAATTAAAAGGGATAATTCCAATTATATCGCAAGAGGCCTTGGACCTACTTAAGTGTGAGGAGTGGCCAAACAAATATCACTACTTGGGCAAGTTATGATCCTTCATCCATATGTTTAGTTTCTTGGCTATGCCCTTTGAGATGCCTACATATATAGTTGATTACTTATTCAGCTTGGAATGCATCAATCAACTTGACTACATGGATATAAAATACTTTTAATGGTATAATAAGGCCTTCTTCTACTTGCTAAAACAATAAATCATATAAATCATCCCAAATATATGATAATTCAATCGTATAAATGAGGAAAAACTCATAAGCATGGGACACAAGAAAATTAGGAATTTCTAGTCCTATGACCTTAAGCGGAACTTCAAACGACAACTAGAAGAAAAGGATATGCCTACTTTATATGTGCATGAGTAAAGGTAAAAAGTGGAGAAGGAAGGAAAACCATCCAAAGAAGTAGCCCAAGCCACTCTAGAAAGTGATTAACGATATGAAGATGATATCCAATTATGGTACACTCAACCCCCATATTGGTTTGCCTTCTACAAAGATAAAAAGGTTAAGGATGAATTTGATCATGATTGTAAATTAATCCATTAGAGCATTGAAGAGGTTTTTGAGGACGAAATCCTCATTTGGCTAAAAATAAAGTATGAAACTAGAACCATAAATAGGTCAGTACATAGTGGTGATGAGTAATTCTTAATGATCTAGAATATGAATCATAGAAGAGGAACTAAAAGGTAGAGAATAATAGAGGGATCTTCAAAAGGTAGTCCACCAAGTCTGATTCCTACTAGAGTATGGGAAATAACCATACCTATAGCACCAAGGAAATTGACAATGGTAAGTATTGTAGTCTAAGAGACAATGAAGGAGATATATGAGAAGTAGAAAAAACTCACATGAGTCAATGTTTGAAAAATTGACAACACAAGAGGTAGACCCATAGCCTACAATGGAAAAAAACTTTGGCACGACCCCTATCACTTCATTACCCTCAACCACCATCACAATGTTACAACTATTTGTTAATCTCACAATGACACTGAGAGGGGGGGTGAATTAGTGAGGCTCTTTTTACTTAACTTTATAGTTCTTAATACTGTAGCAATTAACACTTATTACTAGATACAACAATTATAACAACATATCATCACACAACACAAGATTTAATGAGGTTCACCAATGTGGCTACTCCTCAAAAATTGACTACTTGGACTACCATCCAAATCCAGCCTTTGCAAAGCACCAACTTTATAATCAATTTACCAGCACCAACTGGAAGGAGCACCAACCCCTGATTTACCAGCACCAACTGGAAGGAGCACCAACCCCTAATGCCAAGAACCAACCTGGACTTCAATTTGAATCTATAGGTTTAATAGTAAGATACCTTTGCTTTTGCAAAACCCTGACTGGTCTTCTTCACCTTTGCGTTCTCTGCGCACTCTACTCTCTCTACACCATCACTTCGCACACTCTACTTCATTACAGTCGAACTTCATGATCACCTTCTCCCTTTTGCATGCTCTGCTCTCTTTGTGAATTTTGCACTTAGCATCTTTCGATACGACTTGCTCTCTACGCACTACGACCAAACTTCACACACATCAACCACATCTCAAATCTCCAAACAACCCTCCTTTTATAACAGAATTTTTGTGATGAAAACCCTAATATTAGTCGATTGTAAACCCTAATCTTAGTCAGCTCTCATGACAACTGTAAAACCTAATTTTAGTCGACTGCCATCGAACTTCGTTGGCTTCAACTCAACCGCAAAAATACAACATGTCACGATATCGTGACACTTTCACTTTCTCTCTTTCTCCTTGCTTTGGCCCTCAAAAATACATGTCGTGATATCACGATACTTTTTCTTTCTCTCTCTTTCTCTTTGCATTGGACCACGAAAAAGCTACATGTCATAATATCGTGACACTTTTTCTCCTTGCTTTTTCTCTTAGCTTTGGCCCGCAAAAATACATGTCGCGATATCGTGACACTTTCACCTCCTTATGCTTTCTCTATTCTTTTGTCACAATATCACGACACTTCTGCTTCCAAAGACTTCGACTTTGCTTTTGTCGCGATATCATGACACTTTTGCTTCCAAAGACTTTGACTTTGCTTTTGTCGCGATATCGTGACACTTTTGCCTTCATAGTCTTCAACTTAGCTTTTATCATGAAATCCTGACACTTCTGCTTCCGTACTTAGCTTCTTTGCTTTTATCACGAAATCATGACACTTATGCCTTCAAAGTCTTCTTCTCTACTTTTGTCATGAAATCATGACACTTCTGCTTTTGTACTTTACTTCTTTGCTTTTGTCATGAAATCGTGACACTTTTGCTTCTGAAGTCTTGCTTTTTGCTTTTGTCACGAAATCACGATAGTTCTGCTTCCATATGCTTCCTCTCTTTCTTTTGTTGTGAAAATGTGACATGTTGCGATATCGTGACACTTTTCAAACTTGCTTTCTCTCTCCTATTTTAGTCGCAAAAATGCAACATGTTGCGAAATCGTGACACTTTTCCAACTTACTTTATCTCTCCTGTTCTAGTCACGAAAATGTGACATGTCGCGAAATCGTGACACTTTTCTTACTTGTTCTCTTTCTTCGAACTTGTTGCGAAATCGTGACACTTCTTCCTACTTTCTTTTTTTCTTCCAACATGTCATGAAATC
Source organism: Wollemia nobilis (assembly GCA_028583015.1). NCBI lineage: Eukaryota > Viridiplantae > Streptophyta > Pinopsida > Araucariales > Araucariaceae > Wollemia > Wollemia nobilis. The sequence continues at coordinate 192 of JAQPPZ010002566.1, read as the reverse complement.
GCGACAGTTTTTCCACTTGCCTTTTTCTCTTCCAACATGTCGCGAAATCGCGACAATTTTTCCACTTGCCTTTTTCTCTTCCAACATGTCACGAAATTGCGACAGTTTTTCCTACCTTTTCTCTCTCTTCCAACATGTCATGAAATCGCGATAGTTTTTCCACTTGCCTTTTTCTCTTCCAACATGTCATGA